>ML781881.1:639674-683636 GCA_009831015.1 Picea engelmannii | reverse complement strand
AATCTAATATAAAGCAAGAAATTAAATCTTTTTGTTTCAAAACTTTCACTAAAAGCAATAATGAACTTTCTTAAAACAAAGAAACCCAAACTAAAAGTTTTCTTTTAAAGCGAACTATTCAGAAGAAATCTGATGTTTCCCTAAACAATTCTAAAGAAAACACACGCTTTGTAATTGAAATATACTCAAAGCAAGAGACTAATCCTTCAAAACCAAACAAATCAGAGATGGCTAGAAGCAACTCAAATAATGTCAAGTAGACTGTAAACAGATCAATATAGGATCAAAAAGTTCAATCCAGTTGATCAAAGAAAAACTAGGCATCAAAAAGATATGAAGACCTAATTCCAGATAAAAAATCCAAGTGAGTTTGCAGCCTATATATAGGGTACAGTGCGGAAATTAGTAAAGTTCGCAGGATGGACATAGGTAGGGTGTGAACTTGTCGCACTGGTTTAAACAGTGGGGTGCGAAAATCAGGGGTTTTCGCAGGCTCCAAGCAGGTACAGTGAGAACTTGTTTGTAATCAAGGAAATTTGGAAAAAGGGATAAAAATCTAAGTGAACTTCTATATACAGAGAGTCTAGATGGATGTCCCACAGACTCAGAAACCAGAAAACAAGCAATCAAAGGAAGGGAAACTAGACTAACTAGGAAACAATCTGTTTCCCCAGTACGGTCACTAATTTTGTTATAGGACAAATCGGTAGGTGCGGACACTAACTGATCTCCATAGATCCACCTAGATCTAGAACAAAACACACCAGAACATGACGTTTTCCTTAAGTTTTAATCATTGAATATATGGCCAAGGAAGAAATAGCAAACATACCTTAAAAATATCGCTTCCTTAAGTCTTTGTTGTCCCTGCTCCACTTTAGTGGCCTTGTAGCATCAGATCTGCAACAATAAGAAACGACCAAGGTGAAAGCAACAATAATAATATGTTCAACGAAAACCTAGACATGTGATCAAGGAGTCATGTAATAAAATGATAGCAATTTTATGGGAAAGGGACATGCCACTGTATTATATTGAAATGAAAGTGAAGAGTACAACCGATTACCTTGATGTCATAAGCTTCCTTTCGACGGTTCCTTGCTCCAACACACACACTTGCTCCGAAATTGTATGAAGAAGATCTCCTTAGGCTTGATGGACTGATGGAGGCCTCAAGCATCAACGCATGTAGAATCTCTCACACAATTCTATACTTGTCTTTTCATCAATTCTTTGCTCAATCTTTCTTTACCACTTCTTATGAGATCATAAGTTTGGTATCTCTAAATTCCTCTTCCTCCACCCTCCATGGAAATCCCTCATTATATAGGATTTCAAGGCTTAACCACCATGGAGAGGATCTCTCATCAGATCCACTAAGAAAGGGATCTCTAAGATATTTAGGGAGAAAATATCTCTTAAGGATTTTGAGGAGGAAATATCTCTCAAGGATTTTAAGGAGGAAATATTTCAACCATCCATGAGATCCTCCACCTTCCCTAAAAAATAGGAAACCAAATGTGAGGTGGATTCTCACACTTAATTACTTTATTTTTCATGAATATTAATAATAATTCATGTGCACTTGATTCTCACACTTAATCAATTTCATTTCCATGAATATTAATAATAATTCATGTGTACTTGGTATTTTTTTCCTTCATGTAATATATCCCTCCTCTGTGTTGACTAGGGATTGTGACATAGGTTATTCCATGGTGTCAAGATGTAAGAGACACTTATATGACACTTTACGACACTTAGGGCGAGGTACCTAGGTGTGCAAATTTCATGTGTAATAGTTAGTACTCTCCATGATCTACCTTTCAGTGGTTAAATTGATTTTTGAAGGAACCTGCTCTGATACCGATTGTTGGATTACTGAGAGGGGGGGTGAATTAGTAATAGAGCAATTTAATCCTTTTTAACCATATAATCCAAGTGTTATATGAATAAAGCATTATCATCCAATAACTGATGAGTAAATAAGCAATGAACAAATGAACAAACATACACATACACAGTACACCAGTGTTTTATGTGGAAACCCAAATCGGGAGAAAACCACATAATGTTTTTTCTTATATGTCTTGAAGAATTACATTTATTGGAAGCACCAACTTCCTCTATTTTCCAGCTGCAACTGGAAGGAGGATCCAAACCCCTAGTTTCTCAAGCTACAACCTGAGGGAAGCTCCAACTCCCCAATTCTCTAGCTACATCCAGAAGGAGGCTACAACCCCCTATGTTCTTTGGCTACAACCACCTGTCCTTGCCCCGCCTTGCCACCCTGAAGTAGAAGTAGAATGATGGAGCCACTGTCAACCTGTCACTATGAAATATACCGCTGTAAACCTGTACCAATAAATCTGAACCATGCATCAACCTGTACCTCAACCTGTAATCAACCTATACCATAAACAAGTGCATCAACCATGCACCAACTTGTACCAAATAACCTGTAATCAACCTGTACCATAAACAAGTGCATCCAACCATGTACCAAGTATGTACCAATCATGTNTCAACTACTCATCAACTATGACTCATCAATATGTACCAACATCATCAACTATACACCTCATGTATGTGCCAACTCATCAACTACTTGTCTCAACCATGTACTCAACATGTACCTCAACCAAAATCCCTCATCAATTTCATCATACAAATTTGATTTGTAGCTCTATAATAGACCTGGTGTATATTATCACATTCCTGCAAACCTTCCTTAACTTCAACAACAAGAGACTAGCATTTTCATCAAACTTTTCTTTAGTCTCACATGCCTAGTTTTGGATTATTCAACAACCCTAACTTGAAGTAATCATAACTTTGTACCTATAATGTATAAAGAATTGAAATTGATACACAATGTTCTTCAGTGTATTTTATGTAATTCCTCCAGGTTTCACTACTTGAAACCTCTCATAAAAGGAGTTATAGCAAAAATGGATTTCCTTGCTGAATACTGGCTTATTCTAGAGATTGACCTTGTAGAGCGTGCCCCGCATGGAATATTTATTGAATTGATATGAAACTATGAAAAAGAATACTAACAAATATACCCTAACCAAAACATTTGGTTTCATTGAATGTGGATCTTTTATGAATAAGTTATGATGTTTTTACCCGAAACACCTGTTTTTGACTAGTTTCAGGACTAGCCACAAACCCTATTTTCCACGGAGTGTAACTCCAAAAATACAATGACCCATAAGCTGAATTTTTTACCATAGATACTTGGATATGGTTTCCCAATGGCATATAAATTTCACGGTTTGAATCATTATATAAAAAAAGTTACAACGAAAATGGTGAGATGACCTGTAAATAACATACCTTAGAAAGCACCATCAAAAGAATTTATCCTTCCTTGCATTTCGGCCTTCTTTTCTTCACCTTCCCTTAGAATTTAGGCTTAGATATCCTTGGTTGTCTTATAAACCTATAGATTTTCAATATTCTAAAGTGTCATTAAAATGAGAGAGCCTTGCCTCTTATTTATACTCTCCAAGTAGGTTCCTTAAAAACATCTTCTAGGTCACTTGGCCCCACTTTCCTTATTTTAGGGTTAACCCACTTCTAATTTCTCCATTAAATTTATTATTGAAATAATTTATTTTGTATTCACTTTGAATTATAATACACTCATTACTTCACTTTATTATTTACCTTTTAAAATCTCTTAAACCACTTTGACTGCTTTGACCTTTTGGGGCTTCTAGATGACATATGAGGGTCCTCCAACTTCATAAGGCCATAACTCTCAAGCTGTGAGGAGTTATGTGACGTTCCACATACCACCAGAAATGGAATGACATATACTATCCATATAGAATAGTATTATATGAAAATATATCATAACTCATACCGTTATCCATCAAACAAGATTGGGTCCATTACCCAAACCTGGGGTCTCCAACTTATCATGGCCACAACTCTCTAACCGTGAGGAGTTATGTGACGTTCCACATAACAACGAAAATGGCATGATAAGCACTATCGATATAGGATAGTTTACCTGACAAATTCATTGTCCTTCATCTCATTATTCCACAATTAAGCATGGGTTCTCTTACTCCGCAAAGCGTCTTCCTGTGAGGGATTTCACCATAAGGGGACCACTTTGGAGTTCATCCATATTTTCTTCTTATCAACCATGAAAAGACAATAATGAGTCATATTCACATCAAATAATCTTGGGTCCATTACCCAAACCTTTGTGCTGTGGGGCTTTCTTCAAGGGTTGACATCAATGACAACCAACTTTTATCAACAATATCTCCCTTTGGTATTGATGACAACACTGTGATGCAATACTGAAATCATATCACTCATGCTCCACCTGGAACCATGCCTCTGTCCTCTATATCTGATAAATTTTCCTCTGTCCTCTGCATCAGATAAATTTTCTCCCCCTGGAACCATGCGTTTGTCCTCTGCATCTGATAAATCTCCCCCCCTTTGTCATCAATGGCAAATGTATCTTTCCATCCGGGGCTACTCCCCCTGACTGAACTGTCTTATTATGGTGCTTCCTCGTGTACATCTAAGACATATAAGATAAGCATTCAAAAAACATTCATTTTGGAGTAGAAATAACTCCAATTCTTTGGCCAAGATATTCAAAGGCTTCTCGTGGAAGTGGTTTTTTAAAGATGTCTGCTACTTGTTCTTTTGTGCCCACATACTCAACTCTGATGTTCTTTTCTGCAACCTGTTCCCGTAGAAAGTGATACTTGATTGGAATGTGCTTCGTGTTGGAGTGCATCACCGGGTTTTTTGAAATAATGATGGCACTTGTATTATCACAATATATTAGAATGGGCTCATCATACTCAACCTGCATATCTGTCAAAGTTTGTTTCATCCGAAGAACCTGTGTACAACATGCTGCTGTTGCAATGTACTCTGCCTCGACTGTAGATAGAGATACTGATGATTGTTTCTTTCTTAGCCATGATACCAAACACTCACCTAAGTAGAACGCTACTCCACTGGTGCTTCATCGGTCATCAATACAACCTGCCCAATCTGCATCTATGTAAGCAATAAGTGATAGATCTTTTCCTTTTGGATACCATAATCCAAACTCTTCTATTCCTTTGAGATATCTCAAAATCCTCTTTACTACTAATACATGTGATTCCTTTGGTGTTGCTTGAAATCGTGCCACCTGTCCAACTGCTTGCATTACATCTGGTCTGGATGCTGTCACATATAGTAGGCTGCCAATCATTGACCTGTATTTCCTCTGATCTGTAGACTTCGAATCATCATCTTTGCTCAACTTACAACTAGTTTGCATGGGAGTGATAACTGGTTTTCAATCTTCCATTCTGAACCTATTTAGCATTTCTCTGATATACTTGGTTTGAGAAATAAACATTCGTTGGTTGCTTTGACGTATCTGAAGTCCCAGAAAGAAGGATAGTTATCCAAGTAACGACATTTCAAATTCATTCTACATATCTATTGCAAATTCCTGGCTTAACCTGTCATCATCACTACCAAAAATAATATCATCAACATAAACTTCAATTAATAAAATATTACCTTGACTTACTTTGATGTAGAGGTTGTTGTCTGGACTTCTTTTTCTAAACCCTGCCTACTACAGATACTTATCCAGTCTGGAGTACCATGCTCTAGGAGCCTGTTTTAGACCATACAAGGCCTTCTTTAATTTGCATACATAGTCTATGTTCTCTGACAACTGAAATCCTTCTGGTTATTCAATGTAGACTTCTTCTTCAAGTTCCCCATTCAGAAAAGCTGTTTTTACGTCGATCTGATATACTTTAACATTTTTGGAGCATGCATAACATAAAAGTAAACAGATTGCTTCCATTCTGACAACTGGGGCAAATGTCTCTTCAAATTCGATTCCTTCAATTTGTGCATATCCTTTACATACCAATCTAGCTATGTTCCTTGTAACCTGTCCATCTTCATTCAATTTATTCCTGAAAACCCATTTTGTGCCGATCACATTCTTATTCTTTGGTCTTTTAACAAATTCCCAAGTGTCACTTTTCTTTATTTGATCCAATTCTTCATCCATGGCTTTATTCCAAAATTCATCCTTGCTGGTTTCTTCAGAACAGTTTGGTTCAATTGTAGATAAGAGTGCTAGGTGTGTTTGTTCTGGCGAACAGATTTTTCTTCTAGTCTCGACTCTTGCATCTTTGTTTCCAATAATCTGATCTGAAGGATGATTCTTCTGTACTTGTTTGCTAGGTGTCTTTGGAGATACTTTCTGAACTTGCTCTTCTTCTTCTGTCGGATTCTCTTCATCTTCATTTTCCTCTTCTACTTATTTTTCATCTTCTTCTTCGAAAATTTGTTCCGTTGATTTGTTTTCTTATTCCTTTGATTCTGGTCTGCCTGTTTCATCAATTATTACGTTGATTCTTTCCACAACTTTGTTCAATCTTAGATTGTAACATTTGTATGCTTTCCTTGTACTTGAGTAACCAACAAGTATTCCTTCATCCACACGAGAGTGAAATTTTCCCATTCTGCCATCTTCTCTTTTGATGTAGCATTTGCTTCCAAAAACTATGAAGTGCTTCACATTTGCTGGTCTTCCTTTCCATAGTTCGTAGGGAGTTTTATTAGTGTTATTTCTGAGCATTACTTTGTTTTGAATGTGAACTATTGTATGCACTACCTATGTCCAAAATATATCTGTCAATTAGGAATCCATTAGCATTGTTTGAGCCATTTCTTGTACTTTCTTGTTCTTTCTTTCAACAACTCCATTCTGTTGAGGTGTCCTAGCAACAAAGAATTGCCTTTTTATTCCATGATTGCTACAGTAGTCCATAAATTCCTTTGAAGTGAACTCTCCTCCATTATCAGATATCAAACACTTTATTCTTGAATCCATCTCATTTTCAACCATTTCCTTGTAGATCTTGAAGTTTTCAAAAGCTTCTAGCTTGTTCTTCAGAAAACAAACTGCAGTCATTCTTTTGTAATCATCAACTAATAGCATAAAGTATTTTTCACCTTTTAAGCCCTTTTTTGTAGTTGGTCCAACTAGATCAATGTGCACAATTTCCAGTGGTCTTGTTGTTGAATATTCCTTTGATTTGAACCTGGTCTTTGTTTGCTTTCCTTGTTGACAATGCTTGCATAAAGTGTTGGTTGGTTTCGTGATCTGGGGAATTTCTCCGACTGCTTCTCTTTTGCTGACTTTGACAATGTTATAAAAATGCATGTGACCCATTCTTCTATGCCATAGCCAACTTTCATCTTTCTTTCCTAGACACACTTTTCATTTCCAATTTCACTTAACACATATATGTTGTTTGAAGTTCTTATAGCTGTACCGACCAATTTCCCTGAACCTTCTTTTCTTATCTCACACTTTTCTAAATCGAAAGTAAGTTTATGACCTTGGTCACACATTTTACTCACACTTAGAAGATTATGTTTCATATCTTATACCAATAGAACATTTTGTGCCTTTTCATTCTTGATCCCAATTCGGACTGTGCCTTCTCCAATGATTTTGGATGAATTATCATTTCCGAAGGAGACTGATCCATTTTTTTCTTTTCGTAATGTAAGAAATTTGTCTTTATCACCTGTCATGTGTTTTGAACATCCACTGTCAACATACCAACTGTGTTTCTTCTTCTTAGCTTGTAGAGTGATTGTGCATTCTTCATTGTTATATTGATCTTGCTTTCTTATCCATGTCATTTTTTGAGGTTCTTATCTGTGACTGTTGTTATTCTGTTGAGGTTATTTAGGAGGGGTTGTCATTCTACAATCGTTGGCCATGTGTCCAAAATTGTTACATTTGTAACATTCCACTTCAGTGCTCAAAGATTCAAACCTATTGTAACTTCTTCTTTGTGTGTCACTAGGTCTCCTTGAATAATCCCTTTATGTATAACTCTCAAAGTTGTTACTGTTCCTGTTGTTAGCTATGCAATTCACAGCTTTATGTCCAAAATTATTACATGCATAATATAAACCAAAACATATAGTTTGATACCTGGGAGTTGAAGTTCTTTTGAAAGGAGGTGCTCTTATGAATCCTTCTTCTTCTTGAGGCCTCTCTGTCTGTTGTTGATTCTGAAATTTGAATCTTCTTGGTGGAGGAGTGTCCCTATAATATTCCTTGTATATCTTCCTATCCTCTTTGATTGTTTCTGCATATCTCTTTGGATTTGTTTCTTGCTCTGTTGTTTTGGAGCTTGATCCCTTTTCTCTTTGATTGTATCCAAGTCCGGACTTGTCAAGATGAGATTTTTGACTGTTGATAATGTCATCCAGAACTTTTGAGCTATTCTGCATATTATTCTTTTGAATATCCTTTCTTAGTGTGACAACCTCTGCTTCCAAGTTTTCAATGATCTTGTCATTTTCTTCTAGTTGTTCTTTGAGTGCTTCTTCAATTCTTTTATCTTCTTCTATTTGAACCTTCAATTTTGTGAACATTTGTTCTAGTTCTTAAGTGTCCTTTTTCATGTCTAGTTCTGTTTGTAGTTTCTTGTTTTTATTCTTTTCTCTTCTGATAACTTCTATGGCACACATTAATTCTTCTCGATAGTCAACTTATGCCTCTTCAATTTCTTCTTCGACTTCTTCACGTTCTTCTTCGGCTTCTTCATATTCTTCTTCGGAGTCTTCTTTGTCAGAGTCTTTTACTGCCATGAATAGAACTCTTCCTGTCTCATTTTCACTGACTTCATCTTCATCTGATGATGAGATGTCTTCTTTGGTGTATAATCTTTTCTTGAAAACTTTCTTTGTAGTTCTTTTGCCTTTATATGTGTGTTTTCCTTTTGAGTAACCTTCATCATTTCTCTTTTTCTTATGAGGACATTTGTTAGCAAAATGACCAATACCATCACAATTAAAACAAATTAAAGGGAGCTTACCTCTATACCTACCATTGGTTCCCTTGTTCAGTCTTTTGATGAAGTTGACCACTTCTTAATCATCTTCCGAGCCATCACTGCTGCTGCTATATTCTTCTTGTTCCTTTTTCTTTTGCTTTGATCTTTTGGATGCCTTAAAGGCTGCTTCTTTTACATCTGGATTTTCCTGCTCAGTTCTCATTTCATATGCTGTGAAGATTCCATGCAGTTCATCCATGCTTATTGAGTCCAGATCCGATATTTATTATAGTGTTGATATCTTAGGGTTGAATCTCATAGGAAAATATCTTAGTATCTTTTGAACAATTACAGATTCTTCAATTTCTTCTCCCAATCCTATGATTGCATTCAATGTTACATCAAATCGTAAGAAGTAGGCTGCGATATCTTCATCTTCCTTCATTTTTAGTTGTTCGAACTGACCTCTGTAAGTCTGAAGCTTTGCTGCTTTGACTTTTGTATCTCCTTCATAAATATTTTGAAGCTTGTCCCAAATCTCTTTAGTGGATTTTCAATGTGCAACTTTGGTGAATATCATATCACTGAGACCATTCAAAAGTGCATTTGTGGCTTTGGAATTATTCTCACTGATTTTTACTACTTTGTCATTTGTTGGTGGAACTGATGGTGTTGTGTATCCATCTACAATTGATTGCCAAACTTGAAATCCCCGTGCCTGTATATATGTCCTCATCCTTATGCTCCAAAAAGCATACTTTTGTCCATCACACTGTGGTATTCCATTTTTATATGAGTTGGTACTCTCCATGATCTACCTTTTAGTGGTTAAATTGATTTCTGAAGGAACCTACTCTGATACCAATTGTTGGATTACTGAGAGGGGGGGTGAATCAATAATAGAGAAATTTAATCCTTTTTAACCATATAATCCAAGTGTTATATCAATGAAGCATTATCATCCAATAACGGCTGAGTAAATAAGCAATGAATAAATGAACAAACATACACATACACAGTACACCAGTGTTTTACGTGGAAACCCAAATCGGGAGAAAACCACAGAATGCTTTTTCTTATATGTCTTGAAGAATTACATTCATTGGAAGCACCAATTTCCTTTGTGTTCCAGCTGCAACTGGAAGGAGGCTCCAACTCCCTAGTTTCTCAGGCTACAACCTGAGGGAAGCTCCAACTCCCCAATTCTCTGGCTACAACCATAAGGAGGCTACAACCCCTTATGTTCTCCGGCTACAACCGGAAGGTGGCTACAACCATCTATCCTTGTCCCGTCCTGCCACCCTGAAGTAGAAGTAGAATGATGGAACCACTGTCAACCTGTCACTGTGAGATATACCACTATAAACATATACCAATAAATCTGAACCATGCATCAACCTATACCTCAACCTGTAATCAACATGTACCATAAACAAGTGCATCAACCATGCACCAACCTGTACCAAATAACATGTAATCATCCTGTACCATAAAAAGTGCATCCAACCATGTACCAATTATGTACCAATCATGTGTCAACTACTCATCAACTATGACTCATCAATATTTACCAACATCATCAACTACACACCTCATGTATGTGCCAACTCATCAACTACTTGTCTCAACCATGTACTCAACATGTACCTCAACCAAAATCCCTCATCAATTTCATCATCCAAATCTGATTTGTAGCTCTGTAATAGACCTGATGTATATGATCACATTCCTGCAAACCTTCCTTAAATTCAACAACAAGAGACTAGCATTTTCATCAAACTTTTCTTTAGTCTCACATGCCTAGTTTTGGATTAGTCAACAACCCTAACTTGAAGTTATCATAACTTTGTACCTGTAATGTATAAAGACCTGAAACTGATACAAAATGTTCTCTAGTGTGTTTTATGAAATTACTCCAGGTGTCACTACTTGAAACCTCTCAGAAAAGGAGTTATAGCAAAAATGACATACCTTGCTGAATTCTGGCTTATTCTAGAGAGCGACCTTGTAGAGCATGCCTCGCACGGAATATTTGTTGAATGGATATGAAAATATGACACAGAATACTGCAGACTGTACCCTAACCAACACATTATGTTTCACTGAATTTGGATATGTTATGAAGAAGTTATGACGTTTTTACCTGAAACACCTGTTTTTGACTAGTTTCAGGATTAGCCACAAACCCTATTTTCCACGGAGTTATGTAACTCCAAAAGTATAATGACCATTATCCATATAGAATAGTATTATCTGAAAATATATCATAACTCATACCATTATCCATCAAACAATCTTGGGTCCACTACCCAAACCCGGGGTCTCCAACTTCTCATGGCCATAACTCTCTAACCGTGAGGAGTTATGTGACATTCCACATACCATCGGAAATTGAATGATAAGAAATATCCATCTAGGATAGTTTACCTGAAAAATTCATTGTTCTTCATCTCATTATTCCATAATTAAGCATGGGTTATCTTACTCCGCAAAGCGTCTTCCCGTGAGGGATTTCACCATAAGGGGACCAGTTTGGAGTTCATCCATCTTTACTTCTTATCAACCATGACAAGACAATAATGAGTCATATTCACATCAAACAATATTGGGTTTGTTATCCACCAAGTTGCACTAGGATGGATTTCCAGTGAGCCACCAAAGTTTGAACATTACTGTTCAAAATTCAGAGTTCAAAAGTTTAGCCAGTCGTAAAGACCACCTTTTTCTCTTTACATTTCCATAAAAATTTGTAATAAGAGATGTTGCATGATGAACTTGTAAAAGGTATTAGCCACCTTAAGTCCTAAGCGTGAGTTACACTCTGGAGTGTTTTTTCACTTACTAATTATATTTTTCCGTTTCTAGGCAATTTATAATTTATGAGTTTTTTCACTCAATCCCTCCAGAGCCAGAGTATATGCCCATGGTTAGTCTTGAGCATGGATCTAAGCCTAGTTTCTAATGTATATTACCATTCTAAATATTCTCCTAGAGTCTTATGAAAATGTACTAAGTCCCCCTTAGGAGTTTTTAATTTTTTCAGTTAATTAAAAAAATTTCCAGAATTCGACAATTTTTATTTAAAAAATAAAGATGTATAAAAAAGTGGTACTAGGGGACTAAATTGGCCATGGGGATGCTCATTTTTGGACCTAGAGTACCCATTTTACCTAAGTACCCACTTTTTTGAGTAAAATTGGTGATTTTAATCACTTAAAATTAATTTTACTCTCAAAAACCCAAAAAAGTCAAATTAAATCAATAAATATCAGCAATGGCACAAATTAAGGAAACATGTGGGGACATGTTTAAGATGAAATAAAGGCACAAAAGTCAAGGTGGAAATCATTGGAGACAAGATTGATGTGATTGAAGATTGTATGATGAGGTGTTAGCAAGTATTGAGCATGTGCTCAAAGAGAAGTGCACCCCTCTTGGAGAGGTGGCGCATTCTAAAGAGGGCAACCTACCTCTTGAGATGTTGCGCCCTCCCTACTCATATTTGGTTTACAAGTGGCAAATTTTAGAGTGTGGGGAGAGGTGGCAGCCCTCTCCCTCACACTTGGCATCCTTATGCTAACATGTGGTGCACCCTCCTTCTACAAGTGGTGTGCCCTCCTTCATTATAAACTCTCAACTCTTTTGCTATATATTGGAGCACTCTTCCCCTTTCTCACTTAGTTGGAGCTTGATTGAAATGCTTGTTGTTGTAATCGGAATATCATTTCTATTTGAATAAAAAGGCTTTGGAGGCTACTTAATGGTGTAGAGCTTTTGTGTGTGGATCATCTATGTGTGTGGTGTATATGAGGTATACGCTTTGTTGATTGTTTCTTGTATTTTTTGGTGAATCTTGGCCTTGTAAGGGGAGCTATCTCTCAATAGGATAGAGGTAGGAAGCTTGTTTGCTTCTTGTTTCTATTGTTTTATATATGCTAGGTAATTTGATGTGCATGTTTATTTTGTTTAATTCTCATGCTCTCAAATTTTTCTAAATTATATGACACCAATGCAATTAACCTCTTTGTAAGAAGTTTGAAGTTGTGTAGGATATCCTATTTGAAGGAGAGGCTAAGCTAGCTTGCTGCCCCCTCATCTTCAAAAATTGTGGCGAAGTAACATAGTCCCTCCACTCTCCATAGAAACAGGAGACTCCATTGCCCAAAGGTTCAAGAAAATCGAGCATTTCTTTCTCCTCTTTCTCTTCAAATTCTACATTTTGGTTACTTGTTCTAAACACACATAAAGTAAAAGGTTGTAGGTTTCTACGGTTGAATATTTCATTTACTTTATGTATTTCAAAGCAAGTAGTTTAGATCTCAAGTTCTAAAGAAAGATTCAACTAGATCTAGCTTGCTTCATTTTATCTTTAGTCTCACTCTTTTCCGCAATTTTTAAAGGCTAAAGATAGGTATTTTCCAAGAGCTTGATTTCCATATTTGAGCAAAGCTTACTGTCTTTATATTTCTGTTTTAGGATAGTGAAAAGAATTGTAAGAAAAGGGCTTTCTCTACTTAGTTTAAATTCAAAATTTTGCTAGTTTCTTGTAGAATTTAACTTAGAATTTTTTTGTAGATTTTTACTAATAACCCAAGACACTTCCAAAGTGTTTTTGGGCATCTTTTGCTATTATTTGTTCACTGTTTTGTGCAGGTTGATGAACATATAGGAAGAAACTCTATCCGTTTTCGGCGGATTAGGAGCATCCGGGACCCCCGGGAGCACCTATTTACTTAATAAACCTTTGTAAAGCATTGTAAAGACTTGTGACCCCCCTAATGAATGGTCACAAGTCACTTCCATAAAGTCTTGTGCAAATCTTTAATAAAATCAGTGGGACTACAAGCTCCCGCTTTTCATTCCCCCTTGGGGAACGGTGTTTCGGTGGTGGTGTCAATTTTTGCAAGTTTTAGCTTAAATTTGGTTTTGCATAGTTAAAGTAAGCTAAAGTAATCTTTAATCCATCTCAAAGCACAATCAATCAGTTTAGATTAGTTTTCATTTTGCAAAGTAGACCACTAATTGCGAGATTAGCTTTATTTTCCGCAATTTCAAATTTGGCAAATAAACCATCCCCTTAGCGACCTCCCAAGAGGTCTGGTCAGTGTGGATCTAGTAATTAGTCTCACATTTATTTTACTTGTCATAAAATAAACAAATTCCCCTCAGCTCTCAGTGCGGTTCTTGACCCTTCCAGTTGCGAGCTAGTCTTGATCTACTGGAAGTAAGTTTCATACACGCTGTGCTGGTCAGTGGTTGATAGTTTAATAGGACAATCTCTAAAGTAGTTAGCTTAATGTGCGAGAAAATGCCTTGAAGTGACCTACGAAGTAAGGCGGGCCCTCTCGGGACCTGGTTTCCCTCTCGTTTTGGACATCTAACACTTTGAGTGGGTTTTACTAGTGAGACCATTGGATTTCGGTAAAGCTCTCCACAAATTTCCAATCAAAGAGCTAACCTCTAAGGAGGCCCAAACCATTTCACTAATTCAACATCAATTTACCCTAATAAAACACAGGAACTACATTTCCCATGATTCTCTTTAAGGCCCTGGTCTCAATTTTCACATTCAGCAAAGTCGCAGGCTTCCTTTATACATTGGATATCATCTTTAAGGCAAACTTTAATTTCACTTGCATAAATAAATGTACCTGAGTATCCTTTTGATGCAAGTATTTTCTTATTGATGTTATATCGTGGATGATTGATGTGTTCATGTGTACTTAAATTCATGGTTGATTGTTGAATGAAATCAATAAACTCCTAGATTTATATTTCTGTACTTAGCTTAGATCAAGCCATAGTATATTTGTTAGGGACTACCCCACTTGGCTTCGCTAGGAGTTAGCCTAGACGGAGGAGTTGAGGATTAGGTGACAACACCTTAACTCTCACTTGCCCCCAAGGACGCACCGAGTGGATTGAATATTTATTCCACGTCTCCCAGGTGTGTATAAGGCGACAACATTTTTGGCGCCATTGCCGGGGATAAATCTTTCTATTCCCGGAGTACGACTTTTGTTTTCCTTTTTCCTTTTTGTTTTCTTTGATGCTTCTTGTTTGCTTAGAATAAAATTGATCATCTAGCGACTTCACTTCAAAAATAATTTGACAAAGTATTCTGCAAATAGGAACTCACGGTTTGCTTAGCTTCATCCTTGAACACGAAGGTGTTTTTGGAGGAGGCTAGCCAAACTTTCTTCTCAACAGGATCCGTATTAATTTTTGGGTCCCAGTCCATTTCTGTTAGACCTTTTTGCTTTCTTTAATAAATCTAGTTTAGAAATGGATGATCTTTATAAACCTATTGATTTTTCTGTAATAAGTGGCTATCCACATGTGATTCCAGAAAAAGAAATTAAAAATTTGCCTTGTTTTCAAAGTAATAATATTATTGATGCTAGACGTCATGTTAAGAAGGTTTCCCTTTGCTTTAATAAATGGTGTTGCAATGCCTTATATGAAGATGTGGGAATGAAATTGTTTATCTTATCTTTTGATGATGATGATCTTGATTGTTTTACAAAACTTAAGGATAAACAAGTTAGAACTTACAATGAGTTGATTGATGCTTTTATGGAAAAATGGAAGGAAAAGGAACCTCCAAATATGAACACAGTCAATTCAGATGTTAAGAATGATGCTTCACCAGATTCTAATCAAAAGTTTAAAGAAGTCATTCAGGCCATAGAATTTATCTATGCGAAGCAGTTAAAGGCCATGAAGGCTCGCCTGGCAGAGGTAAAAGCTTCTATCAAGTATTCAGACCCTATAGACCCAGAGCTTCACAGTGAACAAGAAAGGGAATTGCACCTGGAAATTCCGAAAGAGCCTATAGATGAGTCATTAACTGGTCATGAGGAAACAAAGGATTTTGAGTTTGAAATGATTGAATATCTAGATAATTCAGATCCCCACCCTCCTCCCGAGGAATCCATCTTCTCAGAGAAGATCTTCGATAGTTATGATGAGCCTGAAACGATCAGTGAAGCAAAGGTCTTGACAGTCCCAGTTCCAGTCTCTCGTTCATTAGAAGAATTAAAAATAGATAATGGGAAAGTGGAAGCTCCAGTTTATTAGTGTCAGATCATTATGAGAAGTGGTTGGGCTTCCACCATGACAGTCCAATGTAGAGATTCATCAAAACTTTACAAGGCTTGCCAAACTTCAATGTTTGGATGAATAAAGAAATGAACATGTTTCTTGGGTGGTCTGATCCCAAGAAAAGAGCCAAGTTGATAAAACTTGGAAAAGTATCTTCAACAAGTCATCCCAGACAGGGATTGTTCAGACATCTAAGGTATTATTTCATCCATGACATGGCTGTTACATATGTTTTCTACTTCAGCTAGTTGGATAATGAGAAGGTCAAAGCAACCAGCGAACAAAATTTTTCAGGCTTTCTTCAATGATGCTATGGGGCATCCTTTGTAATGTATCTCTAACCCTTTCCTTCACATTTTGAATTTCATTTATGTTCACTTTCTTTGTTTATACTTTATGTATAATAAGTCATTTTCATTTTTGTAATATATTTTGTATTTACATGTATAATAATTGTGCAATTTCAATTTACACTTGGTCTTCATATACATGTGTCACTGATGTTGTTTTTGGCGAGATGTTTTTGATGTAGGGACAGATTCTGGATTCTCACATGCTTTCCTTTTTCTTAAATATCAAGCACACGTCCCCATATGGAGCCAATTTTATCCACCAAGTTGCACTAGGATGGATTTCCAGCGAGCCACCAAAGTTTGAACATTACTGTTCAAAATTCAGAGTTCAGAAGTTCAGCCGGTCGTAAAGACCACCTTTTTCTCTTTACATTTCCATAAAAAATTATAATAAGAGATGTTGCAAGATGAACTTGTAAAAGGTATTAGCCACCTTAAGTCCTAAGCATGAGTTATACTTTGGAGTGTTTTTTCACTTACTAATTATATTTTGCCGTTTCCAGGCAATTTATAATTTATGAGTTTTTTCACTCAATCCCTCCAGAGCCAGAGTATATGCCCATGGTTAGGCTTGAGCATGGACCTAAGCCTAGTGTCTAATGTATATTACCATGCTAAACATTCTCCTAGAGTCTTATGGAAATGTACTAAGTCCCCCTTAGGATTTTTTAATTTTTTCAGTTAATTAAAAAAATTGCCAGAATTCGGCAACTTTTATTTAAAAAATAAAGATGTATAAAAAAGTGGTACTAGGGGACTAAATTGGCCATGGGGATGCTCATTTTTGGACCTAGAGTACCCATTTTACCTAAGTACCCACTTTTTTGAGTAAAATTGGTGATTTTAATCACTTAAAATTAATTTTACTCTAAAAAACCCAAAAAAGTCAAATTAAATCAATAAAAATCAGCAAGGGCACAAATTAAGGAAACATGTGGGGACATGTTTAAGATGAAATAAAGGCACAAAAGTCAAGGTGGCAATCATTGGATACAAGATTGATGTGATTGAAGATTGTATGATGAGGTGTTAGCAAGTATTGAGCATGTGCTCAAAGAGAAGTGTGCCCCTCTTGGAGAGGTAGCGCATTCTAAAGAGGGCAGCCTACCTCTTGAGAGGTGGCACCCTCCCTACTCACATTTGGTTTACAAGTGGCACATTTTGGAGTGTGGGGAGAGGTGGCAGCCGTCTCCCTCACATTGGGCAGCCTTATGCTAACATGTGGTGCACCCTCCTTCTACAAGTGGTGCGCCCTCCTTCATTGTAAACTCTCACTCTTGTGCTATATATTGGAGCACTCTTCCCCATTTTCACTTAGTTGGATCTTGGTTGAGATGCTTGTTGTTGTAATCATAACATCATTTCTATTTCAATAAAAAGGCTTTGGAGACTACTTAACGGTGTAGAGCTTTTGTGTGTGGATCATCTATGTGTGTGGTGTATATGAGGTATATGCTTTGTTGATTATTTCTTGTATTTTTTGGTGAATCTTGGCCTTGTAAGGGGAGCTATCTCTCAATAGGATAGAGGTAGGAAGCTTGTTTGCTTCTTGTTTCTATTGTCTTATATATGCTAGGTAATTTGATGTGCATGTTTATTTTGTTTAATTCTCATGCTCTCAAATTTTTCTAAATTATTTGACACCAATGCAGTTCACTTCTTTGCAAGAAGTTTGAAGTTGTGCAGGATATCCTATTTGAAGGAGAGGCTAAGCTAGCTTGCTACCCACTCATCTTTAAAAATTGTGGTGAAGTAACATAGTCCCTCCACTCTCCATCGAAACAGGAGACTCCATTGCCCAAAGGTTCAAGAAAATCGAGCATTTCTTTCTCCTCTTTCTCTTCAAATTCTACATTTTGGTTACTTGTTCTAAACACACATAAAGTAAAAGGTTGTTGGTTTCTACAGTTGAATATTTCATTTACTTTATGTATTTCAAAGCAAGTAGTTTAGATCTCAAGTTCTAAAGAAATATTCAACTAGATCTAGCTTGCTTCATTTTATCTTTAGTCTCACTCTTTTCGGCAATTTTTAAAGGATAAAGATAGGTATTTTCCAAGAGATTGATTTCCATATTTGAGAAAATCTTACTGTCTTTATATTTATGTTTTAGGACAGCAAAAAGAAAAGTAAGAAAAGGGCTTTCTCTACTTAGTTTAAATTCAGAATTTTGCTAGTTTGTTGTAGAATTTAACTTAGAATTTTTTTGTAGATTTTTACTAATAACCCAAGACACTTCAAAAGTGTTTTTGGGCATCTTTTGCTTTATTTTTTCATTGTTTTGTACAGGTTGACGAACATATAGGAAGAAACTCTGTTCGTTTTGGGCGGATTAGGAGCATCCGGGACCCCCGGGAGCACCTATTTACTTAATAAACCTTTGTAAAGCATTGTAAGGACTTGTGACCCCCCTAATGAATGGTCACAAGTCACTTCCATAAAGTCTCATGCAATGCTTTAATAAAATCAGTGGGACTACAAGCTCCCGCTTTTCATTCCCCCTGGGGGAACGATGTTTCGGTGATGGTGTCAATTTTTGCAAGTTTTAGCTTAAATTTGGTTTTGCATAATTAAAGTAAGCTAAAGTAATATTTAATCCATCTCAAAGCACAATCAATCAGTTTAGATTAGTTTTCATTTTGCAAAGTAGACCACTAATTGCTAGATTAGCTTTATTTTCCGCAATTTCAAATTTGGCGAATAAACCATCCCCTCAGCGACCTCGCAAGAGGCCTGGTTAGTGTGGATCTAGTAATTAGTCTCACATTTATTTTACTTGTCATAAAATAAACAAATTCCCCTAAGCTCTCAATGCGGTTCCTGACCCTTCCAGTTGCGAGCTAGTCTCGATCTGCTGGAAGTAAGTTTCATACACGTTGTGCTGGTCAGTGGTTGATAGTTTAATAGGACAATCTCTAAAGTAGTTAGCTTAATGTGCGGGAAAACACCTTGAAGTGACCTGCGAAGTAAGGTGGGCCCTCTCGGGACCTGGTTTCCCTCCTGTTTTGGACATCTAGCACTTTGAGTGGGTTTTACTGGTGAGACCATTGGGTTTCGATAAAGCTCTCCGCAAGTTTCCAGGCAAAGAGCTAACCTCTAAGGAGGCCCAAACCATTTCACTAATTCAATATCAATTTACCCTAACAAAACACACGAACTACATTGCCCACGATTCTCTTTAAGGCACTGGTCTCAATTTTCACATTCAGCAAAGCCACAAGCTTCCTTTATACATTGCATATCATCTTTAAGGCAAACTTTAATTTCACTTGCATAAATAAACGTACCTGAGTATCCTTTTGATGCAAGTATTTTCTTATTGATGTTATATCGTGGATGATTGATGTGTTCATGTGTACTTAAATTCATGGTTGATTGTTGAATGAAAGCAATAAACTCCTAGATTTATATTTCTATACTTAGCTTAGATCAAGCCATAGTATATTTGTTAGGGACTACCCCCCTTGGCTTCGATAGGGGTTAGCCTAGACGAAGGAGTTGAGTAATTAGTATCTCTACTATATGCTTCCAATAAATAATTCTATAGAAGATTTGACTAATAACATAATCTCACAGAAAAATGACTATTCAATTATTGTTCTATCAATGATCCCTAAACTAATTCTATGATTATTGAAGTGTTGAGCAACAATCAATCAATTTATAGATATAAAGTTAGACTAAAACTAATATCTAGAAGTTTATGCAATTTAAAGAAGACAACTTTATTAAATAAAATTTATTACTAGACAAGTCTGACATAAGAATTGCTTGTAGAATAATCCGCAATACAATCAGAGTATAGAATGGTTCTGTCAAAATTCCTTGGCTACATAGGAGCTTCTGAATCAATTTTTGAAATAGTTCTCCAATCAAATTCAGTCTAAATTTTTTATACAACTAAAGGTCCCTTTCTAAAGGTCGACCCATTTATTTATATCCACTATGAATGTTAAAAATATTAAACTCACCAAAAATAGAAAATAAAAAAACAGAAATGAGTCAATATGACTCATGTGACCATGGAGTTTTAGGGCTTGCATGTTCATCTAAATATGTTGAGCATTGTGAACAAAGTGTTGGTTGTGGAGCCTTATTATCTTCCTGATTCAGAGGTTTGTTTCATCCTTGCTTGGACCCCATTCCCTAATGGGGGGTGTGGGGGGGCTTTCCCCCCCACAATTGTCACCAGGGGGGTCTAGGAGGGGGCGATGACAATTTTTGTATCCCCCCCCTAATGGGGGATTTAGTGGCATCGCCCCCGAACTAAAATTTTGGGAAAAGTTGTTTTGTAAAATATTGTAATTTCATAGTCAATTTGGACCATTCATTATAAGGTCGCAAATCTAATGATAGAAGTTATTTTAGGGTTTTTTTCCCTAGAAGGAAACCCTATCTTATGAGGGAATTGTATTGCGGTTGTGTATTATTGCGGATATTATATTCTGGGAGAGGAGACCGTGAGAGAAAGAAGAGTAAGTTACAACGAGCGTGTTGTAGGTTGTATCCCTTAATTTTGCTAGATAATAAAAAAGGAAGGACTTGGAAATTTCTCTGGTGGACGTATCCCACACTGGGTGAACCACATATATCTGTGTCTCTATTGTATTGTGTATCTTCTGTGTTTTATTTCTGCATTTGTTTTATTTTATTTCTCCTCGATCCTATTTTTCTAACACAAATATCGATGCATGTCACTATATGGAAACTTATGATGATCCATTGGTATGCTCAAAGTATGCTTGCTCTCCCTGAATCAAAACATATGTTTTTCAATTTTGGTATTAGCCATTCAAGATGATAAGCCATTTGATCGCTCCAACTGCATATTTATGTAGGTGACCTTGCTCCAATGTAAACATTTTATTTACCTCTTTCTAGTATTCATCAACACTTTATTTAAACCCTATTGGTACTTCTTCAATCGGTCAAAACTCCGATGGAGACCTGAACATTGGTAATTGGATGTCAATCATCGCTTGGTTGATCTTGTCCCATGCTTGATTGCAAGTTTTTTTTTTTCTTCTTCCATCCTCTCCCTTGGCTCTTCTATAATATCATCCCAATATTGTTTATCTATGTGCATCTTTGCAATGTCATCATCTGTTAAGATGTCAATTCCATGATCTTCTTCCCACTTTTCCTTCTGAATTTCCTTGAGGAACTCCTCCCAGTCCAGAGCCCTGCCACCTTTCTCACTCCATCGGAGAACCTCCTTTCATGCTATCCCCAACAATAAGCTCTCTTCTTGGCATTCTACTACCTTTATTAGAATATTGTCTTGTGTCGAAAGGCATTTATCGTGTTCCTCCATGAGATATTTGACAAAATTATAAGCTCCTCCAACCTCCTGATAATACTATACCTAGTGTTGAAGAGAGGATACCTCTTTCTTGGCTTGGTACAACTCTCTTTCTTCTTCTATACATCTATCAAATGAAGCATGAGTGATGGCCATCCCCGTTGAAACAATATCACTCATTTTGGCCTTCTTTATATCAAGGATGACCTCCTTAGAGGTGCATATCACATTGTTGTCTAATGTGAGCTTCCTCTTTTGCTAAGTCCTTCTGACAATGGAATTCATTTTCTTGTCATAAGTGAAAGACTCTAAATCATCTACTTCATCAATCAATTGGTGCATAGGTTGGTCTCCCCAAGATAACATGTTGTTCATATTGCTAGGAATGTGAAAATGTTCTATGATGACCTGTTGACTCTTTCCTTTGGGTTTTGCATCGTTATTTTTCTCATCCTTATGAATCTTTTGAATCTCTTCATCCTCCTGAGTTTTTTGGGTATTCTCAACTGATTGGTATTGTCAATTGTTTTTAGCTGATGGAGTTTCTTGAGTCTCTTCCATTGTCTGATCTAGTTAAGTCTCTTTATTTTTCTTTTCTTTCCGAGCCATCTCATTTTGTTGTTTATCTTGCACAATGTGCTCTTGTGTGGTTTTTTTGCTTATTTATGTTCATGACTTATTGTATCATTGGTATCCCTTGTATATTTCCGTACCTCCATAGATTGAGTTTGTTGAGAATTATGAGCATCTGGAATACCCTCTGAGTCCTTGGGATTGGGGACCTTACCAATTGAGATATCAGCATGACCTTTGTCTTGTCTGTCACTTGATCATGTGATGTCTTCTTCTTAGTCTTTGTATCTTGCAAAGTGTCACCCCAATTTGTTCCTATAAAATTTTATTCCTTTGAGCCTTGAGTGGATTTTTTGGGTCTAATAAATTTTCATTCATTATTGGCACACCTATTTTCTCCATTTCTTCCTTTTCCTTTGTCAGGTCAATGGTTTTGGGAGGTTTGATGGCGGTTGAACTCTTTTCAATTTATTTTTCACTACTCCCATCCTTTTCCCTATTCATTCTCTCATTCTCCTCCTTGAATTTTTATTCCTCTTGATCTCTCTCTTGTTGCTCTGTTAGCTCTTCCTCAGCGCGCTTCTTCTCTTCTAACACCTGTCTAGAATTTTCTTCTCTTTCTTTCCTTCCATTTTCTAATAGATCATGTTGTTTCTTCTCTTTTTTAGATTGAATCCTTTGTTTACTTAGTGATTGTTGGGAATCATATTCCTCTTATTTATTCTTCTGTTCCTCCTTTGGCCTCTTTTGCTGTTCTTGTTCCTTGATAATCCTATCATGTTATGCTAAAATTTATTGATGATCCTTCTCTGCATTCAACCTATATTATTCTTCTTTGTTGGCCTCCTCTTATCCTTTGGCCTCTTCAAATTCTTTGGTTGAGGATTCCCTTGAATTATAATATAATTTTTTCTTCTAACGTCAAAGAGGAAAATAAAATTATATTTTTTTGACAACACAGGTATTCCAACAAAGGATAAACACCTTTAGTAACCACTCTCACAACCAGATCAAACATCAACAAACTAATGTTTTTACATCGTAAAACCATTGTGGGGAAACATCCATGGCCCCAACCAACGTGGCCACTTGGATCAATTTACTAATGCAAAATAAAATATTGTAGAGAGATTTACAAGAGAGTTTCTCAAAATTGATCATTGGTAAATGACCCTCCATTTTATTTAAATAGAGACCATGGAAAAATTGAGTGTTAAGCCACATATCAATGTAGCCATTAATATCAAGGAGAATATGAGCTGTCAGATCACTCTGTGTTGGGAACATATCATGACCATCATATTTCCTAACTACAAATGCATACTAATGCATACTAAAGAAACACATTTTGACCTAATGACACAACAGACTAAGTTGATCTTTACTAACTCCTAAGTATCTAAATATCCTAACATCCCCCCTTAATAACAACTTGGGATAAGATTGAAGGATTTACAAAGGTAACACAATAGGAAAAGGAAGGAGACATTAGAGCCTATCCCTTCTCAATGAAAAATTCTTGAACTCATAACATATATTGAAGTTTGGAAAAATTCACTTCTTTAAGAGACTTTGTGAAAATGTCTGCAACTTGATATTTTGTAGGGAAAAATAACACTTCAATAACTCGATAGTGAATGAGTTTTCTGATGAAGTGCATGTGTATCTCAATTTGTTTATTACGTTGATGTCAAAATGGATATTTTGTGAGCTTGATGGCACTCTAGTTGTCTCACCAAAGGGTGGTTGGATGGTGCTACCAAAAACCAAAATCTGAAAGGATCTATCGAAGCCACAAAGATTCTTGACTTACATTAACCATTTCTCGATACTCTGCTTCTGCTAAGAAAGAGAAACATATTTTTTTTTTCTTATAAGCCTAAGTGATAGGTCCTGAACCAAGGATGAAAACACAACCTGCAATAGACTTTCAATCATCAAGGTCACCAACCCAATCTAAATCAATGAAACCAACCTATAAATAAGTCCTCCCTGAGTTGTAATGTATGCCAAACTGAACTGTACCCTGGACAAACTGAAGTATCCTTTTAGCTTCTTTCCAATGGATTTCATGGGGTGATTGCATATACCAGGAAACAATACGAATAACAAAGGAAATATTAGGACAGGTATGAGTCAAATATAAGAGGCTACCAACTAACTGATGGTACAAGGTGGCATCAACTTCGGGAGAAGTACAAGTGGCAGAAAGTTTGACTCCAGATTGGAAGGGAGAAGGGGATGATTTAGAATCATCCATATGAAAGTGGCGAAGAAGGTCACAAGCATACTTAGATTTGGAAATAAAGATGCCTTCCTTGGTTTGCAATACTTCGAGGCCAAGGAAATAATGGAAATAACATAATTCCGTCATTTCAAATTTATTTTGAAGGTTGGATTTCACACGGGTTAAAAGTTTTGGGTCACTATCAATGAGGATAAGTTCATAAACATAAAGAATAGGGATTTTGAGATGGCTTCCTACTTTCTTGGTATAGAAATTGGGGTCAAAATGACATCTAGAAAAGCAAGTATCAAGAAGAAACTTGTCTATTTTGGCATACTAAGATCAAGGAGCTTTCTTAAGACCATAAAGAGATTCTTAAGGAAAAAAACAAGGCTAGAGTCATTATGGACATAGCCAGGAGGTTGTTCCATGTAGATTTATTCTTGCAAATTTCCATGTACGAAGGTGGACTTGACATCCATTTGATGGACCTCCCATTTATGTGAGAATTAAAGGGCTAGAACAAGGCAGATGGAATTCATTTTGGATACAGGGGAAAAGGTTTCATTATAGTCAATGCCTTCAATTTGGGAGAATCCTTTGGCAACTAACCAAGCCTTATGTCTTTCAACGCTTCCATCTCATGGATACTTAATTTTGTACACCCATTTACATCTGACAAGTTTTCTTCCTTTTTCAAGAGGTACAAGATCCGAAGTATCTTTCACCATTAAGGAGAGTTACTCTTCATTCATTGTTGTGTCTCAATCTGGATGACCTGAAATTTCTGCAAATGTTTATGAATCATGAGTCTCTGAAACTTCATCCAAAAGAGAAGAGGCTCATTGGAACTGTGAACGTGTCGGACGTTGATATGAAGGTTCATCGAAAAGATCACTAGTTGCTTCTTGAGTTGAATGGACCCATCTGGGAAGATGTGGTGTTGGTGTAGGTTCATGTTCAATGGAATCATCTAGAGGAATGTGAGCATGCATAGGTGGATTTTCATCCTCACTGTCATCATTTGAAGAAGAAGAAACTAGAATAGGAGTAGAATATGGCACAAACGCCAAAAATGGCTCGTAGGATGAATAAGGCACAAAAGCCAAATTAGTCTCAGAAACCAAGATATTTTCATCAAATTTACCATCTCTTCTAATAATAATTTCATTAGAATGAGGTTGCAGAAGTTTGTAACCTTTTATACCAGAATAACCAACAAAAATACACTTCTCACTTTTATGATGTAAATATTTCCTTTTCTCATCAAGAATGTGTGCCCATGCTACACTACTAAATACACAGAAGTGGATTACATTTGGCTTAATTTTATTCCACGATTCTTCCAGTGTTATATTTTTTAGAGCCTTTGTAGGAGTGCAATTTACTATGTAATTTGCACAGTTAATGGCTTCCACCAATGATTAAGACTCAATACCTTATATATATATATATATATATATATATATATATATATATATAAGTCCCACTCACCCATCCTTGATAATGCATAAAGCAGTGTTATAAATAAATTCGGGTCGGTTGATCTTTAAATACAACTTTTGACTTTAATAATAAAATATATTATCCAACATGTTATTTTTAAACAATTAAATATTTAAGTAAATCTTTTAAAAATTACCTTTAAATTTTAGAAAGGCAAAAAAGTTTTAAAGATATTTTGGTTAGTTAATTTTCTAGAGAAATTTTGATTTTAAATGTTTTAAATTGTACTTCCATAAAAGTAACACAAAAACATTGATGATGTGTATATGATGAAGAAAGCGGTTTTTTAAATATATTCTGGTCCACTAATTTTCTAGAGAACTTTTGACTTTAAAATTTTTATATTGCATTTCCATTAAATTAATAGGAAAACATTGATGATGTATAAAACATTTTTTTGAAGATATTTTGGTCTACTAATTTTTTAGAGAAATTTTGACTTTAAATGTTTTATATTGCACTTCCATAAAGTTAATAGAAAAACATGGATGATGTGCATTTAATGAAGAAACATAATTTTTAAAAAAAGTATTCACATGGTTATCATACACACTATTATCTTGTGGTATATAAAATTTCTTTAATACATTTTTGTTTGGGATTGATTTGGTATAGACTATGGTTTCATAATGAATTTTGATTGATTTTAATGAGAAGAAAGGAGTGTTCTATGATAAATATGTTTTTTTCTTTTTCATAAGAGTTTATCTACATAGTCACTCTAATCTAGTTCTCTTTCAATCATAAATAACCCACCCATTGCCATTTAGAGGTCGTTACTTTTTTATCATTCATCTAATATGAGACTCGTCACAATTGGCTTGAAGTGGACCACATGTTCCCAGTGGCACCCAAGGCACTTGTAATGTACCCTGCTCATCGAACATGAGATTAAATACACCCTATGTAAATAAATTAAACATAGGGAAACATTCACACGAATTTATCCATGCAATTAACAACATAATAAAACCATGAATGCATGCATTTCCAAAAAACATAATAGAATTCAAATTAACATTTACACAACTGAATAATCCATATAAAAGACAAAAAAATATTATCTTTTAATGGTTGAACCAACTGACTGCATACAGGGGACGTTCCTCCCAGCCATAGACATTGCTTTTCAATTTCTCTCAACAACAAGCCACTCTCGATCTAAGGCTATGATTCCACAAGGATGTCTATCCCTCTAGTGATCTAGGTGGATACTGGTGGCCACCCACCTGTTCCACTAATTCATAATGGTTCCACATCTTGGTAGTTTTTCTATAGTGTTTTGGGTCCCAAACGTCTAGGGTTGTTTTGAGGCCATAAACAACATTTGTTTGACATGGCAGCACCTAAAAGATGTCACAGGAATGTATTGAGTTGTTTGAAATGTGTACTTGTTGGATAAACCTTTCCAATGGGCTACTGAGTGCCCCTAACATAGATAATATGAAAAAGTAATGCCCCAGGGAAGTTGATGTATCAACTAACCACATCGGGGCCCACAAACCTTTTGGTGTTTCATCTTCTAGTGTTAGGTTTTTGGATGTTTAGGGTTTTCTCATTGATGGTTTATGTCAAAATTCCTTTTTAGCCTCTTTGTGATCAACTTCTTGCAAATGAGAATAATCGACACATCTCTCTCTTCATGTGTAAGCTACCACCATTCTAGTTAGTTTGTATCCTTTGCATTTTATAGTCTTTTGTATTTCATTCATTAATAGAATCTGAGTTAACTGTATCACTATGTTTCTTGCAATATCTCTATGTGTTTCCTTTTTATATCTTTTCCTTCATTTTGTTCTTAATATAATCCATATAAGTGGTATCAGAGGAATCTGATCCTTTTCATTTCTTATTGCATGTCCCTGACAAGGTCAGGGTATAAAGAGTTGGATCTCAAGCTAGTTTCTCTGGTATTATGGTTTCTCTCTCAGAAGAAACCCTGGAAACCAAAACCTAAAGGTATGATTCAAGAAAAATATCAATATTTCAATTCATATTGGATTAACCCTTCCATGCAATATGCTTCTCAACCATACGGTATGCCAACAAAACAATGGGTTCCCCCTCCTCCTCCAAACTAGTTATGGAAATAGGTGTAGAGAAACCCTACTTTAGGAGGCCCTCAATATCCCATGAAACAACCACCCATGCAAATTATTCCCCCTCCCCATATGCAGGAATCCACATCATCCCCTCCTCAACCAAAACTATCTACACAACCCATTCCTAACCCTAGTAATGAAAGGCTAGGCCAACCAACATAAGTTGCTAGACTTGCAACCTACCTAATCTATTCCATCTCTTCCCTGGAATGCAACAATATTCACCTTCTATCCAAGAAGACAATAACCAAATACCAACCTTGTATTAGTATTGAATATTTGAATGAGGATGTCTGAAATGAAGAATTAGAACAAAAACAATCTTAGGAACCCTCGAAAGATGATAATTCCCACCCTAAAATTAAAAACCCACCCTATCCAGAAAGATTAAACCTAGAGAAACCTTTTACTCAACCTGAATTTGACTTCTTGGGGAACTA
Organism: Picea engelmannii; assembly: GCA_009831015.1. NCBI lineage: Eukaryota > Viridiplantae > Streptophyta > Pinopsida > Pinales > Pinaceae > Picea > Picea engelmannii. The sequence goes on along the minus strand of ML781881.1, from coordinate 655,168 downwards.
AAGAATGTGTGTGTTAAAATACCATTGTTTCAAGCAATTAATAATGTTCCCATATATTTAAAAGCACTATGACAACTTTGTTTAAGGAAACTTAGTAGAAAATAAAAGGATCCCCAAACCGTCTATGTCATGGGAAAACTGTCAGACTTAATGATGGGGGGATTTCTTGTAACTAAATACTTTGACCCTGGAAGTCCAACAGTTTATGTGTATAGAAAAAATACACTCATTAGTAACACATTAATTGACCTTGGGGTTGGCATCAATGTTATGATGCATGAGACTATGCAAGCCTTAGGACTTACGGGTCTCAGAGAAACCCCAACCATACTCCAACTCGTTGGCAGATAAACCATCAAACTAGAGGGAATGTTAGAAGATGTAGTGATATCCATAGATTTGTGGGAATATCCTACTGAATTTATGGTCATACAGACCAAAACCTCTCTGGGTGGGTATCCTTTAATCCTGGGAAGGCCTTGGAAGGCCACCACATATGCTTACATCGATTGTAGGTCAAGAAATATGACCATATCCCATGAGACATCCAAAAAATAATTAACCCTCTATCCTATCACCAAACCCAACATAGATCTCGAGACACCACTTTGGGCCGACGAAGAATAGAGTGACAAAGAATGATAATATCATTAATTCATTTCCATAGATCAATACATAGCCATTAGAGATAAAATAGAGGATGATGAAATCAATGATTTCAAAGCCTCTTCTTCTTCCTAAACAAACCCACATATTCTTGAGCTTACAGGCTTCCCTAGACTCAACAAGAATCTCACCCATAAAACATGAATCCCCACCAGAAAAAGACCAAGGGTCCCCTACATAAACCATAGAAATCATCCTCGAGAAAACCTTGAAAATCAATCAGGGACTGACTAAACAACAAAAGGAGAGATTGGTTAAAGTTTTACAAAAAAACAGTAATGCCTTAGCCTGAGATTACCCTAACATTAAGGGGATCCATATTGACCTATACACACACCACATATACATCAAGGAAAGATCCAAACCCATCTTCCAGCCCCAGCTTTGGATGAATCTGACAGTAAAGGACATAGTCAAGGAGGAGCTACACAAATATCTCATAACCAACTTTATCTATCCAATTTCTAACAGCTAGTGGGTCTCCCCTCTTGTCATAGTACCAAATAAAAATGACAAATGTAGAATTTGTGTGGAATATAGAGAACTCAATAAATCAACACACAAGGACCATTTCCCACTCCCATTCATTGATCATGTCCTGGATACATTAGCAGGTAATAAATACTTTTCTTTGCTCGACGGATTCAGTGGGTATAATCAGTTCAAGATCACACCCAAGGATCAAGACAAAACAACATTCACCTGTCCATGGGGGACATTTTCATATTGTGTTCTACTATTTAGGTTATGCAACACCCTCCCCACCTTTAAAAGAGGTTTCATTGGTATCTTATTTAATCCATGAATGTGTGGAAATATATATGAAAAATTTCACGACATATGGGGATGAATTTGATGAGGCATTGACAAATATAGAGAAAACATTGATAATGTGTAAAGAATCAAATGTTTCCCTTAGCAATGAGAAATGTGCAATGGTGTTAACTTATGGAATCATATTAAGACACCACATCTTAGCCAAAGGTATCCAAGTGGATCTAGAAAAAGTAAAGGTAATATTAAACTTTCCAATTCCAACCTCACAAAAACAGGTACGAGGTTTCTTAGGATATTTTGGTTATTATCGTTGCTTTATTGAAATTTCTCACAAATTTCTCATCCATTATTTGATTTACTACCAAAATATTTTGATTTTTCATGGATAGAGACATGCCATCATGCACTTGACAAACTAAAAATGAAAGTGTCTAAAGATCCTATTTTAAGAGGGTCTGATTGGTCCCTCCCATTTCATATCTCCATAGACGCATCTGAAACTATTATTGGACATGTTCTAGGATAAATTAAAGGGAAGGATCCATATGCAATCCAATATGCCAGTAAGAATATTTTTTCCCATGGAACTAAACTATACGGTAATAGAAAAAGAGTTTCTTGGGGTAATGAATGCAATTAATAAATTTCAGCATTACATCACAAGACATCAAGTAATATTGCATATTGACCATGTTCCATAAAATATTTAATGAACGAACCTATAACTAATGTAAAATTCACTAGATGGTTGATTTTATTACAAGAATATGATATAACCATATTGAATAAACCAGGAGAATATAATGTAGTGGTTGATTTTCTTTCACAACTCACATCTAGCAAAAATCATCCACCTCTAGAAGATTATTTTCCTCATGAGCACCTATTTTTGGTTTCTAATAACTCTCCTTGGTTCACAAATATTGATAACTACTTGGCTACAAGTAAGACTACCAACCATTTATCCCCAAAATAGCGACAAAAGATCATGAAACAAAGTTGAAGATTCTCATGGATCGACGGTTGCGTCTTCCACACAGGATTGTATCTCATCATTAGAAGATGTCTGTGAGAAGATAAAATCCATGATATGTTGAAATAATGCCATGATATCCCATGTGGAGGCCACTTTGAAAACAATAGGACTGGGTAAAAGGTACTTCACCAAGAGTACTATTGGCCCACTATCTTCAAATATGCCAAGGAAGATGTAAAAAGTTGTGACCTCTTCTAGTGCATGGGAATACTGGTGCAATTAGATGAGATGTTGTTATATCCATACTTGGTATTAGAACCATTTTAGAAATGGGACCTAGAATTTGTAGGCCTGATCATTCCTTCTTCCCATAATAACTCCTACATCCTAGTATGCACAGATTATTTCCAAAAATGGATGGAATCCAAGGCACTCCTAGCCACAATAGAACAAAAAATATTAGGATTTATTCATGAAGAGATCTTCACCAGATTTTGGATACCTCGGAAAATCGTTACTGATGGAGGAACATAATTCACTTCAAGGCCTGTCAGAGAATTTATGGACAAATAAAAGATCAAACATGGGGTTGCCACCCCACATCACCCGCATGACAATGGACAAGTAGAAAGGACAAACAGAATACTTGAGACTATCATCACCAAGAATATTAGATTACACCTCAAGGATTGGGCTAACAGACTACCTGAAGCTTTATGTGCCTATCGAACAACATGGAGAACCACTACTGGCTACACCTCACATAAATTTGTGTATGGAAAGAGAGTAGTGTTGCTAATTGAAACAAAGATACAAGCACTTAGAAGAATTCTACAACTTGGAATGGACCTAACTGAAGTCGAGAAACAAATAATCCTCTAGATCAATGAGCTATATAAAATCCATCAAGATTCCCTACACCACACATCAATCATACAACATCAAAGAGCTCAATGGGATGACAAGTTCATTAATAAGAAGAAATTCAAAGTTGGATAGTAAGCCTTATTATTTGACATCAGGTTTGAGGATTTTTGAGGGAAGTTCTTGATCCAGGAGGATCCAAAATGATCACAGAGGTCCAAGAAGATCTAGAATGCTCATAGAGGTCCAGGAGGATCTAGAAATGCTCAAACTTTTATCATATCAAATTTTCTAGAAAAATAATTCATTGTGTAGAGCTCGGTGATAGCTTTCCAACGATGCAAAAATAGCCTCAAACGAAGTTCGTATGAAAAAGTTATGGCGGATGAACGTTTGGTCAAAATAGGGAAAAATTCAAATAGGAGGAGCCATGTGGAAGGCCCATAGGCTGCCACATGTCATATGTACATATGCCAGTATGATTTCAGCTAGTTGATGTGGAAACATGAGAGAGTGCCATGTGCCACTCATTTTTGACATTTTCAGGCACTGTTATAACCCTAAATTGCACCACACATGCTTACCTGGCATCAGGCCATCTCATATCCCTTCTTTGCCAAAGAACTGCTAAAAAAACTCTTCTAAAAACTCCATTTTAAAAAGTCCACGCTAGCTGGCCCACTATAGCCCACGTGGATCTACAGTGTCCACACTAGCAGGCCCACTACAACCCATGTGGACCTTCAGAATCACAAAAAAAGGAAAGTTGCCGACGGAACAAAAATCTATGGGTGAGTTAACTGAAACTCCCAGCCATGCATGGTCGAGGGTTCATCCAAATACCTAGCTCCTTCTAGCCTATAAAAGAAGGGGTAGGGGTCCCATTTGAAAGAAGAAAAAATATAGCAAAGAAACTTTGCCCATTTACATATTCCATTGTCCCAACCCTTTAGCCTTTCCTAATGCCAAAGGAGATTTAAAGCAAAGTAGTTGAAGGACAAAAGAAGAGGATCCTAGGATCAGGTTCAAGGAGCGGTGGCCGGTCTCAACTTTTGTAAGTTGACTCATTTAAAGTAATAAAGAGAATGCTTTTCCCATCCCAATTCATGAACTTTTTATGGTTTGATTAGTTTATGTTTTATTTCTAACCTGTTAGTATATAAGTAGTATGCATGCATAGTTGTTGCTCGTCTTGAATGCAGGTCAGCTTTGGAAGGAGCTTTGAGAACAAGTAATCAAGCACAACGGAGGATCGACATCAAACGCTGGTAACGAGGTAGGTTGATATTTCCATGCATTTACTAAGAAAAGGGGATTTAAATCTAGGGATGAAGGTAGAAAGTAATTTCTATGCAGTCATATCTGCATGCAAAGTCTGAACTCTATTTACTAGTCCGTAGGGTGTTTTTCCCCAACAACAGGCACCCATGTGGACCAATAAAAAAGTGCCACGTGTCATCTATACAATGATGTGGCATCCATATGATGACATGACAGGTGATCTATGAGGATCTCCACACAAGGATTGATTACTTTGCACACCATGGAGAAGATCATTAAAACAATGATTGATGATATGTGACAAGGTTTAAAAAAGAATGATTGATATTCCATTTAAAATTGTAAAAATGATTAATACTTTAAATGAGTGTGATAAGATCATTAAACTACATCTGCAACTACAAGCTATGGAGGAGAAATTTGGAGAATGCTCCATGACAAAAGAAGTAGAAAGTCCCTCTAATACTAGACCAACTTGTGGCCTTGATAGGTATACTAGTTATGGTTCTTGTCATGAAAGTGTTGATGGTTGCACATATTATCAAATAATAAAGTATTCTCTCCAGACACCAAGGAACCAAGGTGGTTTCCTAAGAGCCTCATCTATAGCTTCATCCAACCAGGAGGAATAGTTGGCCAAACTTCAGGAAGATGATCAAGTGTCACAAACATGAATGGAGGTAAAACATTCTCCATGTTCAATTCCTTCCCTCATTAATGATTATGCTTCTTTTGGTTCTTTCAAAAGGAACACCAAGGGAATTGTCTTGAAGGTACTAAAGAAGATGGGGTATAAAGCAGTAGGTCTTGGTATTGATTTCCAAGGCATCATTCAACCATTGGAGGTTGAAGGAAGACCCCGATATGTATGATTCGAGTATGATAAAAGAGAATGATCAAAAGAAGAAAAAGTAGAGGATTCTTCAAGCAAAGAGCTTGAATTATCACCAACACCATCCAAGGAAAATGATGGCACATCACTTTCCAAAAGTGATAGATCTAGCATGAGATTTTGGAGGAAATCAAAGTCTCCTCGAAAATCTTGGGACAACAAGAGTGTTGCAAAGTACAGGAAGAGGGAAGCTCCTTACAATGAAGTCGAGAAGGACATGAAATCACACAACTATTGCACGCACTGCCAAATGAGTGGTCACTAGTTCCAGAAATATTGGAAGCTTCACCACAAGCTTCGTCGTACACCAAGAAATAATCCCTTGCAAGAGCCTATGCAGTTGGAGGATTGATTCAAGTGGATCCTCGGTCAAAAGGAAAAATGACCAAAAATAAAAGTGCCCATAATTCAACGAAAACAATGCCAATTCAAATAGCTCATCGATATATTTCCAATGACACAAATGGCACCTCAAACAAAATCCATATGCAAAAGTTATGGCCATTTGAAATTTTTGACAAACGGGTAAATTTGGTGAAGTTTGTACAATGTTGACGTCATCATGACATTAGCATGTTGATGTGGGAGCACCACAAGATGCCATGTGTCATGCAGTTTTGGCATTTTTAGGGTCCAAGTGGGCTAGTAAAAATGTGTCGCGTGGCAGTCATACAGATGCCACTTGGCAGTACGGTGATGACGTCAACAGAGTGACTAGAGCATACAAAATACTGATGTGATAGTACATAGGTTGATGTGCCGATTGACTGGGCTACTCATGTGGCAGTACATGGATGATGGGGCAGAGTGATTGGGAAATATGGAAAATGACATGGCACTAACTTGACAGTACAATGGATGATGTGGCAGCACGAGAGGCTACCACGTGTCAAGTGGATTTGGACTTTTCACGGGTCCAAATGGACCAATAAAAATGTGCCACATGTTATATATACGGATGATGTGGAAGTATGGCAGCTGATATGGTGTTGATATGTCAGTTGACTAGGATGTACGGATGCCATGTGGAAATATGGAGGTGACATAGCATTGATTGGGTCGATGACTATACAATGACTAGTTGTTGATTGTACACTCACTGTGCTGTTGATTGTGTACTGGTGAGCCAATGGCAGAGTGCCACATGTCCCAATCAGATGGCACCATGCAACACTCACCGACAGGCCAAGTTGACCCTCTGTGCATGCCAAATTAAATCATTAATGGATAAACTTGGATTAGTTTGAATTAGTTGCAGATTAATTTGTAATTTGGGTTAAATTTCAGTTTAAGAAATGATTATGGTTTAAATTTGGTTTATGGATGGGATTAATGATTAATTATGTAAATATGGTTATATGGTTACAAACCATATATTACCATATTCCAACCAAAACCAACCATAAATATATACCCACACAATATTATATTTAAACATCATTGCAACGACATACAAAAAGGGGAGGCCCATGGGTTTTACCTTGGGACCTCCCCCCTAATATTACCAAGTTGTTACCAGTGTACGAAAGGTGGGACTTGGTAACTCCGCCCACCATTATTTATTTAAACAACCAATTTACCATCCACCAGTAGTAAAAATATTGGGTACGCCAAAAATCTATTGTGAATTTCAATGCAGCATGTGAATTTAATGTAGAGTATGACCTTGGTGTGCATGTAGATCGAGGCAGAGAGCCCAGGGGGTCCAGAAGTGGCAGTGACAGAACTGTACAAAATTATAGTCATTTTTGTATGATTTTTTGATCCAGATTCAATGGAACAGTCCATTTTGTAATAAGAGAAGCGGAATTTGAGGGCTATGGCCGAGCCCATGACTGCTTGGAATGTGTTGGCACAGGGGTAGACCCAAGGTTCAATGCTTCAACAACACACCAACAAAACCCTAACTACTAGCCCTTTCGGCAACACCTGCAAAGAAAATGAAGTCTCACCCGAGGTAGAGGTAGGGGGGCTTGCAGGACTTAGGTGTATACAACTAGGTTGGGACACAGATCTGTGATTACAATACTTAACAGAGCACTAAACAACAATATGCATTAGTTTCTTGAATCTCATTCACATCGCAAATTAAACCCTTATTATAGATCAAAGCAGTAACCATAAGGATCAAGTACTTTCAATCACTTAGCACATAACATTAGATCATATCTATCATATTCAACATCAATAGAGCACTAAGCATCCATATATCTATCTAACATATATAAATATCAACACACTAAGAAGATCAACAACATAAATCATATATCACATCACACAAAGCACATCAAGACACATGATATATGTGGTTCACCCCAGTGTGGGGCTACGTCCACCAACTTCTTCTTCTTATTTTTTATTCTCCAATCTTATTACATTCCTCTTCTCCTGTGCACAAAGCCATAGAGCCCACTTCACACTAGAAAGGTGATCTGCGCACAGCGTACTAGATCCACCTTCCCCAAAACTAGGTCAAGGCATAGAGCCAACTCCTTATTAGAACAAATCCTTACACATTCTGTTGCACTAAGATCTTACAACTTCTTTCACTAAGCCAATGTTAACCTATTATGAACATAGCCAATACTAGAACTTTGGTCTCTTTACCTCTCTTAGCTACTTATTTATACATTATAAAGAGGCCTAATCATGGGTAAACCCATGGGCCGACATCCATTAACCCATTACATAAACCCTAAAATAACTTTGTTGGGTCCACAAGCCCGCAAAACAAGTGAGATCCCATGATCTGAGCTCCGCGTGGGTGCTCCATCTTCGACCAGCCTATCGAAGTCCAAAAAGTGGTCAAACACGACCAATATTTCCTCAAAACTTGGTCAAGGGCCAACAGGCCCCCAACACTCACCTGTGACTCATCCTGAGTCACTCAGATCTGGGCAATGCTACTTTGAAGGCCTCAAGATTAGCTCAAGATTCCTTGACTTGCTGCTTCGCTATAGCCTCTTGCTCGGTGAATTCCTGAATCACTTGCTTTGTAATAGGCCCTTCCAGGCGTTGTTCCACTATCATGACCATTTATTCTAGTTGCGAGCCTTGTCCCTTAATTTCTTCAAAAAGTGTGCAGGCTTCATCCTGCACTGACTGTAGCCTCTGTGTAACCTCCATGACTCTACTCTGGATGGCAGTAACCTACTGCTGGACTATGTGATGTTCCTTTGATCTCTTCATTTTCTCAAAAATAGTGAGCATCTTCATCTGTGCTTGAATTGTCAGTGCCTGCTGCTTCATCTCCTGTAGTTGTGCTTCCAGTGTCCTCAGCTCATAATCTTCTGCAAGGTGCTCATAGGTCTGCACACTTCGATCACTCAACTGCTTAAATTCTAAGGTGAGGGTTCTGATCCTTCCAACTACATTTTTGGCGATTTCTTCCCTCTGATCGCACACTTCTTGCGGAGTGCTCAACACTGCTTGGATCTCTAGCTCCATTACTATTGCTTGAAGCTGTTGAATGGCCTCAGCAAGCTTCCCCACTTGTATCTTGACTGAATATGGTTCCTCCTGTGCCAAGCTCGACACATAGATAAGTGTTGTAGTCAGTGCCTTTTTGACCGTAGTCTACTCTGCGAGCAGCTGGTCTTTATCTTTCTGTATCTTCGCATTGTCCTCCTCGTACATCACTTGAATTTAATATTTCTCCTTCTACGCAACTCGAAGTTTCTCTAAGACATTCTCCTTTTCTTGCTTCAAGGCTTATGTAGCCTTCTCCTTATCTTCTTGCAATCGTTGAAGTAGAGCCTCTATTGCATCTGCTAGCCTTCATAATTGGGTAGGCTCATCCCCCAATTCTGCAATCTTGGATGAAGAAGTTGCAGTAGGTACTGTGCGGCTCGAATGGATGGATTGTTGTATCTCTTTCAACTCTTTCTTGATTCTTTCATACATCATCTCCTGGTTTGATCCATGTATCTGCAAGATATTTTCTGAAGCATCCTCCATGACTGTGATGATGAGATCGATATCATCCACTGTAAGAACATTCTTAGATTGAGGTTTATTGGCACGGGTCTTATTTCTTGCTGAGGGTTTCTGTGGAGAAACCTTCATTTTATTTGATGTTTCGGCCTCTGTAAGGGGATCCTTTGGTGACATAACTTCACCTTTGCCTTGCTCTTCTCCTACTTCCCCTCCTTCTTCTTGGTTCACTTCGTCTCCTCCTCCTCCTGTGGGTGAGTCAGGCCTACTTTCCTTTGAGCCATTGTCCTTCTCATCAGTTTCTATGTTCTTCATTTCCTCCTTTTTCTTATTTTTCTTTGTGGTGCTTTGACCAACATGCTTGACCCAGGTGACCAAGGGGATTCCAATGATGTCGGGGTCAAAGAGTTCTGCATCTTCCACCGGTACAAGGAACCTTGATGGCCATTCTTTGGTGATCTCCTTCATATCTTCGTCGGTCAGCTTATAATAGGGATGTAGCTCCTCCTTACTTTCATCCCTATGTGCAGTGATGTAGATAAAGTGTCGATCTATGCGGAACTTCACTAGTGGTCTGTACTGGTGCATTTTGTTCAGTGTCATTCGTGGAAATGCCTCAATAGCATGCTTTAGTTGCTGGTAGTAGGCATGGAAGACAACATTCGAGTGCCACTTCTTTGACATGTCATTTGTATACCACAAGGTGGTTAACCTTGTGGCTAACGGCTCCGATGGTTCAACTTCTAGAAATGTCTCTCCTTTCGAAATCTACCAAGTGACAAAGGTGATCAGTACCAGTAACCAACTGAAATGGAATTCATAGCCTTGATCTTGCGCTTTGCAACAGTCCTTTTCGAGCTCATTGATGAGGTAACTCGCCCAGTTCATTTGCATTCCTTCTACGCACTTCCCTACGAGGTCTACTACAAATACAGTGACCTGTGTTGGATGGTTTTTTCTAACGATCTTGCCAGCTATAAGTTGACAATCTAGGTGCACTATGCCATCCTGGATGGAGGCTACCTTGTAGCCTCGCTTTCCCTTATCTAAATCACCATAGTATTCCTTTATGCACTGTGATAGGGAGTGATATGAAGCCTTCCCTGGGTAGAAATGCTAAGGGTCCGGTCCCTACATGCTCAGTCCTATGATGAGGTGGATCAGTGCCAAATCCATAGTGACATTCCTGTTGAGCCACAGATATCCTCCATGATAGCATGACAAGAGGATTTTAACACAGGCCTTAACCTCCTGATGTCGACCAAAGTGAGGGATCTTCATTACATTGAAGATTGTGGACTGTGCGAGCTCCTTTATCCATGGCTGGGAGACTATGCATGACTTCTTCCTAGTCGTCTTCATCAAATATCGATGCGGTGCGAGCATTGCGTAGTTCTTCCTGTCGCTAAGGTTGAATTCGTTGTTCTTCATGTATGGAATCTGACCTAACTGGGGTCCAACTACAGGTATCCCATTTCGGATGTACGCGGTGATCAACATGTACTCGAAGTCATGCGGGATACTGTCACGAATAACTGTACCATCCAAAGGTGGTATGTAATTCTACAAGACCGACAGGATCTGGTTCGCATTAGCCAGGTCGTTGTGATGCTTTCTTTGCTTCTCAGTCACGGTTTGGCTGGAATGACGTATAGTCAAAGGGGATGTTTTCAATCCTCCAGTTGACAATGCCTATAATCCTACAGACATAACTCTTTCATCCATGAGGTCCACGAGAATCTCCTCCACAGACTTCTCTAACGCGCTATGTTCGCCCGACATTCACACTTGTAATCAACTAGATCGGGTAGGCGAACAGACAAACGAGGTAATCAAATGGATGGTGAGGTATTGAAATCAAAACGTGATATGCAATCGATTCTCTATTTGCTAGGATAATCACAAGTGGCAAAAAGTTGTCCCGACGCACCGTCCAACGGGTTAAATAAACAACGTCGTAATAGATTCCTCTAACGGTAAGGAATGCGTCCATCAATGAGAATTCGTCTGTTATGGCATGGTCTCAATGGTCCAATGGCTGTATTTCTGTCATTAACTATGTTTCTATCTGTTCTAGAGCATCTTTCTAATGGTCGAGGACACCTCCAATGGTCATATAGCTTCTCCATGGAGAAGTCCCATTCTGCGTGGTTCTGCTATTCCGTCGAGGTTCAACTTCTGTAGATCTACTTCCTACGAAGTCCTCCTTCTATTCTCTATAGCTTCCTGTAGTTTCTCTAGCTTATCTTTCTTCTTATTGATCTTTCTTGCCTTCCTTCCTGTGATTTGGGCTTCTTTAACAATTTCTGGGATCCTCTTTCCATTCTTATTCTTATCTTCTCTTAGCATAGTGACTTCGCACTGCTGATGAGCTCTTACATATTTTGAGGTTAAGGTATCTTCTCTTACTATTTTTGGGTTGACTATACTTATTTCATGCATGGATAGGTCCTTCAAACCTTCCTGCGTTCTTTACACTTAGACAACTAACTCTCTTGCCCTCTATTGCTTCGACTTATCCTCTTGTTCCTCCCTTAGTCGCTCCATTTTTTTGGCTATGAAGTCCCTTACTTCTTGCTTTTTCTATTCTGTAGCTTCCTCCTCTGCTTTCCTTCTGATATGATCCTTCTCAATCCAAGTCTTTCCCAACAAAAGTGGGAAAGGGGCACTGTTCTCAACAAACCTAATAACTTCAAATTCTTCTTCAGTCGATGTTTCATGAGCAATCATAGGTGCATTAGTAACTCTTCCACATAGGGTTATCATCTTTCTTTTAAACAATCCTATCCTTCGCAATGAAGGTACCATAGCAGGCTTTCCCAAAATTTCCCAAGTTCTTTTTGGCATAATGTTCACATGTGTTTCTTCATCCAATACACAGTCTCTGTCGAAGTCTTCTATTCTTGTAACTATGCACTGTTTTTCTTTTAGGATCTCTGGTAAACGAATGTCTCTATGATCATTCATTAATTCTTTCAACTATAATAACATAGTCTCTGACTCTTTCTCTTTATGATTCTTTAACATATCCTTAGTCTCTTGACTTTCTTTACATTTTTCTTGTCTCATCTTCATATTTTCAACTTTATCAATCATTCTTGGACAATCCTCAACCTCATGCCCAATAACTTTACAACAAAGACAAATAGGACCTATACTAGGGAATTCCTTAGCAAGATGTCCCGATCTTTTTCAATTATAACACAGTGTCAATCCTCTCTTTCTTTTAAATGATCCCCAACCTCTCCTGTACTTTGCACTGGGATCACAGTGCTAGACCTACAATCTGAAAAAATTCTTTCTAGGTTCCTGCATCCATTTATTAATTCAAAAGTTATTTCTATGCATAGGAATAACATATCTTTCTCTATTTAGGTCAATTCTTTCTTCTAACTATTCCCTAGCTTCCAGTATAGGACATAATCTATCAAACATACCTAGATTCATGCTTTTGAAACATAAATTTTCACTTATCTTACCCTTACCAGAGCACAAAGCTTTAAGATCTTACCTCTTTTCTTCAGATCGGGTTTTTTTCTTAGCACAGAGCTTCACAAGTTAAGTAGAATACTGCTCACTACAACAACAAATCTATGCACAAATCTTTCTCTTTTCTTCAGTTCCTAGCAATCATAGTTTCAGGTCCCGGCAACAGAATCATTTATTGGCATAGGGGTAGACCCAGGGTTGATCGCTTCAACAACGCACCAAAAAAACCCTAACTACCGGCCCTTTCAGCAACACCTACGAAGCAGATGAAGTCTCACCCGAGGTAGAGGCAGGGGGGTTGCGGTACTCAAGTTTCTACAACCAGGCTGGGACACAGATCTGTGATTACAATACTTAACAGAGAACTAAACAACAATATGCATTAATTTCTTGAATCTCATTCACATTGCAGATTAAACCCTTATTACAGATTAGCGCAGTAACCATAAGGATCAAGTACTTTCAATCACTTAGCACATAGCATTAGATCATATCTAGCATATTCAACATCAATAGAGCACTAAGCATCCATAGATCTATCTAACATATATAAATATCAACGCACTAAGCAGATCAACAACATAAATCATATATCACATCTCACAAAGCACATCAAGACACATGATATACTTGGTTTACCCCAGTGTGGGACTACGTCCACCAACTTATTATTCTTATTTTTTATTCTCTAATCTTCTTACATTCCTCTGCTCCTGTGGACAAATCCATAGAGCCAACTTTGCACTAGACAGGTGATCTGTACACAACGCACTAGATCCACCTTCCCCAAAACCAGGTCAAGGCACAAATCCAACTCCTTATCAGCACAAATCCTTACACAGTCTATTGCACTAAGATCTTACAAATTCTTGCACTAAGCCAATGTTAACCTATTATGCACATAGCCAATATTAAAACTTTCGTCTCTTTACCTCGCTTAGCTACTTATTTATACATTACAAAGAGGCCTAATCATGGGTAAACCCATGGGACAACATCCCTTAACCCATTACATAAACCCTAAAATCTCTTTGCTGGGTCCACAAGCCCACAAAAAAAGTGAGATCCCATGATCTCAGCTCCGCCTGGGCACTCCATCTTCGACCAGCCTATCGAAGTCCCAAAAGTGGTCAAGCACGACCAATGTTTCCTCAAAACTTGGTCAAGGGCCAACAAAATGTTTTACAAGGCAGAGTTGCACCTTTTAGAACAAGGATCGGTTTATAGTCAAAAGTTGTAGAATGATGAGATGGACCCGCTGGTGTTGTGTATGTCGATAATTGAGCAGCGAGTTTGTGCACCTTGGCACAAAAACCAATGCAATTTTCATGCAGTTATGGTTTTTGCCTCTTTTTGGAAATTGCAAGAGAATGAATGTATGTTGCATATTCTGGTGATCTTTGAGTGCTGCAGCAAGGAAACAAGATCTGAATTATTGCATGAAATTGATTGTTTGATCCTTGCACACAAATCGAGACAATGCAGCAAGAGGCCATTTTGACATTTTGACAGAAAGTAGTCATGTTTACAGTTGAAATTCTTAGAATTGCGAGACAAGTGTGATGATGATGGAATTTTCTTTATTTATTATGTGGCACATGTTTGTCATAGGGGGTTTAAAACCCATAGAGTTTACCACTAGTACAAATTTGGGTGTATTTTCCTTAATGATAATGTTGCCTTGAATTTAATGTTAAAACATTGTAATGGGTCTTGTAGCCATCGTTGAGTGAGAGGCATTGTTTTTCCTAGGCCTGTTTTGGCAACATTTTAATGGGTCTTGTAACCACCATTGAGTGAGAGGCATTGTTTTTCTTAGGCATATTTTGGCAACATTGTAAAGGGTATTGTAACCACTGTTGAGTGAGAAGAATTGATTTTCCTAGGCCTATTTTGGAAACATTGTAATGGGTCTTGTAGCCACTATTGAGTGAGAGGCATTAATTTGTCTAAGGCCTATTTTGGAAAGCATTATAAACTTGTTGTTATTGGATAAATCCGTGAGTGCGGACACAAACCGATCTCCCTAGATCCACCTAGATCTAGAACAAAACAGGACAGAATATACCACTTTCCCTAGATCTAACTATTGAATTAAATTGGAAGTGAGAAGAAGATATGTACCTTGTAATCGCTTCCTTGGACTCTATTGTTCCTTGCTTCGCTCCAGTGCTCTTGTGCGGTCAAGATCAAAACAACAAAAACCAACCAAAGTGAAAGCAAATAATATATCCAATAGCTAATCTATACATATGATCAAGGAATTATGTAATAAAGTAGATATCACTTTATGGGAAAGAAATATATCACTGTATCATATTAATTGAAAGAGAAACTTACAACCAGAGCCTTGATGTCGTAAGGTCCCTTCCTACTGTCCTTCGTTCCCCACACACTTCTTGCTCCAAGGATTCTGAAACCATAGATCTGATAGCTACTTCACAATCTATCTTGACAAAGCAAATCTCAAAGCCACTCTAATCAAGCTAATAATTCCAAGCCAAAGAACAAGAACCCACAAGCTAACAAAAGCTCATCCAAGCTCAAGCTCATCCAAGCTAACTTTCTCCATGAGAACTCCTCTCCTTTTATAAGCTGAAGAAGATAAGGTGAGGA
>ML781881.1:615260-632617 GCA_009831015.1 Picea engelmannii | reverse complement strand
AGAAAAGAGGGCATAAAAGAATGGAAACAAAAGCCCCATGCAATAATAGCAACTTGGTCATACCTTTCAAGCATGACCAAGTTCTTTTAAATTTTCAATGTTGATAGGATAGTGAATACATCTGATCAGACCATCTAATCCTGGTCAGATAGCCCATAGGTTAGAGCTAGTGAATACATCTGATCAGACCATCTAATCCTAATCAGGTAGCCCCTAGGATAGAACTAGTGAATACATCTGATCAGACCATCTAATCCTGATCAGATAGCCCTTAGGAAAATAATACCTTAACCCAACAGTTTAATCTGGGTTATTTGCCATGTGAAAGTAGGTTAGAAGGTAGATTAACTGCTTGGCCTCCCTTGGCCAAATAAATATAGATCGACAAAGATGTTATCCTATGACTCCGATGCCTAAAGTGTGGTTGAAAGATGTCCCCTTGGTGGTGTGTAGAAGAAAAATCGAGGAAAAACCCATGTGAAAGCACTTACCCTAAGTTTTTCCTACATATAACATTTTCCGCCCCCGACCTATCCGTCATGCACCTCCCAATGGCCCAGATCGCGATGATTATATCAACGGCCCACATTTGATTCCAGACCCCCCTTAGTGTTCTGCTTTTAACAGGAGGGGGGGGGTCCGGAATCGATGGTAATGCTCGCGCAGATCTAGACGGTCCTGAAAGAGGCGCGCGAATCCACGGCTCATATTGGATTCCGGACCCCCCCCCGCCCGTTCTGCCTTTAACGGAGGGGGGGGGGTCCGAAATTGGTTATAAATCGGGCGCAGATCTGGACGGCTATTAATCCAGCGCTCAAATCGGCGGTCCACCTTGGATTCCGGACCCCCCCCTCCGTTCTGCTTTTAATGGGGGGGGGGGGGTCCGGAATTGATATTAAGGAACGTGCAGATCTGGACGACCATCATACTAGCGCGCAGATCGATGGTTCTTAACACATTCCGGACCCCCCTTGGTATTCTGTCTTTAATCAAAGGGGGGGGGTCCGGGATGAATATTCCTTCTAGTGGGCCCCTCGATTACAGGTGGCATTGTTCTAATGGTTCAGAGGTCACATCCCCCACACGCTATCTGACTCCCATACGCCCCCTGGACGTCATCCTCCACTAGGCCCACTCGACCCACTTGCTACTGGGGTCGGGTCACTTCCCATAACCTCCGTCAGTCCAGGTTGTCAGTCCCATAACTCCCCTCACTCATGAACAACCCCCTTTGGCGACTTTCACCCCCAATCACCAACCTCCACGTTAGCTGTCCGTATACTATGATCACCGTCACCTGCCATATCACCCCAAGTGGCCCGTTGTCCATTAATAACGGGATAATATATCCGTTGTCATGCTGACCGTTTTCCCGCGTCCGACCGACCCAGTTTTGAATAAAAACACCGTTGCGCCCATTTGCACTCTTTATTCATCCCTCGCGCCAGAACCATCCATCACACCAGAGAAACGTATCTGTCGTCTCCCCATTGCTTCCCCATCGCTTTCCTCCACCACCAGTAGACCCCACTAACATTGTTGTTGCAGGTACAGTTGTTGAGATGGCGTCTAAAACAAAGCAAACAGAAGAGGAAGAGAATCTGTTCGTTCCTCCTCTGGTGGACCTGGATAAAATTCCCCTGGTCGATAAGGACCGGTTGATAGCAGACACTGTATGCAGTTTCGACTTCGCTGATCTCCAGTCGTGGCTCCGGGAGGTTTTCCTGGACCAGAGCGACGAAATTGGGCTCTGGGAGTCCAATTTGCCTCTGTATCTATTCCCTCAAATCCATAATTTCCCCGAATTTTCCCTCCATTGCCAGGTCCACTACGTCCCTGACCAGAAAGCCATTGTTTCCTCATCTGGGGATGCCCTCTTCTTCATCACCCCAGAGGATATAGACCAAATGCTGCAAATCACCCGAGCGGAAGCCGCGTCACCCTTTAGCTTAGAAATCCTCACCGAGCTGTACCAGAAAATGACCTTCCCACAAAGAGCTCAAATTTTCGAGCTGTTTTTTCCCACTTCCGCTCCAATCCCGACCACCAACCCCCCGTACCCCTCGTTTATGTTTTCTACCAAAGGGAATCAGATTATTTCATCTCTATGTGCCCTGCTTGGGTATTATTCTGATCAGTGGGTGGACGAGCCCATCCTGGGCTTCCTGTCTATTTTCTCCAACGACGAACAGCCAACCACGCAGTTCAATTATAGCGCATTCCTGGCAAATAATATCCATGAGCAGTTCGTCAATTTCCCCACCGAAGGCATGTTCAGGTATTCATCCATTCTAGCTTACATGTTCCTCTATTTCCAGGCCGATAGGTTCAACTTCTCCCTGCAGAAGATGGACGCCGACGGGAAGCCCCAGCCAATCACGGCGTGGACTTCTCTTCTAAAGCACAATTCGGTTGAATATGACTTCACGGCTTTCATTGACCAGTTTTACCACCCTATGGTAAGTATGTTGCGTGGCATGCCTGAGCCGCGAATTAATGATGAGGTCCAGAGGATCCTGCACCTCTTGGACAACGTTCAGACGGGAGACTGGTATTTATGCCAGAATCACACGGAAATCAGAATCTTTGGGTGCGAATTGGCACCTTATAAACTGCCTCGGTAGGTACCGGTAAGAGTCTTCGCGCTAGAATATATAAGGCAGATTATGAATTCTGATGATATTCACTTTGTTTCCCTTAATAAAAAGCAGCAGCCGAGAATCAAGGGTCAAATTGGCCCTTTCATCTGCAACAGCCGAGGTGCGGGGGAAGAAGCGGATCGAATTTTGAAAGGTATGAATTTCTCCACAAGCTTCATCTGGTGTTATGATCCGCATGGGATCATTTCAGACATGAGGGTAAAAAACAAAAATACCCCGTATATTCACAAGCCCAAGCTAGACATTGAAAAATTCGCGAATCAGGGAGTATGGCTGCCTGATACTTTGTTAGACTTGGAACAGAAGGCACCCTCAACAAGTGCGCTACCTGCTACCACGCCTCAAGTCCTCAAGGAGAAGAGGCCCCAACAGGAGTCATCTCCTCCTGTAACAGAGGTGTCACCGGAGGAATTCCAAATTCACTCTAAAAAGATGAAGATGGTTTCAACGACCGGCACAGCAGCAGAAGCTACCACAGTAACTACCACAGTGACCACCACTGGGGCCAAGCAATTCACTTCATCTTTTGGCTCTAGTCAGCTTAAAGAAGTAGCAGTAAAATCCTCGAATTCTCCCTTGGACACTCCACCAAGCAAGACTGGGCCCAAACTGGGCATTTTTGAAAAATATGACTTGATCAGAAAGAGGAATCAGACGCTCACAAGCAGCACCTATGCACAGTTCCAGAAGCAGTCCTCCACTGCCCAGCATAGACTCCTTTCAGCATGTGATACAGAAAAGGGTAGGATGCATATGACATTCCTACAAGCACAGGTGGCGGATCCCAAGGTAATGTCTGATTACAAGAGGGCCACGTTCGAGTTCCAAGCAAAAGATGTGCATCCGGCAGATCAGATGGATCTGCATAAGCAGACTGGGGAAATGATTTCCCACACTTTAGCCCACGTTGCAACTTCTGCGTCAAAGTTTCGGATAGCTTTGAGCAATGCCCAGACCCAACTGAAGCTAGAGAAGATGTCTTCCTTCGCTAAGGACAACAGGATAAAGACGTTGGAGGAACTGGTCCTCAAGATCGGTTACGACCCGGCGAACGTCAAGGCCGCTGAGGAAATGATTAAAAAGAAGAATGCTGACATTGCCTCATTGAGAAAGCAGCTAAAGCTCCCTCCGACAGAGGACCCACAGACGAAAGAAATAGCTGAAAGGGAAGGCGAAAAGGATGAGATGCTGAAATTACTCCTAGAGCAGAATGCACAGTTAAAGGAGATGGAGGCAGAGATAGAGAGACTGCTCAAGGAAAAAGAGCAGGCAAAGCCAATGGAAGGCATTCCGTTGAGTGCTATCCCAATTGCAACACCAACGGTGACAGTCGTTCCATCTGCAACAACAGTTCCCCTTCCAGAAGGAGCTACAGACCTGGCCAAGTCCATGGAAAGAATGAACCTGCAAGAGTCGGAAACCAGCAGGCTAAAGAAAGAATTGGAAAATCTACAGGAGCTGAAGACTTCCTTTCAGACGAGTCTGTCAAAGGAGAAGCAGGTGAATGAGCAGATCAGGAGGGAGCTGCAGCAGCTCCAAAAACAGACATTGGTCGGAAAGACCTTGACTGAGGTTAAAGAACTTGTGTGGACAGATATTTCTAAATCCATTAATGAAATCTGGCCAATGGTTCAGATCATGTTCGAACAGAACGAGTTACTCGAGAGGAGCAAACAAGCTGTGGAGAAAATCAGAACTGAACTGGGAGACATGCCAGCACAAGCGAATGAAATCATAAGATTCTTGAATTCTAAGACCCGGGAGGAACTCGAGGAATTGAAAATCAAAGACCAGACTGAGACCATATTGGAGGTGAAAAGAGTTCTAACCAAAAAAGGTCTCATGCTGCAGCTGGAGGAGAAGATCCAAGTCATGAACCAAGGAGTGCAGAGGTTCTTTAGTAAAATAGATGCTCTGCAGAGAAAAGGCCTGCCTGGCATGAAGGTCATAAGTGACAAATTGATGACGCTCCCGGACTATAAGAAAAGGCTAATCGAAGTGTCCAAGGACAGTTCTAAGTTCGCAGGAATACAGGCAAACATCACAGGAAGAGCCTTCATGGATGCCTTGCAGTTGGATATCAGTATCCAGCATGAAATTAAGCACATTTTCGTCGTCAAGCCTACATTTTCCAAGTACACAGACATGGACGAGGTGTACCGGAGATTGCTTAAAATCACAGTGCCAGGTCACATCAGGTGGGAAGAACTGTGCAGTCTACTAGACTAAGCTGATGAGCTGTTGCATCCAGTCAGCTGTCCTGTCAGCTGAGGTGGCGAAAACACCTCACCAATGGCCTACCCCTGAAATTCAGTATACAGTTGTGATGAATCATCAAAACGGTTTTGCTTGGTTAAGTTAGTTTTTCTAAAAATAGCATAAACACGTCCTGATAAGTTATGACAGGAGTGTATGTATTTTGTCTTATAAATACTTCATTTTCGGATGTATTGAGGGTTGTTGATTTTCACACCCTATTGCTATCAAGCTGTAACATTTTTGAAGAGATCCACCATTAATAAAGAAGAGGCATTTTACAGGATTCTTGCGCATGTTCACTGGTGATGTGATTTTCTTAGTCAAATGTTTCCTTGCTCTGTAATCATCTTGTTTTCTATAACTAATCTGTATGAATAGCGTTATGTTGCAGGATTTATCTCTGATACCCTGTTTCCGATTCTATAGATTTTAATGTTTCATCTTCTAAATATCTTCGGTTAAGAGATTCTTAAGTGCTTGTTAATTGGAGTTATTTTCCTTATCTTTTCTTCTATCCATCACTTAAATTATTAAAGATCCAGTGAGCGTGTTATCTCGCCTTGTGAAAAATTTCTTCAGCATTTCTGGTTGTATCTCAGATTTATTAAATACAGACCCCATAGCCCAATGGATGTGTAGTTTGTTTCAACCAACTTCAAAAAACCCTTACAACAAAACCAACATTTTCTATAGCTAGCCTAATATCTTAATTTAAAACAAAGCCAAATTTTATAGAGAGATCCCTCTCTGAGGCTGGAAGGGCTAGATCCCAGCTTTAAAGTGGTTGGTTAAGGTTACCTTTGTAGATTTCTTCTTTTTTCAACCTCTAGGAAATTTACCGAGTGCTAACAATCCTCATTCTGAAGTACAAAGGTGAAGAAGAAGAAGGGTGCGACCTATCAGAGACATTTCTTATGCAGGTCGAGTAGTGGGGAAGTGCATCGTGGAGTGTAAGACTCTTCCTAGAAGTTGGTTGCAGAGATTCAAATTACCATTTATCTCTATACTTTTGGAGGACCAAAAGTGCTTTTTGTGTGGAGGTATGATCCAGGAGGATCTTCACACAAGGATTCATTACTTTGCACACTGTGGAGAATATCATTAAAATGATGATTGATGATAGGTGACAAGGTTTAAAAAAGAATGATTAATGTTCCATTTAAAATTGTAAAAATGATTAATACTTTAAATGAGTGTGAGAATCTCATGTATTATTAATTCAAAAATGATTAATACTTGGAGTGAGTGGAATTACTCATGTATTTTTCATTTAATTTGTAAAAAGGGGAAATTAGTTGTGAGAATCCACCTCTCAAATTAGTTTCCTAGTTTTAAGGGGAAATTAGTTTTGTGTGAGAATCCACCTCACAAATTAGTTTCCTAATTTTGAGAGGAAGTTGGGAGTCTCATAAGTTGGTTTGGGATTCTTCCTCATTTTATCATAAGTTGTTTCCTAGTCTCAAGGGAAAGTTAAGGTTGGTTGAGATGCTTTCTCATTTTTATCATTGAGTTTTTATTAGATCTTAAAATTGTGTATCTTGTCTCCTTGAATTATGGCGAGATGGAAACTATATAAATTCCTTATGTAATATTTGTTAAGGGAGGCCCCCTTTAGCCCCCTTAGAGAAATATTTTCATTGAGAGGAATATAGTCCTTTTGGTGTTTGAAGAAATTTCACTTATGTGAGAGCCTTAAGTTCTTTGTGTAAGAGAAGGTGCTCTGGGTTTCACCCCTGTACGGAGCATGTGCCACATTTTGTGAGAAGGTTTCAGCCCTTGCTAAAGGAAGAATAATAAAGGAATTTTTATTCCAAGAAGATCCAAATATGTAGCCAAAATATTCTAGTGAACTACATTAAAAAATGGGTGTCAAATTATATGTGTGAGTTTTGATTGTTTTCTCACTTGATTAAGTAGAGATTAAATTACACATATGCACATAATTATGACCATTTTCTCATGTTAATATGCAATGTGTAGAAATTATTTTATTGTATTCACCTGCAATTAATCATTAGTAAAAGGTCATTGTTGAAGAGGTTTTGTAGAGAAAGATCTCACATAAATTTTGGATCAGTAGGTGACAGGTGGCAGGTACAGTCAACATTCGTACGTTGATGTGGAAATGATTGGGCATGTGATATGGTGTTGATGCAAGAAACATGTGGACCAACTGGAGAGTGCCATGAAACACTCTCCGATTGGCCGGTAATGGCTAAGGGAGAATAATATTGGTTGGATTGAATGGGAATCAAACCCATGACCTATGGGGGAATATTCTTGAAATATTCCTGTAGTATACCTAGGGAGGTAATATGGGGTACCTAGTGAGGTCCCAATGGGAATGTGGTTATGTATTATTAGTATAATTCATTTAATATATGAGAATGTGGTCATTCAATGTAAGGTTGACTCGGTCCACTATATTAATAAAGTCCCACTATGGTAGTTAGATGTAATAAATGTGAGAAGGCTCTCTAGAAGGTTCCTAGGAGATAGAGAGATATATATAAATAAGTGTAAGCAATGTAATGAAACATAGTGAAGAATATTGTGATTGTACAAGCAATGATTGCTTGAGGAGTTTTCTCCTTCCATAAGGATTAATATATGGTGTTACCCTGCCTCAAGGGTTTTCTCTATTTCTTGCGTTCATAATTTAGTGAATGGTTTGGATTATTCTTGTTGATATTGTGGGTTTATTTTGAGATTTATATTCAGATCTATTCAAGTAATTAACAATTGGTATCAGAGCACTTTCCTTGGCCAAAGAAGGGGAGAATTGTTTTGCTCTTTTTTTGTAGATTTTTTCTTGGAAAAAAGAGGGTGACACACTTCAAGTTCAGATATGAAAAATTATGAGCATAATTTGGTAAAAAAAATTGGATATTTGAATTCCTCTAAAAAAATTACCCAATTTCAAAAAAAATCAGCCGAAACAGAGTCTAGGAGGTAAAGTTATGAGCATTTTAAATCGAATAGTTTTTTCAGGGTTTTTCCGAAAAAAGATGCAATTTTCTGCTGTAAGTTATTTTTAACCCTAGTTTTTGTTGAAGATTTATCCCAAGAAAGATGTTTTTTACTGGAAAATATTATGGCCCTAATATTGAAAAATTCATAAAATACTTTAAGTCATTTTTGAAAGAGAATTGGAAACAATGGGTATGGTGTAATGTAAAAGGTGATGCGGCCATTTGATGGAATTCACATAGCTATAGCCAATTGATGGCACTTTATGATGAAGCACTTGAAAATTTTTCTTTTAGATAAATGGTCTCATGTTGCTAAAAGGAGAAACATTTGTTTATTTTCAGGTGGAAAATCTATATTATAGGTTCATGGTTGTATTCATAAAGAAAATGTCAGTGTTTTTATTAACCCTAGTTGCCAACAAAATTTTATCAATGTTCAGTTAGTTAATAGATTGCAAATTCTTGCAAAGAATATCCAAAGCACACAGGTTGAGGGTGAAAATGTTGAAATTTTTAAATATTTGAAGCTCAATATGGATAAATATGTGTTGCATTCATATTTTTATGCTATGGATATGGATGAATTGGATATTGTTTTTGGATGTCCTTGGATAGACTCAATGGGTACCATTAATATTAATGTGCAAAAGAAGTTTTTGAAGTTGTGGTACAAGAAAAAGAAAATCACATTGCAGGATGTGTCTCTTAATAAGAAATATGGGCCCATGGAGGCCAGAAAAGTAGTTATTGTCGAATCTGAAGTTGAATCGGAGGCAGAGTCTATAGAAGGATATGAAGCAAAACCACATGAAGAAAACAATCAGGAAGCTAAGGAGGTCATTGACTCAAAGGAAAAAGGTGTTGCAGATTTGAAGAAAAAAGAACAGATTCCTACAATTGTGGTATATCATCATCCACATCATATAGAGAAACAACAATCATCAGGGCAAGGGTGTGAGCTTCAACACATTTATTCCCCAGCAGGGCACCAGAAAGGAAACCGCTTAAGAGGTGCATGGAGGAATACCGACACTACGAGAATAGATCATGCTACAGAAACAATCCCATGGAAACCCCAACATGATGCAGAGAAAGATCAGGGTGGAAAGACAACAAATGGACATCTTGTTTGACTTTCATTGGGATGGATGGACAGTCGTACTTGGTACCAGTTGGATACATTTCTTAGCCAGTCATATTGTATGTTTCCTTCTCGTGTTTCGAGGATGAAACATGTGAAGGGGGATGGAATGTAGTATACCTAGGGAGGTAATATGGGGTACCTAGGGAGGTACCGAATAGGAATGTGATTATGTATTATTAGTAGAAGTCATTTAATATATGAGAATGTGGTCATTCAATGTAAGGTGGACTAGGTTCACTATATTAATAAAGGCCCACTATGGTAGTTAGATGTAATAAATATGAGAAGGCTCTCTAGAAGGTTCCTAAGAGATAGAGAGAGCTATATAAATAAGTGTAAGCAATTTAATGAAACATAGTGAAGAATATTGTTATTGTACGAGAAAGGATTGCTTGAGGAATTTTATCCCTCCATAAGGATTAATATATGGTGTTACCCTACCTCAAGGGTTTTCTCTATTTCTTGTGTTCAGTATTTAGTGAATGGTTTGGATTATTCTTGTTGATATTGTGGGTTTATTTTGAGATTTATCTTCATATCTATTTAGGTACTTAACAATTCCAACGCCTTAATTAGATGCTCATACCAATTATCCATATGGTTGGCTTGTTATAACAACTATGGAATAATATATTTATGTTAAAACAAATCATCCTGGGTATATAGCACAAGTTTAAGGCCATAGTTAGGCCGATGTAGGCCTATTTAAAGAGCATGGAAACCAATGATAAGGGACATGGATTACAAGGAATAGAAGTTCATTCTAGGAGTATAGATTGTCTTGATTTGCATGCCAAGAGAAGCCTAGTCATGATGTTGTCTTGATTTTCATGCCGAGGAGATCTATGTCAGAACATAGTCTTGTTTATACTCATTTTTCTTGTTTTCTTGAGAGGAGTACGATCATGATGTTATTTTTGTGCTAAGATGTTTTCTATAAAAGTGTTAGTCCATATTTCCATTAATGAGAGCCATAGTGCATCATTTGGCATGTAAAGAGGGTGAAATTGAGCCAGTTCAGAATATGGTCAAGTTTATACTCATTTTTCTCATAATTTCACAAGTAATTCAATGATATACTCTATTTTTTAGTTTGAGCAACGAAATTGAAGAGTGACTTCAAATTTGGCTTTGTAAGTCCATTTTGTATTGTAATTTTGACATTTGAGATTATGAAAAGCAGTCTCAATGTTTAAAAGGGAACCCAAAGATGTAGTAAACCTTGTCATCAATATTGTATATTTGAGTTCTTTTGTTTTTTGTTGTGTTTTATAATTATTCTTCAAGTTATTCATCATTTTATAAGCTTTTGGATAATAAGCACATCATCATGTGTTATAAAAATCACCTCAATACGATCAAGAATTATTCTGAATCAAGTTAGATGCTTATATGGGTTTTTAAAGATTAAGATTAGTATCTAAGGATTTTCAGATCAAGTGGTATCAGAGCTAGTTTTGAAGTGTATTTGCAAGTTGATGTGATGACGTTCAAGACTGAAGTTGGTGAAGGTGTTTGAAAGCTCTCAATATAGATCTTGTTGAGAAGACAACATGAGTAAATCTCTCCTGAAGTTAAGTCTCCATAAGAACATCAAATGATAGATTCAGAAGGATAATTATGAATTAAACATGCAACTACAATCTCTCAAGGAGGAAAAATAGAAGATTCAAGATCGATTGATATGTCATGAGGAATTCAATAGAGGTATTTTTCATGAGTTGGAAATAAAGTTTCAAACTAAGGATCAAATATTGGCACCACCATTCCATGAAGTTGGGGAAGTAGAGAACAAAAAGTCTCCAATGCAAGAGAAACTATCTCCTTCAAAAGGTATGATGGATAAAGATGATTCCTCTATTCCTTTTCTCCCCATCAAGATGAAGAATGCTCATGGATGATTGAATTGAGAAGAACTTCGGATGAAGAGGTCCTTCATAAACAGTTAGTATTACCTTCTATCCCAGGGGAAGGTAACATATGTAAGACATATCCAGGAAGAGATGTGAATTCTAAAGAGGGAGTGAAGACATTTTCCACTGGTAAGATGGGTATATGGTCTACGTATCCATGTGATTTCTGTGGAAATAGTAACCACAATATGGTGAAATGTCGAAGAAAAAATTCCTTGCAAGAAAATCCATCCAAGAAGAAGGCTAAGGGAAAAATTCATTTCTCAAGACAAAGGAAAAGGGGGACTGACAAGAAGGGATCGTGGTTCCAAGAAGGGAACACAACACTATTGTCTTATTGTGGTAAGAGTGGACATCATATAGAGAAGTGTTGGATGTTTTATCCACACCTATGTCTGAAGCATAACCATAAATATGTAAGGGCACTTGTAAGAAGATAGGTAGTATCCCCAAGTCTAGTTAATAGTCTTGTTGAAAGATTCGAGAAATAATACTTCTTAATGGATGGTATTAATAGTGTGACATATGAAGACATAGAGGTATGGTTCATGGATAGTGGTTCATCTCACCACATGACAAGGATGAAATTAGTATTCCTTACTTTCTCAGAGATCGACACAAATTTCTATGTAGTCTCTGTAACTAACACCAGACAAGTAATAAAAGGGTTTGGATATGTGATATTCCTACTCGAGTCATGATGATTTCTTGGAATAGAACATATGTTATTTGTTACAGATTTAAAATTAAAAGTACTCTCAGTTGCATCTTTTGAACATGAAGGATATGCAATCATGTTCCAGGATGGACAAGTACTTGTGTATTCAAGGAAATCTACTCAAGAAACAATAGTAGTGCTTGGTGTTCGAAAGGAGAGGTTATATAGGTTACTTGGAAGACCTATAATTGGGTCAAATGGTTTCTTGGATTAAGCATCATATTATGCGTCAAATTCAATGTCATTTTTAGCATCAGTGTCAGAGGCATTGTCAGAGACAAGAAGTTGTGAGACTCCTTCCAGTATAATTGGAAGAATGAGTCCATGAATAAAACCATCTATAAAAAAATATTTCATTGTAAATATGTATATATGTAAAAATTCCAAGTTAATATGCACATGTAGATACCTTCTAAGTCTATTTCTATTGTTGTGTTAGAAGGCTTGTTAGCTATTCATTAGGGAATGTTAAGAGTAAGAGGAGTCTTATAAGATTTGTATATAGCCACCTTATAAATATTTAAGAGTGAGAGGAATTTGTAAAGGTTTCTATATAGCCACCTTATTCTAGAGTGAGAGAAGTCTTATAAGGATTTCTATATAGCTGATCTTTGGAAAAAAAAAATCATAAGAGAGAGGGATCTTATAGAGATTTCTAAGCCTTTCGACAACGATAAAGACAATAGTAATTTTCTTGTTATCAGCTAAGAACTGCATATGTATTGAATTTTCTAAGTTCACATTCTTATTCTAAAGTACTGAAGGTGAAGGAACAAAAGGATTCAAGAAGTTGGAGCATGTAGATCGAGAGTGGGAAGAGAACCAAACTTATGTAAATCTTCCTAAATATGGTAAAGAAATAATTTCCTTATAGAGATAAGAGGTACATACTTGTAAAGATGTATGATATAAGCATCTCCAAGATAGTATGTCATGTTCGTGTAGATGTATACCTTGAGTAGAAGTAAGTCAAACAATATAAATATATATAGAGAATATGTTTTGAGTTGCTTTCAGAGCAAGAGAGAGGAAATGAACATGGAATTAATTCAGAGACTCCTACTGATATATCAATAATACAAGAACAATGATTCCAAATGGGAATGGAATAGATCAACATTCGACTTTGTTTCAGATTGGACAAGATAGATTATCTTTAGTAGAGAAGGAGATGGGAATGGATGTTGAGTACATGATTTGGATTTAGATATTGCAAAGATTTAGTGAGCAGAATTTTGTTACAAAGGAATCTATGAGACAAAACTAGGACTGTATTTAATTAGCGTCAATTTCTAAAGAGCCAAAGTTAGAGCCATATTCCTAATAAGAAAACATAAGTACATTGATCTAGTATCCAATATCCAAGATAAAAGTTTAGTCCCAGAATATTCAGCAAGATGGAAGAGTGAAGAAGCTTCATCAACACTAAGTTACTAAATAAGAACATTTCAGTAAGGTGGAAGAGTGAGTAAGAGTTATCATCACTAAGTTGTTGAAATATTCATACTTTTGTAGGACCAAAAGTTCTTCAGTGAGAAGGTGTGATCTAGGAGGATCTGAAATGCTCACAGAGGTCTAGGAAGATCCAAAACACTCACAAAGGTCTAGGAGGATCCAAAAATGCTCAAAATTTTATCATCTCAAATTTTCTATAAAAGGAATTCATTACGTGTTCTCGGAAATAGATTTCCAACGATGCAAAAATTGCCTCAAACAGAGTTCATATGCAAATATTATGGTCGTTCAAAGTTTGGTTAAATAGGAGGTGCTACATGATAGGCCCACATGATGCCATGTGTCATCCATATAGTTGTCAGGATGACATCAAGATGACATGGTAGCATGAGATGCTATTGCATGTGATTCATTTTTGGCATGTTCAGGCACCCATGTGGATCAATCAAAAAGTGTCATGTGTCATTCATACAGATCATGTGGCATCTATATGATGACATGACAGGTGGTAGGTATAGTCAACATCGAGATTCTAATGTGGCAATTACTGGGTAGATGATGTGGTGTTGACCCAGAAAATAGGTGGACCAACCAGAGAGTTCCACATGGCACTCTTTGATTGGCCAGTAATGTCTAAGGGAGAATAAAATTGGTCAAGTCGAATGGGAATCGAACCCATGACCAATGGAGAAATATTCCTGGAATATTCTAGTGCCTCAACTAGATGCTCCTACCAATGCGCCATATGGTTAGCTTGTTATAACAACTATGGAATAATATATTTATGTTAAAACAAATCAACTTGGGTATATAGCACAAGTTTCATGCCATAGTTAGGCTAACCTAGGCCTATGTAAAGAGAACAGAAACCAATGCAAAGGGACACAAGGTACAAGGAATAGAAGTTCATGCCAGAAGTACATATTGTCTCGATTTGTGTGCCAATAGAATTGTAGTCATGATGTTGTCTTGATTTACGTGTCGAGGATCTCTATGTCAAAACATAGGCTTGTTTATACTCATTTTTCCCATTTTCTCAAGAGGAGTACGATGGTAATGTTACCTTTTTGCTAAGTTGCTATCTATAAAAGTCTTAGTCCATATTTCCATTAATGAGTGCCATAGTGCATTGTTTTGCATGTAAAGAGGGTGAAATTGAGCCAGTTCAGAATATGGTCAAGTTTATACACATTTTTCTCATAATTTCGCAAGCATTTCAATGGTATACTCTATTTTTGAGTTTGAGCAGTGGAATTAAAGAGTGACCTCGAATTTGGATTTGTAATTCCATTTTGTATTCTAATTTTGACATTTGAGAATATGAAAAGCAATCTCATTGTTTAAAAAGGAACCTAGAGATGTAGTAAAATTTGTCATCAATATTGTATATTTGAGTTATTTTGTTGTCTACTATGTTGTCTCATTATTCTTCAAGTTATTCATCATTTCATAAGGTTTTGGATATTAAGCACATCATCATGTGTTCTACAAATAACCTCAATATGATCAAGAATTATTCTGAATCAAGATAGATGCTAATATGGGTTTTAAAAGACTAAGATTGGTATCTAAGGATTATCGGATCAATTATGCACCCAACGGCTCGAGCCTTATGAGATTGATATGGTATATGACAATGGATCCATCAAACTTCACACTATAAACAATGAGAGAAATCCCTTGATGGAAAATAGACACATGCTTCGACTATATCATAAACCCCTATCCAAGAAGCCTTTTTGAATAATATCACCAATTGATGGCCTCACAATGACCCATACATTGTAAACAAGGGGGGAACCTCTATTGAGTGATGCATTTCTTCAAGAAAAGAAAAATAAAATAATAATAATACACTCATGCGTAAAAATACTTAGGGACATGCTTGGGGGCATGTTTAGTGAAAATTAGCATAAGCTAACGGAAGGCATGCTTAAAAAAAAAGCAATAAGGGTGCTTCATGGTTTTATGATGGTTATGTCAGGATCCTTTTAATCAAGTTTTGTTTGTGCTAATAAATTTTTTCAAGATATGCAGGGAAGAAGAATGTTATTGTTGCAACATCCATTGTTGCAATTCCCATTGCTGCAAATCCTGTTGCTTCAACTCCCAACTTGCTGCAGCTTCTGTCACTGCAACTCTTGACTTTATGTAACCGCCATTGCTACAAATTCCACTATTGCAACTCCCGTTTCTACAACTTCTGACTTATTGCAACTCTTACTTGCTACAACTTTCATCTTGTTGCAACTCTTGTTGCTAAAACTCTTTATGCTACCATTGTTGCAACTTCCATTGCTTCATTTCTGTATCTCCTTCTACCACAAATCTACATAACACCACCAGTACAATTCCACTAATAAGGCATCAACCTGTGATCGGGACAGGTACAAATACCATCGAGATACATTGACAAGTTGTAGTTCTAATCCGCATATTTGTATATATCTACCATCTAGTGTGACTCCACTATTGTTGCAACCCTGTCACTACAACTCTCGTCTGCACCTTTCATCCATATCACTTTTGTTTAAATGATTTTCTACACCTTTCATCCACACCAACAATGCTACAATTCTCATCTACACCATTGAGGTTGCAACACATGTTAATGCAACTCTCGTTGTTGCGACTCTACTTGCATATTTTACTTTACTCTCTCATTCGTGTCACTGCTAATGCACCTTCGATGGACATAATAAGAAATGTCAATGCTAAGATTTAGACCAAGCTCATTGATGTGACTCTGTTTCTGTTGTCGAAACTCCACCAACACTACACTCATACGGGGGATGCCACCTTAGGTAAGACAGGATAGGTATGTTTTCTAAAAGAACATGTAATGAATTAGTTACAAGTGTCATATGTTTCCATTATTACACTGCCACCATAATTTCCATAATTTCTACAATATTACCATAATCAAAAATCCCCCACCCTACCAACAACCATTTCCTCTGCAGTCACAAGAAATAAAAGTTAGGAAAAAGAGAGACAATGGGAGGCTCCCTAATACGTAGAGAAACTAGATAATTTTTGCTACTCAAGGAATATGAACATATTGTGCATATTCTCAATCAGGTTGGATGGATGGAGTATGTACAGTGTTTACAAGGGTATGATGATGAAGTTTCCTTGGGATTCACTTTGAATTTTAGGGAAGAAAAATCTATGGTAGCAAGAACCTGGGTGGATGTAACAAAATAGATAGTGGTAGAAGTTACAGGATTTCCATGGACATGTGAGAGGTGGTACTCTAGAGGGACCTCCAAGCTCGAAATCCTATGATAATTTCTTAAGCTTGGAGAGGCCCTGGTAATGAAGGAAACATGATTTGAAAGGCAGTTTTTACTAGACCCTTGGTAGGATGTATCCATATTCGTACAATATTATTTCATATGTGAGGGCCATTACAAGGTCATTTACCTTCAACATATCCAACTCCTGGACCACCTCAAACATGGTCGACCCACCAATATGCCATATTTCCATTTCAGGACTTTGCAGACCATGATGGAACTCGCACAAAAATCAAAGAACACTGGGGATGTTATTTCACACCATGGTATTATTAAGATATTGGTGGAATGTGTCTTGCACAAGGAGGGTCGCACATGGAATAACATTATCCAACCACCAATTATACTTTCAAAAGCTATAGTGGTTGCACTTACGACACCAAAAGAAGTAGTGGTTTCACTTTCACCACCAAGAGAAGTAGTGATTGCAATTCCATCTCCAAGAAACAATACTGCAGATACAATAACCCTAGATGTTGACACTCATTAATCCAGGATAGTGATGTGGAGGTCACCAACAACAAACCCTCCACAAAAATATTAAAAGGGCACAAGAAGAGGCAACCCCATGTTCTAAAGAAAATAAGAATGAAGTACCCCTCCACGACTGTAACTCAACAAAAACAACAAAAAGGACCAGCAAAAATGGTTGACCAGGAAGATGATAAATTAATGGATACAAATCCCCTCGTTGATGTACAAGAACCAGCGAAAGGGACTAACTTGGAAACTAATGAAGGAATGGACATATAGGATCTTGTTGACCCATAAGAACCAACAAGAGGAAATCTTGTAGAGGGGCTTACATCCATCCTTGAAGTATACGAAGATGAAGAGTATACAAAGGAAGAGGCTCCTGGAGAACAATTTTCCTAACCACCAAAATCAGAGAAGGAAGAACTAGACCCAAAGACTCTTATTGATCCAAAAGAACTAG
>ML781881.1:564250-602062 GCA_009831015.1 Picea engelmannii | reverse complement strand
TTTTTCATTTAATTTGTAAAAAGGGGAAATTAGTTGTGAGAATCCACCTCTCAAATTAGTTTCCTAGTTTTAAGGGGAAATTAGTTTTGTGTGAGAATCCACCTCACAAATTAGTTTCCTAATTTTGAGAGGAAGTTGGGAGTCTCATAAGTTGGTTTGGGATTCTTCCTCATTTTATCATAAGTTGTTTCCTAGTCTCAAGGGAAAGTTAAGGTTGGTTGAGATGCTTTCTCATTTTTATCATTGAGTTTTTATTAGATCTTAAAATTGTGTATCTTGTCTCCTTGAATTATGGCGAGATGGAAACTATATAAATTCCTTATGTAATATTTGTTAAGGGAGGCCCCCTTTAGCCCCCTTAGAGAAATATTTTCATTGAGAGGAATATAGTCCTTTTGGTGTTTGAAGAAATTTCACTTATGTGAGAGCCTTAAGTTCTTTGTGTAAGAGAAGGTGCTCTGGGTTTCACCCCTGTACGGAGCATGTGCCACATTTTGTGAGAAGGTTTCAGCCCTTGCTAAAGGAAGAATAATAAAGGAATTTTTATTCCAAGAAGATCCAAATATGTAGCCAAAATATTCTAGTGAACTACATTAAAAAATGGGTGTCAAATTATATGTGTGAGTTTTGATTGTTTTCTCACTTGATTAAGTAGAGATTAAATTACACATATGCACATAATTATGACCATTTTCTCATGTTAATATGCAATGTGTAGAAATTATTTTATTGTATTCACCTGCAATTAATCATTAGTAAAAGGTCATTGTTGAAGAGGTTTTGTAGAGAAAGATCTCACATAAATTTTGGATCAGTAGGTGACAGGTGGCAGGTACAGTCAACATTCGTACGTTGATGTGGAAATGATTGGGCATGTGATATGGTGTTGATGCAAGAAACATGTGGACCAACTGGAGAGTGCCATGAAACACTCTCCGATTGGCCGGTAATGGCTAAGGGAGAATAATATTGGTTGGATTGAATGGGAATCAAACCCATGACCTATGGGGGAATATTCTTGAAATATTCCTGTAGTATACCTAGGGAGGTAATATGGGGTACCTAGTGAGGTCCCAATGGGAATGTGGTTATGTATTATTAGTATAATTCATTTAATATATGAGAATGTGGTCATTCAATGTAAGGTTGACTCGGTCCACTATATTAATAAAGTCCCACTATGGTAGTTAGATGTAATAAATGTGAGAAGGCTCTCTAGAAGGTTCCTAGGAGATAGAGAGATATATATAAATAAGTGTAAGCAATGTAATGAAACATAGTGAAGAATATTGTGATTGTACAAGCAATGATTGCTTGAGGAGTTTTCTCCTTCCATAAGGATTAATATATGGTGTTACCCTGCCTCAAGGGTTTTCTCTATTTCTTGCGTTCATAATTTAGTGAATGGTTTGGATTATTCTTGTTGATATTGTGGGTTTATTTTGAGATTTATATTCAGATCTATTCAAGTAATTAACAATTGGTATCAGAGCACTTTCCTTGGCCAAAGAAGGGGAGAATTGTTTTGCTCTTTTTTTGTAGATTTTTTCTTGGAAAAAAGAGGGTGACACACTTCAAGTTCAGATATGAAAAATTATGAGCATAATTTGGTAAAAAAAATTGGATATTTGAATTCCTCTAAAAAAATTACCCAATTTCAAAAAAAATCAGCCGAAACAGAGTCTAGGAGGTAAAGTTATGAGCATTTTAAATCGAATAGTTTTTTCAGGGTTTTTCCGAAAAAAGATGCAATTTTCTGCTGTAAGTTATTTTTAACCCTAGTTTTTGTTGAAGATTTATCCCAAGAAAGATGTTTTTTACTGGAAAATATTATGGCCCTAATATTGAAAAATTCATAAAATACTTTAAGTCATTTTTGAAAGAGAATTGGAAACAATGGGTATGGTGTAATGTAAAAGGTGATGCGGCCATTTGATGGAATTCACATAGCTATAGCCAATTGATGGCACTTTATGATGAAGCACTTGAAAATTTTTCTTTTAGATAAATGGTCTCATGTTGCTAAAAGGAGAAACATTTGTTTATTTTCAGGTGGAAAATCTATATTATAGGTTCATGGTTGTATTCATAAAGAAAATGTCAGTGTTTTTATTAACCCTAGTTGCCAACAAAATTTTATCAATGTTCAGTTAGTTAATAGATTGCAAATTCTTGCAAAGAATATCCAAAGCACACAGGTTGAGGGTGAAAATGTTGAAATTTTTAAATATTTGAAGCTCAATATGGATAAATATGTGTTGCATTCATATTTTTATGCTATGGATATGGATGAATTGGATATTGTTTTTGGATGTCCTTGGATAGACTCAATGGGTACCATTAATATTAATGTGCAAAAGAAGTTTTTGAAGTTGTGGTACAAGAAAAAGAAAATCACATTGCAGGATGTGTCTCTTAATAAGAAATATGGGCCCATGGAGGCCAGAAAAGTAGTTATTGTCGAATCTGAAGTTGAATCGGAGGCAGAGTCTATAGAAGGATATGAAGCAAAACCACATGAAGAAAACAATCAGGAAGCTAAGGAGGTCATTGACTCAAAGGAAAAAGGTGTTGCAGATTTGAAGAAAAAAGAACAGATTCCTACAATTGTGGTATATCATCATCCACATCATATAGAGAAACAACAATCATCAGGGCAAGGGTGTGAGCTTCAACACATTTATTCCCCAGCAGGGCACCAGAAAGGAAACCGCTTAAGAGGTGCATGGAGGAATACCGACACTACGAGAATAGATCATGCTACAGAAACAATCCCATGGAAACCCCAACATGATGCAGAGAAAGATCAGGGTGGAAAGACAACAAATGGACATCTTGTTTGACTTTCATTGGGATGGATGGACAGTCGTACTTGGTACCAGTTGGATACATTTCTTAGCCAGTCATATTGTATGTTTCCTTCTCGTGTTTCGAGGATGAAACATGTGAAGGGGGATGGAATGTAGTATACCTAGGGAGGTAATATGGGGTACCTAGGGAGGTACCGAATAGGAATGTGATTATGTATTATTAGTAGAAGTCATTTAATATATGAGAATGTGGTCATTCAATGTAAGGTGGACTAGGTTCACTATATTAATAAAGGCCCACTATGGTAGTTAGATGTAATAAATATGAGAAGGCTCTCTAGAAGGTTCCTAAGAGATAGAGAGAGCTATATAAATAAGTGTAAGCAATTTAATGAAACATAGTGAAGAATATTGTTATTGTACGAGAAAGGATTGCTTGAGGAATTTTATCCCTCCATAAGGATTAATATATGGTGTTACCCTACCTCAAGGGTTTTCTCTATTTCTTGTGTTCAGTATTTAGTGAATGGTTTGGATTATTCTTGTTGATATTGTGGGTTTATTTTGAGATTTATCTTCATATCTATTTAGGTACTTAACAATTCCAACGCCTTAATTAGATGCTCATACCAATTATCCATATGGTTGGCTTGTTATAACAACTATGGAATAATATATTTATGTTAAAACAAATCATCCTGGGTATATAGCACAAGTTTAAGGCCATAGTTAGGCCGATGTAGGCCTATTTAAAGAGCATGGAAACCAATGATAAGGGACATGGATTACAAGGAATAGAAGTTCATTCTAGGAGTATAGATTGTCTTGATTTGCATGCCAAGAGAAGCCTAGTCATGATGTTGTCTTGATTTTCATGCCGAGGAGATCTATGTCAGAACATAGTCTTGTTTATACTCATTTTTCTTGTTTTCTTGAGAGGAGTACGATCATGATGTTATTTTTGTGCTAAGATGTTTTCTATAAAAGTGTTAGTCCATATTTCCATTAATGAGAGCCATAGTGCATCATTTGGCATGTAAAGAGGGTGAAATTGAGCCAGTTCAGAATATGGTCAAGTTTATACTCATTTTTCTCATAATTTCACAAGTAATTCAATGATATACTCTATTTTTTAGTTTGAGCAACGAAATTGAAGAGTGACTTCAAATTTGGCTTTGTAAGTCCATTTTGTATTGTAATTTTGACATTTGAGATTATGAAAAGCAGTCTCAATGTTTAAAAGGGAACCCAAAGATGTAGTAAACCTTGTCATCAATATTGTATATTTGAGTTCTTTTGTTTTTTGTTGTGTTTTATAATTATTCTTCAAGTTATTCATCATTTTATAAGCTTTTGGATAATAAGCACATCATCATGTGTTATAAAAATCACCTCAATACGATCAAGAATTATTCTGAATCAAGTTAGATGCTTATATGGGTTTTTAAAGATTAAGATTAGTATCTAAGGATTTTCAGATCAAGTGGTATCAGAGCTAGTTTTGAAGTGTATTTGCAAGTTGATGTGATGACGTTCAAGACTGAAGTTGGTGAAGGTGTTTGAAAGCTCTCAATATAGATCTTGTTGAGAAGACAACATGAGTAAATCTCTCCTGAAGTTAAGTCTCCATAAGAACATCAAATGATAGATTCAGAAGGATAATTATGAATTAAACATGCAACTACAATCTCTCAAGGAGGAAAAATAGAAGATTCAAGATCGATTGATATGTCATGAGGAATTCAATAGAGGTATTTTTCATGAGTTGGAAATAAAGTTTCAAACTAAGGATCAAATATTGGCACCACCATTCCATGAAGTTGGGGAAGTAGAGAACAAAAAGTCTCCAATGCAAGAGAAACTATCTCCTTCAAAAGGTATGATGGATAAAGATGATTCCTCTATTCCTTTTCTCCCCATCAAGATGAAGAATGCTCATGGATGATTGAATTGAGAAGAACTTCGGATGAAGAGGTCCTTCATAAACAGTTAGTATTACCTTCTATCCCAGGGGAAGGTAACATATGTAAGACATATCCAGGAAGAGATGTGAATTCTAAAGAGGGAGTGAAGACATTTTCCACTGGTAAGATGGGTATATGGTCTACGTATCCATGTGATTTCTGTGGAAATAGTAACCACAATATGGTGAAATGTCGAAGAAAAAATTCCTTGCAAGAAAATCCATCCAAGAAGAAGGCTAAGGGAAAAATTCATTTCTCAAGACAAAGGAAAAGGGGGACTGACAAGAAGGGATCGTGGTTCCAAGAAGGGAACACAACACTATTGTCTTATTGTGGTAAGAGTGGACATCATATAGAGAAGTGTTGGATGTTTTATCCACACCTATGTCTGAAGCATAACCATAAATATGTAAGGGCACTTGTAAGAAGATAGGTAGTATCCCCAAGTCTAGTTAATAGTCTTGTTGAAAGATTCGAGAAATAATACTTCTTAATGGATGGTATTAATAGTGTGACATATGAAGACATAGAGGTATGGTTCATGGATAGTGGTTCATCTCACCACATGACAAGGATGAAATTAGTATTCCTTACTTTCTCAGAGATCGACACAAATTTCTATGTAGTCTCTGTAACTAACACCAGACAAGTAATAAAAGGGTTTGGATATGTGATATTCCTACTCGAGTCATGATGATTTCTTGGAATAGAACATATGTTATTTGTTACAGATTTAAAATTAAAAGTACTCTCAGTTGCATCTTTTGAACATGAAGGATATGCAATCATGTTCCAGGATGGACAAGTACTTGTGTATTCAAGGAAATCTACTCAAGAAACAATAGTAGTGCTTGGTGTTCGAAAGGAGAGGTTATATAGGTTACTTGGAAGACCTATAATTGGGTCAAATGGTTTCTTGGATTAAGCATCATATTATGCGTCAAATTCAATGTCATTTTTAGCATCAGTGTCAGAGGCATTGTCAGAGACAAGAAGTTGTGAGACTCCTTCCAGTATAATTGGAAGAATGAGTCCATGAATAAAACCATCTATAAAAAAATATTTCATTGTAAATATGTATATATGTAAAAATTCCAAGTTAATATGCACATGTAGATACCTTCTAAGTCTATTTCTATTGTTGTGTTAGAAGGCTTGTTAGCTATTCATTAGGGAATGTTAAGAGTAAGAGGAGTCTTATAAGATTTGTATATAGCCACCTTATAAATATTTAAGAGTGAGAGGAATTTGTAAAGGTTTCTATATAGCCACCTTATTCTAGAGTGAGAGAAGTCTTATAAGGATTTCTATATAGCTGATCTTTGGAAAAAAAAAATCATAAGAGAGAGGGATCTTATAGAGATTTCTAAGCCTTTCGACAACGATAAAGACAATAGTAATTTTCTTGTTATCAGCTAAGAACTGCATATGTATTGAATTTTCTAAGTTCACATTCTTATTCTAAAGTACTGAAGGTGAAGGAACAAAAGGATTCAAGAAGTTGGAGCATGTAGATCGAGAGTGGGAAGAGAACCAAACTTATGTAAATCTTCCTAAATATGGTAAAGAAATAATTTCCTTATAGAGATAAGAGGTACATACTTGTAAAGATGTATGATATAAGCATCTCCAAGATAGTATGTCATGTTCGTGTAGATGTATACCTTGAGTAGAAGTAAGTCAAACAATATAAATATATATAGAGAATATGTTTTGAGTTGCTTTCAGAGCAAGAGAGAGGAAATGAACATGGAATTAATTCAGAGACTCCTACTGATATATCAATAATACAAGAACAATGATTCCAAATGGGAATGGAATAGATCAACATTCGACTTTGTTTCAGATTGGACAAGATAGATTATCTTTAGTAGAGAAGGAGATGGGAATGGATGTTGAGTACATGATTTGGATTTAGATATTGCAAAGATTTAGTGAGCAGAATTTTGTTACAAAGGAATCTATGAGACAAAACTAGGACTGTATTTAATTAGCGTCAATTTCTAAAGAGCCAAAGTTAGAGCCATATTCCTAATAAGAAAACATAAGTACATTGATCTAGTATCCAATATCCAAGATAAAAGTTTAGTCCCAGAATATTCAGCAAGATGGAAGAGTGAAGAAGCTTCATCAACACTAAGTTACTAAATAAGAACATTTCAGTAAGGTGGAAGAGTGAGTAAGAGTTATCATCACTAAGTTGTTGAAATATTCATACTTTTGTAGGACCAAAAGTTCTTCAGTGAGAAGGTGTGATCTAGGAGGATCTGAAATGCTCACAGAGGTCTAGGAAGATCCAAAACACTCACAAAGGTCTAGGAGGATCCAAAAATGCTCAAAATTTTATCATCTCAAATTTTCTATAAAAGGAATTCATTACGTGTTCTCGGAAATAGATTTCCAACGATGCAAAAATTGCCTCAAACAGAGTTCATATGCAAATATTATGGTCGTTCAAAGTTTGGTTAAATAGGAGGTGCTACATGATAGGCCCACATGATGCCATGTGTCATCCATATAGTTGTCAGGATGACATCAAGATGACATGGTAGCATGAGATGCTATTGCATGTGATTCATTTTTGGCATGTTCAGGCACCCATGTGGATCAATCAAAAAGTGTCATGTGTCATTCATACAGATCATGTGGCATCTATATGATGACATGACAGGTGGTAGGTATAGTCAACATCGAGATTCTAATGTGGCAATTACTGGGTAGATGATGTGGTGTTGACCCAGAAAATAGGTGGACCAACCAGAGAGTTCCACATGGCACTCTTTGATTGGCCAGTAATGTCTAAGGGAGAATAAAATTGGTCAAGTCGAATGGGAATCGAACCCATGACCAATGGAGAAATATTCCTGGAATATTCTAGTGCCTCAACTAGATGCTCCTACCAATGCGCCATATGGTTAGCTTGTTATAACAACTATGGAATAATATATTTATGTTAAAACAAATCAACTTGGGTATATAGCACAAGTTTCATGCCATAGTTAGGCTAACCTAGGCCTATGTAAAGAGAACAGAAACCAATGCAAAGGGACACAAGGTACAAGGAATAGAAGTTCATGCCAGAAGTACATATTGTCTCGATTTGTGTGCCAATAGAATTGTAGTCATGATGTTGTCTTGATTTACGTGTCGAGGATCTCTATGTCAAAACATAGGCTTGTTTATACTCATTTTTCCCATTTTCTCAAGAGGAGTACGATGGTAATGTTACCTTTTTGCTAAGTTGCTATCTATAAAAGTCTTAGTCCATATTTCCATTAATGAGTGCCATAGTGCATTGTTTTGCATGTAAAGAGGGTGAAATTGAGCCAGTTCAGAATATGGTCAAGTTTATACACATTTTTCTCATAATTTCGCAAGCATTTCAATGGTATACTCTATTTTTGAGTTTGAGCAGTGGAATTAAAGAGTGACCTCGAATTTGGATTTGTAATTCCATTTTGTATTCTAATTTTGACATTTGAGAATATGAAAAGCAATCTCATTGTTTAAAAAGGAACCTAGAGATGTAGTAAAATTTGTCATCAATATTGTATATTTGAGTTATTTTGTTGTCTACTATGTTGTCTCATTATTCTTCAAGTTATTCATCATTTCATAAGGTTTTGGATATTAAGCACATCATCATGTGTTCTACAAATAACCTCAATATGATCAAGAATTATTCTGAATCAAGATAGATGCTAATATGGGTTTTAAAAGACTAAGATTGGTATCTAAGGATTATCGGATCAATTATGCACCCAACGGCTCGAGCCTTATGAGATTGATATGGTATATGACAATGGATCCATCAAACTTCACACTATAAACAATGAGAGAAATCCCTTGATGGAAAATAGACACATGCTTCGACTATATCATAAACCCCTATCCAAGAAGCCTTTTTGAATAATATCACCAATTGATGGCCTCACAATGACCCATACATTGTAAACAAGGGGGGAACCTCTATTGAGTGATGCATTTCTTCAAGAAAAGAAAAATAAAATAATAATAATACACTCATGCGTAAAAATACTTAGGGACATGCTTGGGGGCATGTTTAGTGAAAATTAGCATAAGCTAACGGAAGGCATGCTTAAAAAAAAAGCAATAAGGGTGCTTCATGGTTTTATGATGGTTATGTCAGGATCCTTTTAATCAAGTTTTGTTTGTGCTAATAAATTTTTTCAAGATATGCAGGGAAGAAGAATGTTATTGTTGCAACATCCATTGTTGCAATTCCCATTGCTGCAAATCCTGTTGCTTCAACTCCCAACTTGCTGCAGCTTCTGTCACTGCAACTCTTGACTTTATGTAACCGCCATTGCTACAAATTCCACTATTGCAACTCCCGTTTCTACAACTTCTGACTTATTGCAACTCTTACTTGCTACAACTTTCATCTTGTTGCAACTCTTGTTGCTAAAACTCTTTATGCTACCATTGTTGCAACTTCCATTGCTTCATTTCTGTATCTCCTTCTACCACAAATCTACATAACACCACCAGTACAATTCCACTAATAAGGCATCAACCTGTGATCGGGACAGGTACAAATACCATCGAGATACATTGACAAGTTGTAGTTCTAATCCGCATATTTGTATATATCTACCATCTAGTGTGACTCCACTATTGTTGCAACCCTGTCACTACAACTCTCGTCTGCACCTTTCATCCATATCACTTTTGTTTAAATGATTTTCTACACCTTTCATCCACACCAACAATGCTACAATTCTCATCTACACCATTGAGGTTGCAACACATGTTAATGCAACTCTCGTTGTTGCGACTCTACTTGCATATTTTACTTTACTCTCTCATTCGTGTCACTGCTAATGCACCTTCGATGGACATAATAAGAAATGTCAATGCTAAGATTTAGACCAAGCTCATTGATGTGACTCTGTTTCTGTTGTCGAAACTCCACCAACACTACACTCATACGGGGGATGCCACCTTAGGTAAGACAGGATAGGTATGTTTTCTAAAAGAACATGTAATGAATTAGTTACAAGTGTCATATGTTTCCATTATTACACTGCCACCATAATTTCCATAATTTCTACAATATTACCATAATCAAAAATCCCCCACCCTACCAACAACCATTTCCTCTGCAGTCACAAGAAATAAAAGTTAGGAAAAAGAGAGACAATGGGAGGCTCCCTAATACGTAGAGAAACTAGATAATTTTTGCTACTCAAGGAATATGAACATATTGTGCATATTCTCAATCAGGTTGGATGGATGGAGTATGTACAGTGTTTACAAGGGTATGATGATGAAGTTTCCTTGGGATTCACTTTGAATTTTAGGGAAGAAAAATCTATGGTAGCAAGAACCTGGGTGGATGTAACAAAATAGATAGTGGTAGAAGTTACAGGATTTCCATGGACATGTGAGAGGTGGTACTCTAGAGGGACCTCCAAGCTCGAAATCCTATGATAATTTCTTAAGCTTGGAGAGGCCCTGGTAATGAAGGAAACATGATTTGAAAGGCAGTTTTTACTAGACCCTTGGTAGGATGTATCCATATTCGTACAATATTATTTCATATGTGAGGGCCATTACAAGGTCATTTACCTTCAACATATCCAACTCCTGGACCACCTCAAACATGGTCGACCCACCAATATGCCATATTTCCATTTCAGGACTTTGCAGACCATGATGGAACTCGCACAAAAATCAAAGAACACTGGGGATGTTATTTCACACCATGGTATTATTAAGATATTGGTGGAATGTGTCTTGCACAAGGAGGGTCGCACATGGAATAACATTATCCAACCACCAATTATACTTTCAAAAGCTATAGTGGTTGCACTTACGACACCAAAAGAAGTAGTGGTTTCACTTTCACCACCAAGAGAAGTAGTGATTGCAATTCCATCTCCAAGAAACAATACTGCAGATACAATAACCCTAGATGTTGACACTCATTAATCCAGGATAGTGATGTGGAGGTCACCAACAACAAACCCTCCACAAAAATATTAAAAGGGCACAAGAAGAGGCAACCCCATGTTCTAAAGAAAATAAGAATGAAGTACCCCTCCACGACTGTAACTCAACAAAAACAACAAAAAGGACCAGCAAAAATGGTTGACCAGGAAGATGATAAATTAATGGATACAAATCCCCTCGTTGATGTACAAGAACCAGCGAAAG
Source organism: Picea engelmannii (assembly GCA_009831015.1). Lineage (NCBI taxonomy): Eukaryota > Viridiplantae > Streptophyta > Pinopsida > Pinales > Pinaceae > Picea > Picea engelmannii. The sequence goes on along the minus strand of ML781881.1, from coordinate 591,108 downwards.
GGACTAACTTGGAAACTAATGAAGGAATGGACATATAGGATCTTGTTGACCCATAAGAACCAACAAGAGGAAATCTTGTAGAGGGGCTTACATCCATCCTTGAAGTATACGAAGATGAAGAGTATACAAAGGAAGAGGCTCCTGGAGAACAATTTTCCTAACCACCAAAATCAGAGAAGGAAGAACTAGACCCAAAGACTCTTATTGATCCAAAAGAACTAGCAAGTACTCCTAGGGAATGGTTTTCTAGTTCACAAGAGAAGGAAGAACTATAACTAGAGGCTCTTGATGAATCAAGAGAACCATCAAGAAACAATCCCAAGGACGGTATTGATAATACAAAGGAATCAAGGGAAAAGGAACCTGAACCAAAATCTCTTACTGATCCACAAAAACCAACGAGAAGCATTTTTTAGGAAGGACTCCCTCGTTCGCAATAAGAAGAACCATAAACAAAGGTTTTTGTTCCTAAAAGAAAGTTTACTGCTACATCCTTGGTAAGCATCCCACAGTCTTTTACCATATATGCATCTCTTGTAAAACAAAATAGAATGTTGAGGATGAAAAACATGAAGTTACAACTCAACCTTAAAATGTTGAAAGATGAATAAAGGGCACCTGAGAAATTAGGTTACCCTGCAACAAGTTATTTTATTGTAGGGGAACCATCTCTTGAGCCAAAGGAGACAAATGAAACAAATGAAAAAAAAGAAGTAGCTTTCCAAACCACAGATTGCATATTCATTTATAGAGATACTCAGAATAAAACGAGCAGGGATCAATAAAAGACAAAGAAATTATAGCAGGGCATAGCACTAATGAACAAGAGAAATATAGTTATCCAAAGGAAGTAGGGGAGGTGGAATGTAGTATCAGTAACCTCCATGGACATCTCAATTTCTCTAACCTTGACTAATTGTTGGTTTCATAAGGACATGAAACAATTTTGAGTTGAGGGAGATGATCAGTGCCTAAATTGACATATTTTCAGCACCCATTCAACACCTTTTTCCTTACCATTTTTTCGTTGTTCAGTCTTTTTTGATATCTTTCTAATCCAGTTTGTCTTACTTTTTCACATATGTATGAATATTCTCCCATATGCCATTTTTATGCTATTCTTACATATTCTTAAGGAAAATTGTTACCTTCTTGCATTAATAATGCTACACATGAGCAATTATTATGGTTGCAACTCCCTGTAGGAGTTGCAACTTCTCTACAAGTGTTGCAACTCGGATCATGGCACATTTTATACAACTCCGAATGTGGCCCCTATTGCTAAAAATCCAAGACAAAGTTGGTGAATGCATTAGTCAGCATTATAGCCATTGGTTAGAGATCTCTCCTCACATAGAAAGGTGACAAAAGGAAAGTGGAAAACAAAAAGAGAGAGTAGTTCATCTACCATCTATCGTCCAGCTAGTCCAAGTCAACATATTCCTACTCTTTTCTAAATATAGGAAATATCAATGTAAACAAAAAAACATCCCGATTCTCATGGTTGTGCATCCGTATCCTCATTTTATTTAGACATTGAATATATTGGATAAAAACTCCATCTTTCCTTGAGCTTGGGGAATGATTCTGGCGATAGCATACATATGTATTGTAAAACTTTAGACTTTTTTAATATAATTTCCTTTTCTCCTCTTGTTGACGTGATGATGTATTGAGTGTTTGTGTGATTCTGATTTCATAGTCCAATGCCTTGTCTAAGGGGGTAGGGACCCCTCCTTAGTCAGGTACTACCTGTACATTAAGTCTAGGACTACATTTCATTGTTGTTCATTTAATTCTATAGTTATTTTATCTCCTTATTTTATTGCAATTCCATATTTCTTAAACAATTAATTGTAATTTAGGCATGGTTAATATTTATTTTCATTGTGTTGTGGATTCTACAATCATAAGTTGTAACTTAGTGTTGATTTGATTTCTATAAGTTTGTAATCGCAAACGTTGCTACAACTCTCATTGTTGCAACTTGTGTTGTTGCAACTTTCGTGCTGCAGCTCCATTGCTACAACTCATGTTGTTGCAACTCTACTTGCAACTTTACTTTATTCTGTTTTCTTTCATATTTGTGACAACTTTGTTCTTTAGCTATTTGGGATTGATATTCTATTGATTTCACAATTTTTCATTGAATGTATGAAAACATAATAGTTAAAACAATTCAATATCATCATCATACTTGAGCAAGTCACCGATAGATATTTGCATAATATTCCTTTTCACAAAGGGTGAATTACTTTTCTGTAGTGTGATTTCCTTTCCACAAGAGTGATTTATTCTCTGCAAGTGTTATTTACATTTTGCAAGTGCGATTTATTTTCCGCAAGTATGATTTACTTTCTACAACTGTGATTTACTTTTTGAAAGTGTGATTTACTTTTCGCAAGTGTTATTTACCTTGTGAAAGTGTGATTTTCTTTTCCTGCAAGCGTGACATTTATTTCCCACAATTCAAGAAGTAGTGTATATTGGTGACTTAATCAAGCATCTTAAAATATTGATTTGTGACATTAAAAGTACTACAAATCAATATCAATTACAAAACTACACTTTTATATACATTGCATGCCAATTCGTAAGTGGGATATGACCTAGGATTGATAATTAAATGTACAAATCTTCAGTTTCTTATCAAATTAACTAGGAATTAACTGAAAAAATGGTCATAGGCCTAAGGAATATCACATGGGACTTCACTCGGCCATCCTAATGAGAGAAACCTGATGAGGGGAGCTCTATAGGATCTCAGACTTCAAGATTTTAATCAGTCCTAACACAAATACACACTCAACACTCCGAACATGGATACCCGATAGATGTAAATATGATGAGCTCTCAAGATAGGATTGTAGGAAAGGTGGATTTGATAGCCTTGAGAGGATCAGACCTTAAGGAAACAATAATAAAAGGTGAATCCACTTCTTGATGAGGGATATCCTTATAAGGACCAAGGTTCTGGCCTCATCAATGTAATGGTGACAAAAAAAATCCAATTGAGGTTTGGGCAAGACAATGATTAGTTCATAATGTTGATTGTTGGCTTCAAATGATAGATAATATCTACATAGAAAAAATTCTAGGAAAGAGGAAGAAGATCAAGGGATTGTCGACATGCATCTCGAGGCTGAAGTGGTCATGTAAAGGAAGTGACCCTGTGAACCTGCTACTGAAACCACATAAAAGATGAGATCAATTATGCAATTAAGAAGACATTTTCCAATACGACATAAACATTACATTCCCTGCCTTCAACAAACTTATGAATGCGTGTTGGATTTTTTTAGATAAAATCATTCATGATCTTAGATACTGCAGATGAGTGTCTTAAAGGATGCATGTGCCAAGAATCAAACTCAAAGTAAGTATTAATGAGGTTGCAATTCAAGTTAAGAGTTCAAAACTGAAGAGTAATATCAACATACAAGAGCATAAATACGAATGCATTAGGCACTACATGCAATCAAGAGGATGCATGATTTAAGTTATCCATTCATATAAAATAAAATAAAAAAATTCAAGACAACCATCAATCAAGAACAAACCCCCAACTCCCTCAATATAGACAAAGAATTAACATTAGGCTCAAGCAAAGGACTAGGCATTAGGATTGAAATTTTAGTAGGGGTCCTTTTCCTTTCGCTTATAAAAGAAAAGTTAATAATGGGTTTGTTGTGGACTCAACATATGGGTTAGCACACATTTCCCTAGGGGAATGTCTCCTGGTGGAAACTTTTCACAATGGAAAGGCTTTCCCTTTATTAATACCTCCAGTCCTGGGGGATTCTTCTCTTGGACTAGTTTTCAGAACACATTTTCGTTAGGGTATACACCTACCCCTAGGGGGAATTTCCTCGAGGGAATGTCTAGTATTGGGAGCAACCATGATCCTAAAAGTTCCACCATTCTCGGGGGAACTCACTCTTATGAAAAATCCCATCCCTCCACTAGTAAAAATGTAGTGTGAACACAAGGTTCATCTAGGACATCATGAACTTCATCTTCCTCTTAGTATTCATCTATGCTCATACGTCGTTTCCATTCCTTGCAATGTTATAACTGTTAGCACATAGGATGTGTAGTGGTAAAAATATTTTTAATTTTCTAGGTTTGAGTCATAGGGTCTTTAAATTTTTAGGTTTTGAGTTATATCTCATGTCATAAATCATGTTTGATTCTTCCATGAGCATGGTTTTGATTTTAGTCTTTGTAAGAGCCTTGGTGTCATGATATTGTTCATCATAATGAAATAAATAAGGGTCAGCATGGGTCACACCCTCGGTATTAAACTTATGATCATTACATGTCTTGTCTCAAAGGTATGTACAAAAGGTTCCAGTATGTCATTCTCAACTGTTTGAGGGTCAATTCAAGTGTCAAATCTACTTGCTGCAAACTCACCTGAAAGTTCGTAGTGTATCAAGAAGTACCTTATGCACTAATTTCTCATCATTGTACTTTGAAAATGTGTCAAGGGATATCTCATCATTTCCAGTGCATTCAATGCATTATGTTCTTCATGATGGTTTCAAGGAGCAAGTTTAATAGTTTTGATGAAGAATGCTACCATAGTTTGAAAATTGGCACTGCGAACTGGCTATAGCAGATGAAGAGGATTGGATGAATCCAACTAAGTCCTAGTCTAGTTCATGAGACACCAACTCAAGTTCCAGATACACCAGGTACTTCTTTGGTGATTGCATGCTACTTGAGGGTTGATTGAACTGCAAACTATTATATATTTTTCCTGCGCTGCAAACTGTTAAATGTTTTATGCACTGCCAACTCTTTGCACCATTAAAACCAACAACTTTGGTATCCTAAACCCTGGCCATTTTCAATATTCTTATACCAAAGGAGCATCTTGCAGTTTCCTGTTGAAAACAACAACATTATCCACTGCAAACTATCCATTACAACTTTGCGCTGCAAATTGTGCGCTGTTGACTATGTGTTGCGAAACTGGTGTTGTGAACCCTTTGTTTCCTGATAGGTCAAACCCTCCTCAGTTGAGATTCATCTCAGTCTAAGGTTTTAACCTTTGAAACTCATTTTTTATCCTCAGACATGCGAAGTCTTGCAAGTTTTTCATAAAAACCTAGTTCAACTGGTGCTGCAAACTTAACTAGTGCACTGCAAACCCTCTATTTTACACAGATTTGCTTCAATTTATGCTTGTCTGCAGTTTCATCCAGTTGATTTTTTTTTCTCTTTTATCACTTCCTACTTGTAGCCTTTTCATCCTCACACTATTTTTGTGCATAAATTATTCAGTTAAGTAAACCCTAATTTGTGCCAGCTTTGTAAAAAAACCCCTAAATTTCTTGTTTTTATTACATATCTCATAACAAACGGTCATAAGAGGGTACATGAGGCTTTCAAAATAGTCATTATGGACAGTCAGCAAGGCAAGAAGATCCAAAAAGGGGGGGATATTATGAGAGTTGAACCAGATGACATGCAACTCATCAATTCTGAACCATTTTTCAAGGAAGCTTTCTAGAGGGTGGGATGCCTAAATATTTGTGAGAAAATGCAAAGAGGACATCCTGAGGTAGATAAATAGTTTGTACTCAACTTCAGTGGGACAAAGACTAAGGTGGGGGTGATGGAATTTGAAGTCTCTAAGCAATATATGTTTGTAGCCATAGATATACCCGATTGTAGTGAGAAGTGGTTTAAAGCCATGTCTTTGAACTCTTCTTTCTCCAAGGAATTCCTAAAACCTGAATATCAAGGGGAAAACCTATCCAAGGGAGTGACAAGAAGTCACATGATGGAGTATTTTGACCAGTTGATCAGGGTCATTCAAAGGTACTTCACGTGTGAAGGAAGGTTCAATATGGTATATCAATACCATATCAGATTATTACTACACTTCACTGGGAAAGAGTCCATGAACCTTCCTTTTTATCTTTTCAAGAGTATTATAAAGATGTCAGCTAGGGTCTAGGCTAAGTCCAAGCAAGTGGATACCATTTTTTTTTACTTTGGTTTAATCAAGATGCTAGTACTGGAAGAGTTGAAGAATACCAACAATGATTGGGAGGTTTTCCTAGCTAAATCAGGTTTTCAGTCAGATATTTCTCACACACCACAGTCCAAAAGACTAACACCTACCCCTATTGAGAAGACTATGCCTTCAGTTTCAAGAAAAAAGAGGAATATGACCAGGAGTGATAAATACTTTCAGGTTACTGATAAAATAGTTGAAGGTGGTCCCTCACAACCTCCTAACAGATAAATTTCTCATGTGGCAGATGCTACACCTATGGAGATATCATCAAGAAAATCAAGGAGTTTGAAGGGTAAAAAACTTATCGTTTCCCGACTTGTTGCCACAGAAACAATCAAATTGAGAAGACCTTTCACCAGCTCAGTAGATAAACAACATGTTCCTATGGAAGATGGTGCAGCAGAAGCCTCAACTCAGCAAATAGATAAATCTCAGCCTTCCAAGAATCCCATAGAGATTTTTTATATCAACACTCATCCTCATGAAAGTAATCCTTCTTTCAAAAGACTTAGGAGGAAACATAAGAATACAAGAACTAAAAATGACAAATTGAAGAAGGAAAATTTGGAGGCCTGAATCAAGATAAAGGATATGTTAGACATGTATGAGGAGACTATTGATAAAGAAATATACATGGATAAGAGGTCTTTACCCCTTCTTATGAAACACAAGAATGTGTATAAACAAAAGAGAGCCTGCCAAGCCAAGACCAGGAAATTGAAATCATAGTTGCAACCCTTCAAAGAGAAGGTAGAAAAAAGGAATCTCAATATATTGTCTAAGGTGGCTACTAGAAGGAGTATCAGGAAAAGACGAATACATGATACTATTTCACATCAACATCATTTTTGGCATGGTTAACATTTTGCATACAATTATAACCTGAGTAATGATTTTGGGTCTTGAGATGAAGTTAGCATGTTCATATTAATTATCCAAGTTTACTTCATGTTGCAAGAAGTTTGTAGCAGCCTATGGAAGGTTTTTCCCACTTTTTGTGCAAGTTTTAAAGGTTGGAATCCTTTTTGGAGGTAAACATGCACCTACAGGAAAGTTCGCAGCACGTGGACTCATTGGCATTGTGAACTGGGTGTTTTAGGACATTCATCAATGCAAGTGCTGCAGACTTGGAGTTATGAAGAGTTTGAAGCTGAAAGGGATTTCCAGGTGTCAGGTTGATCTCAGATAAACATTTAGGAGATTAGTTTCACATCTGAAGGCCACCCGCCTCAAGGAGATTCTTGTAGTAAAAACACATCATCAAGTTGTTAATGGTTGTTCTAAACATTGCCAACATCTTCTTGGAAAATAGCATTATGTTTACATTCTTTTTGTACACCTAGTGCCACGCCTTTCTTAGGCATAGAATCCTATAAGGAAGTCAGGCGGTGAATTGTAAACATATTTTTTTGGATATTTTGTTATTTAACATGCATTGCAACTAGATAGGGGCTTCAAATGGTTAGACAATGAAGCTCTTATATTTAGTTTCAAACTGTAACACAATTTCCTGATGTATGTACCAAACTCAAGAATATTCAATAGTGAAATATCAGTTACTTTCCTACTGTCACTTCTGTTCTATCTCACTTTGATGTTAGCTGTTGTTGAAGGATTTATCATGATGCTTGCTTTCTTATTACAATAAATGATTTATTGTTGGTAATTTATGCAAGTTTATCAAAGTGTTTTCTCTTTTGATTAAGAAGTTCTTATTCAATGAGATTTATTCCATATGTGTTCCAGAATTACTTGATGTGAAATGATACACATATTTCACCTTTCTTTCTAAGTCTTTTGTCTTCCATTTATATCTCTAAACACTTATTTGAAGCTATTCAAAGCCTTGCTTGCTGGTGTGTATTTCATGGAGGGTTTTGTGATTGACATCATAAACTGAGTTTCACACCCATTTTCCACACTTTTAAAACAATTATTATTCACAATTATGATGGGTATTAGGATTACATCTACAACAGTCTAGGTGTGACTTCTACTGCTAACAGTTTTGGCGTCATTGCCGAGGAACGAATTGAAGATCTTTTCCCTGGGTAATACGACAAGGATACTATTGATTTTGTTGGTGTACAAAAATTAGTAAAAAAAATGACTACATAGTGCAACTGGTGACTCCAAAGTTAATTTGTGTCTCCCAAGAGAAGGCACGCGAGGGATAACCCATAGTCACCTCTTGCTACACCTGAACCTAATCCAAAAAAAAAATCATAAGGAAGGGAAAAATTTTGCAAGGAGCTTCCTCTTCTAAATTCTCAGGTATTTCTAGAGACCTACCTGACTCTATTTTCCATACACCAGTTGTTGTTTCTCATGTTTCTCATTTAACTATAACCGAAACTCCTATAAATTCAAACTAGAAGAGTTTCTTGTATAATACACAACTTTTTCCCCTGACTTGAAAGAAGAAAACTTGGAAAGATTTGATTTTCTAGCATCTCCTGAAATTGTAAAGTGGTTTAGACTTGAAATTTTGGAAGATTTCCCTTTATTAGGTTCTCCTTCTCCCCATTCTTTTAGATTTCTTGTGACTAAAGAAGAAGGAACCTCACTTTCTATTGAAATCCCCCCAGCTCTACCCAAGTCCCATCCAACTTCTATTAAATCTGAATCTTCTCCACCTTACACTCCTCCTTTTTCAAAACCTCATGTTATACATATTAGTTTCTATTGAAATCCCCCCGGCTCTACCCAAGTCCCAGCCAACTTCTATTAAATTTGAATCTTCTCCACCTTATACTCCTCCTTTTTCAAAACCTCATGTTATACATATTGCATTTTCAGCTGTTAAGTCACCTTCTACTTCTCCTAAAAGTCAGAGTCCTCATTTTCAAAATCAAATGGTAGGAATTAATCCTCCTCAGAACAGAACGGATGCCATTGTGGCTGCTAGGTATGCATCATTAGTGATTCCTCATCCCATGAATGCTCTTCCAGTAGGATATTACCTTAAGTACATTCCTAAAGTCACTGGATAAATAGATATCACTATAGAATAACATCTTACTACATTTTACAATTATGCAGATAATTTGTATATTTAAAATGAACATGTCTAGATGAGAGTCTTTGTGAAAAGTCTAGATGGAGAAGCTAGGAAGTGGTTTATAAGTTTATCTCTTGGATCAATAGATTTAATTGAAGCCCTGGATGATCCATTTTTAAGACATTGGGGTGACAAAAAAGACTTCTTATATTACATTACATAATTTGGGGCTCTTAAAAGGAAAGAGGGCGAATCAGTGTCAAATTTTTCAAAAATATTTAACAAGATTTACAACAAAATTCCTACTGAGATTAAACCCACTGAAACTTCTGCTAGAATAACTCATGCAAGTGATTTTGACCCAAAATTTTGTCTTTTGCTGAGAGAAAGAAGGTCTACGACATTGGCCCATATGCAAGATGTTGCACTAGAATTAAATCAAATATATTTATAGCAGATAAGTTGAGGGGAAAATCTGATAGAGATAGAAGATAACAAAAAGTAGAAGCCTCATATTTAGATACTTCAGCAATTAATCCCCAATTTGATGAATTGAATAAGTTGGTTAACTCATTATCTACAGAGATGGAAAGATTAAAACTTGAAGGGAGACAAACAATTAGAAATCCTTGGGATTTTGGAAACATAAATAATTTAAGAAGGCCGAATAATACAACTCAAATTCTGCAAAGAGATTAGAGAAATACATAAGATCAGAAGGTTCAAACTCCTCTACAGAACAGTTTGGTTGATGATGAAAAATGAAATAATGAGGAAGAAGACCAAGAAATTCATTGTTTAGGAGATGCAGTCGCTTCCCCTCATTTAACCTAGACTGCTTATGAATATTCTTTAATGTGCAATCAATTGAATGAGTTAAGTAAAAGAGAAAAAGTCAATGAATCTAAAAAAAAGTATAATTTGAGGTCAAAACAAAAGGAGGGAAAACCAAGTACATATACTCAGCCTAACAAATCAGATATCCCTCCCAAGGCAGTGGCTTCACTAAATAAAGAAATAGGAGAACAAAAAATCAACCCATTATCAAGGCTCATGTTCAAGAGGCAGGAAATTCAAAAATCCCAAACATGTTTTAATTTTGAGAATGAAATCTAGAAAATCAAGATTCCTGTCCCACTCGTAGAATTGGTGAAAAATTATGATTTTCAGAAATCTATCTAAAAAACGTTGCTTCCCGAATACTATTCCCCTTCAACAGCCTTAGTTAACTTGTAGGATGAGAAACCTGTAGTTATATTGGGACCACTAATAGAAGACAAAGATGAATCCTCTTCCCCCTTTTACACTTTTTTGAATGTGCATTGTAAGATCCCCATGATGGGGCGAGAACTAAATAAAATTTCTCCATCACGAGCCGGATTAGCTCTTCGAGTACCTGCTGGAATCCCGTTATTTGATCCACAGGACCTATTGAGACCCCACTAACGTGAACATGCACAAGGCGCAAGCTTCACCTAGGTGACCGCAGGTTGTGGCCGCATGCCTAAAAAAAAGGTGCTTCGCATTTCGAGACTTCAGGACTTATACATGTGAGCCAATCCTGACTCCTATTTCCCGAGTCCCCGATCTCTAGTTTCTCTCCAAGGACTAGATCTATGGTCCTGTGCTACCCCCTCGATTGACGACTATGATCGTGTCACGATTTCGTGTATCGGGATAATGAACGTGAGCCAGCTCTGACTCTCTGTTCCCTGAAATCCTAATATCCAGTAGCTCCTCCCTAAATCTTCCTCCCATATGATCATTTTCCATGACCTGGGGCTTATTCTCCGAGCTCGTCGGGACTTCGTGTTTCACGAAGTTGGAGTGCAACCCAACGCCTGCCTTTCCAAAGCCCGATCCCCGAACTCCCAATATCCCCTCGTCCAGATCAACAGTCACAGATCTCTTGTGATCTGATGGCTCAGATCAAATCATGAGCTCGGGCCTCATGAGTTCATAAAACTCTTCCCTTTGACTATTTTTAGTAGCGAGTCAGTGAAATGTTGATCTCTCTCCACGTGTCTTATGACGATGGACAGTTCCGATTATTTCAGAACTTTCAGGACTTGACGAGTCCACTTTCCTGCATACACAAGGGTTAAGCCTCGTGCACTTTCCTCCTGAGCTTCAGGACTTGGAATAAGTCCACTCCTTCTCAGTCCTAATGCTAATCCACTCACATCAGATCGACGATCAAGGAAGCTCTCGATAGATCCTTGGATCTACGGTCCACGTTTCATCGCTACTTGCAGAGACTGAAGGAGTCAATGCATTAACACCTGTGTTCCCTCTTCAAATGTAATGGTCATGACAAACCTTGGATCCTTCTGGAAGGATCTCGTTCATTTGTCTTCCAAACGAAAGGTTATTCCCTTTAGATATTTGAACTCGCTATCCATTATGAACTTTGGCAAAAAAATTCAACCTCTTAGAGCTTCGAGCTTCTGCGGTTCCAAAAACCTTCGAAGGATAACTCCTTCTTGCATAGGGTTCTTGAAATTAAGTCACATGAACCTTTGGATGATTCTTGGGCACTTATCCCTACTCTTAGTTGGGTTTCTAGATAAGGAATCGAGTACGATTCAAAGTCCCTTAGACTATTGGCCCGAATGAAGTGCCCTCCTAACTCACCGAGCTATGAACTATAACACAGGGGCATGGTAAACTCATAGGTTTACCATAAAGGTATGATCTAGGTGGATATTAGTGGCCACCCACCTCTTCCAACTGGCTCAAAACAATTTTCTGACAATTTTGGCAATTTACTATTTTTAGCAGTTTTAACTTCCGGGGCCATTTTGAGGGCCTAAATGAAGGTGTTTTAGGATCGAGCTTCTCAATGATAGCCAAAGGCATGATTGATCCCCCAAAATAAATATCCTCGATGATACCTTTCCTATGGACTATCATACACCTAAAACAGAGACCGTATGCAAAAGTTACGACCCCGGGAAGTTGATGTACTAACTTACCCAAACGGGGCCCACATGACTTTTGGCGCTTCATCTCCTAGGGTTAGGTTTTTAGATGTATAGGGTTTTGGGAATTCCTGTTTATTGTAAAAATTCCTTCAGAGCCTCATTGTAATCATCTTCTTGCGAATGAGCATAGCCGTCAAATCTCTTCTCAGAGATAATCCACCACCATTCTAACAAGCTTGTTTCCACTGCATTTTACAGTTTCAACTTATTTCCTTATTGAATAGAAAACCGGTTTTATTGTATCTCTATTATTTTCTATTAAACACCTGTTAATAATTTGTATTCAAATCATTCTACTCATAAATTCTGTATCAGTGGTATCAGAGTGGTTTGCTCCTTGTCATCTTAATGCATGTCCCCGATGAGGTCGGAGTACAAAGAGTTGGGTCTTGAGCTTGCTTCTCTTGAGGACAAAAGATCTCGCACACCCAAGCGACCTCTCATGGTAGGAGAAAATAAAGATGATGGGACAAGAGATCCTTTCAAACTATTGATTGAGGAATCCCTCATGCAACAAAGGAATGAGATGATGGATAGTTTCGCGCAAATCCTTCGACGACTACCAACAGGGGACGCATATTCTTCAAGTGGAGGTGCCACCCCCTTCAAGGTACAAATAAACTTCAATATTCCTATATTTGAAGGTTAGATAGATGAAGATTCGATAGACAAGTGGTTGAATCTACTAGAATGGTATTTTTCTGTCCATAACTTTTCGAATAGAGAAAAGATTACTTTTGCGCTCCTCAAAGTTGTTCCCCATGTCAAAGATTGGTGGGAAACTTTTTGTGAGCAAAAGGAAACAGAGGGACCCTCTTTATTTACAGTCACGACCACCTGGGATTCCTTCAGGGATGCTATTAAGGAACAATACTACCCTGTCAGAAGTTATGACGATTTGTATGCCAAATGGACCACACTGTGGCAAGAAAGAGACCAAACAGTGCCAGATTTCACGAATATATTACATACCTTGTGCACCAAGTTGGGTATCAAATATTCAGAGTGACATATGGTGCTCAAGTATCATGACACTTTTCATAGATTCATCTAGACTGAAATGGAATTTTTGGACATCTCATCCTTGGGCGCATCCTACCGATATGCCGTCAAAATCAAGGAGAAGCTCAAACAAAAGATGCGACAATTTGGGCCTGGGAACCCCGCACAAAAAAATCCAGGAAAGGGCAGCCCTAACCCACAGAGAAAAGGACAAAGAAAATATGGATAGCATCAGGACAACTAGTCCAAGCCACAAGCAAAGAAGGACACCAGAAAGACAAAGAAAGATATCGGAAAGTGGTGTGACTTCCATAAGATCCCTTGGCATAACACTGCTGACTGCTGCTCAAAGAAGTCACTGGTGGCTAAAGTGAAAGCCTCTGAATCATATGTGGATGCAGACTCTGAGCTAGAACCAGAAAGGGGAAGACAAATCATTGACGTGGAACCCAGTGCCACCGTTTCTACCATCAAGCTCCAGCCTGGTGAACCAGACAAGCTAGTAGAAGGAGACCACCTCTTCCATTCAAAGATGTGGGTAAAAGGCACCCCACTGCACTTCATCATGGATACCAGTAGCCAGAAGAACCTCATCTCGACAGAGGTTGTCAAGCAGCTGGCCCTGCCAACAACACCACACCCACAACCTTACACCACTGGATGGCTCTTCCAAGGAAGCGATCTCCGCGTCAGCCAACAGTGTCGACTGTCATATGACATCAAGCCCTTCAAAGACAAGGTATTGTGTGATGTTGCTCCTCTCGAAGTTTTTGATGTTATTTTGGGTCAACCTTATTTATGGAAATGTCATGTTGTATATGAGTCTAGGACTCATAGTGTTATTATTACTTTGAACAGGAAATTGTACAGGATACCCAAGGCAGTCCCACCTAGTGCTATTTTCTTGATCTCTGCTAAGAAATGAAAGAAGGTCATCTCTCAGAAGGGGAAGTTTGTCTTCTTCGTGATTCTCTCTCAAAATAAGAAAAATATCACATCCACATCTAGGGTCTCTATATCCGAGCTCTCCACACAATAGAAGCAAGTATATAAGGTCATGGAAGAATACTCATATATCTTCTCCTCACCTACCGGGGTACCTCTGCACTGCCAGGTCAAGCACCCCATCGATATGACCCCTGGTGCACTGCTTCCCAATGGGCCAGTATATCACCACTCTCTATTAGAGAATGAGTAGATCAAGCAACAAATCCAAGAACTGCTCCACAAGGGGCACATCCGTCCTAGATCATCACCTTGCAGGAGCCCAATCGTGCTGGTACAAAAGAAAGATGGAACTTGGCAACTCTGCATTGATTACCAGGCTCTGAATAAAATCACAATCAGAAACCGGTACTCGATTCCCCGAATCGACGACCTCCTTAATCAACTCACAGGGGACAAATACTTCAGTAAGATTGATCTGAAATCTGGTTACCACCAGGTCCCAATAGAAGAGACAGATGTATGGAAAATTGCCTTCAAGTCAAAGGAAGGCCTTTTTGAATGGTTGGTCTTACCCTTTGGTTTGAAAAATGCTCCAACCAATTTCATGAGGATGATGGACGATATCCTACAACCATTCACCAATACTTTTGTAGTGGTGTATCTGGATGACATTCTCATTTACAGCAAGACTTGGGCCAAACACTTGCAACATATTCAACAGCCTCTGCACACCTTGCGGCAGCACACGCTATATGCCAACTTGGAAAAATTCTCCTTTGGCATGGACAGGGTCCATTACCTGGGATACATAATTTATCAGCATCTCGTACATGTGGATCTAGCCAAGATCCAAGTCATCCGTGATTGGCTAGCCCCAACCACACTCACTGAGCTTCAGAGCTTCTTGGGCCTTGCCAATTTCTACCACAGGTTCGTGTTGGGATTATCCCATATTGCATGGGCCCTTAGACAGATAACCAGGGGTGGTGGTAAGGTGAAATTTGTGTGGGGCCAGTCCTAAAAACAAGCATTCGATGATTTGAAGCAGCGCTTGTGCTTAGCCCCAATACTTTCACTACCAGACTTGCAACAACCCTTTGAGATCGAGACAGATGACCAAACCGAGGTCATCAATCGAATGATTGTGCATATCCTTCGCATGTATAATTCAAAGAACCCTCGCACATTGGATGAGATCCTTCCCTATGTCCAACATAGCTACAACCGAGCCCTGCATAGATCAACAAGCCACAACCCCTTTCAGGTGGGGTTGGGATTCCAAACATTGGATCCCACAGATGTTGCGCTTCCCCTTGCGGTCACCTTGATCGACTCATCTCCTGCTGCAACTGAAGCTGACAAAGCCACCCGATTCATTGAGAGGATCCAACACATCCGCCACAGCTTCAAGATATCCTACATAAGTCCAATGACAAGTACAAGCAACGCCATGATCAACATCGGGTGCCACATAAGTTTCAGGTGGGCGACAAAGTTTGGCTGCACATGCAGAAAGAACGCCTTACAGGACCCCATCAGAAGATCCGCCCACTCCATTATGGGACATACACCATCACTAAGGCCATGGGGGATCATTATTTTGAGCTCAACATTCCTCCTTTCCTTGGCTTGCACCTAGTGTTCAACGTGGATATCCTTCGCCCTTATTTCCCACCATTATTGGACACCTCAGACGTAGCAGAGAAGCTGAAACCAATAGAGCTCAACCCTGAATGCATACAACAAGAATCCAACGATCATATTTTGGACACATAGATCAAGGTCACTCGACATCAAAGGATCCAGATTTATCGATTCGTCAAAGCAGGTCAGCTTCTGCACCAAGGCAAGTGGCTCACCCGGGGACAAATTTAGCAGAAATTTCCTCATCTGATGGGGGAACTCAATGCAATAGAGACCATTTATTCCTAAGGAGAGAGGATTGATCTAGGTGGATATCGGTGGCCACCCACCTCTTCCAATTGGCACAAAACAGTTTTCTGACAATTTTGGCAATTTACTATTTTTAGCAGTTTTAACTTCCGGGGCCATTTTGAGGGCCTAAATGAAGGTTTTTCAGGATCGAGCTTCTCAATGATGGTTGAAGACATGATTGAGCCCCCAAAATTAATCTCCTCGATGATAAATTTCCAATGGGCTATCATATGCCTAAAACGAAGATCGTTTGCAAAAGTTATGACCCCGAGAAGTTAATGTACTAACTTACCTAAACGGGGCCCACATGACTTTTGGCGCTTCATCTCCTAGGGTTAGGTTTTTGGATGTCTAGGGTTTTTTTCATTTCTGTTTATTGTAAAAATGCCTTCAGAGCCTCATTATAATTATCTTCTTGTGAATGAGCACAGTCGTCACATCTCTTCTCAAAGATAAGCCGCCACCATTCCAACAAGTTTGTTTCCGCTGCATTTTACAGTTTCAACTTATTTCCTTATTGAATAGAAAACTAGTTTTACTGTATCTCTGTTATTTTCTGTAAAACACCTGATAATAATATGTAGTCATTTCGTTCTGCTCTTAAAATCTGGATCACGGTAGCCATACCAAGGAGCTTGCTCCGACTCTGAGATATGATGTAATTCCCTGGGGAAGGTGCTTTCGAGGAATTAAACTAGAACATCATGAGAATCAAGCAGATGGAACGATTCTCAATGAAACGGACTCATACTCTGGACTTAATCATTTTACATAGAAACCAACTATGGCATATACGTATAAACATGCATCCATTATTCCCAATCTAAAACACAAGGCAATCACTCCATACAGAAACCATTTATGAGCATATAAACCCGAGCCTGCATCCATGATATTCAATTCAAAATACAAGGAATAAAATTCTTATCAGAAGCACAAGGCATGATGCGACTGCTGAAAGGGGTCCTCATTTACACCCAACCATAGGCTCAGTCACTCCCAACATATTTATCATTGGCCACCCCCGAGCTTAGACCATGATGCTCTGAGATTCAATCTCTTACTTCCAGCTCAATGGAAGTTAGGGAAGAAGGTTACTCTCCTTCTCCCGATACATAAAAATTGATGAGGACGAAGGTTACTCTCCCTTTCTTTTATCCGAGAGCTTCGACTTTCTTCTAAAATATTGATCCGGATTATTTTCGGCACGAAATGAGAGCCGAGATGTAATAAAGAAATGCATAGAGATATCGCAGATACTCAATAATATAACAAAAATGTATTAGAGATGAAACAATAAACATAGATATACAGTAATACATGATTTCTATTAATGAAAGAAATGTACAGAGACTGTAAAAATACAGAGTGAAAGACTTGCTAGAATGGTGGCAGCTTATCTCTAAGAAGAGATGTGATGGATACTCGCATTCACAAGAAGATGATTACAATGAGGCTATGAAGGCATATTTACAGTAAACCGGAATGCCAAAAACCCTAGACATCCAAAAACCTAACCCTAGGAGGTGAAGCGCCAAAAGTCATCTGGGCCCCATTTGGGTAAGTTGGTGCATCAACTTCCTGGGGTCGTAACTTTTGCATACGATCTTCATTTTAGGCGTATGATAGATTGTTGGAAAGGTATCATCGAGGAGATTCATTTTGGGGGCTCAATTATGCCTTCATCTATCATTAAAAACCTTGATCTCGAAAAACCTTCATTTGGGCCCTCAAAATGGCCCCAGAAGTTTAAAATTGCTAAAAATAGTAAATTGCCAAAATTTCCAGAAAATTGTTTTGAGCCAGTCGAAAAAGGTGGGTGGCCACCGATATCCACCTGGATCAATCATCCCTCCTTAGGAAGCAATGGTATCCATTGCTTTGAGTTCCCAAGGGAGAGGGAAAAGCGTTTGTTGAATCTGCATCTTGGTGAGTTGCTTGCCTTGTTGGAGACATCGCGCTGCTTAGTTTGTGGAAGTTTTTCATGAACCTGTTGAGGTTGAGGCTGTTCAACAAGTCAAGCTACATGAGAGGATGTTGTGTAGAAGGAATCTTTGCATTTTTTTGTAGCCTTGTCGACCTGCTTCTGTTGGATAGAAGGTGCTTGAGGCGAGGTTGTAGTGGTTGTAGTGTCCTTCTGTTCTCCTTTTGAACAGATTGTGAAGAAGCTAAATTTTGTAGTATGAGATACTAATTTGCGACACTTTTTAGGTGGAACAATAGTGGGAACTACCTCTAGTATTCTGTAGATATGACCCCCCAAAGTGACAATGACACTACAAGGTCGAGACTCATAAATAGCATGGCGCTTCCACATATATGGCTGGCCCAAGAGAAAATCACAGACATCCAGTGGGGAAACATCACATAATACCTCATCCTTGAAGGGTTGGATGCCATATGACAATTGAAATTGCTGGTTGACATGAAGATCTCGTCCTTGGTGAAGCCACCCGATGTTGTATGGCTGCGGGTGTGGTGTTGTCGACAATCCGAACTGTTTGACAACCTCTGCTGAGATGAGGTTCTTCTGGCTTCCGCTATCAACAATAAAATGCAGTGGGGTCCCCTTCACCCACATCTGTGAATGAAAAAGGCGCTCCCCCTCTTCAGGATCTGTTGGTTCTTCTGGTTGAATTGTTGTGGTCACGATAATAGCAGTGGGGTCTGTGTCAATGATCTATCCTTTACCAGTATTTTCAAAATCAGTTTCTGAATCAGGGTTCGGCTCCTTGTCTTTGTCTCGGCCACCAATGAATATTTTGAGCGACATTCATCGGTGTTGTTCCAGGGGATTTTGTGGAAATCGCAACATTTTCCGGTGTCCTTCTTTGTCTTCCCGTGACCCTTATTTTCCTATGTTTTGGACTAGTTTTCAGGAGACTGTTTGTTAGGGCTGTCTTTGTCATACTTTGGTTGTTGCAGATTTGCAGACCCAAACTCCCATTTTTTCTGGTGCTTAAATTTCTTCTCGATTTTAACATCATATCGATAGGCAACACCAAGTGATGAGATGTCCAGAAAATCCATTTCAGTTTGGATGTATATGTGTAGAGCCCCATGGTATTTTAGAACCAAATGTCATTCGGAGTCTTTGATACCCAGCTTGGTGCGCAAGGTATGGAAGGTATTGGTGAACTCCGGAACTGCTTGGCCCCTCTCTTTCCGCTGTGTGGTCCATCTCATGTATTGGTCCTCATAGTTTCCAACAGGATAATATTGTTCCTTTACCGCATCCAAAAAACAATCCCAAGTGGGATCGACCCCATATGTTTCAGACTCCTCTGTGGAACTCTGCTCCCAATAAGTTTCCCACCAATGTTTGACATTGGGGAGATATTTAAGGAGTGTGAAGGTGATATTTTCTTTGTTGGAAAATTTGTGAACAGAGAAATAACCTTCTAGCAGATTTAACCATTTGTCTAGGGCTTCTGCATCTATCTGTCCTGTAAATACAGGAATATCAAAATTAAATTGTACCTTGAAAGGTGAGTTGCCTCCAAAGTGGTCGCTTGATGAAGATGCACCTGTTGTTATCGGCAGGCATTGAAGGATGTGGGAAAAATTCTCCATCATTTCGTTCCTCTGTCGCGTAAGAGCTTGCTCAAGCAACAGACTGATAGGATTGTCTGCTCCATCGTTTTTATTTTCTTCCACTATTGAGGGTTTCTTGGGTGTACGAGAGCGATTTTCCTCAAGAGAGATAAGATCGAGACCAAACTTGCTATACTCAGACCTCGTCGGGGACATGCATTGAAAAAACGATCAAGAACAACCTGCTCTGATACCACTGATCTAGATTATTTTAGGCACGAAATGAGAGCGGAGATATAATAAAGAAATGCACAGAGATATCATAGATACTCAATAATATAAAAAAAATGTATCAGAGATGCAACCATAAACACAGATATACAGTAATACATGATTTCTATTCATGAAAGAAATGTACAGAGACTGTAAAAATACAGAGTGAAAGACTCGCTAGAATGGTGGCAGCTTATCTCTAAGAAGAGATGTGACGGCTACTCGCATTCGCAAGAATATGATTACAATGAGGCTCTGAAGGCCTTTTTACAATAAACCAGAATGCCAAAAACCATAGACATCCAAAAACCTAACCCTAGGAGATGAAGCGCCAAAAGTCATGTGGGCCCCGTTTGGGTAGGTTGGTGCATCAACTTCCTAGGGTCGTAACTTTTGCATACGATGATAGATTGTTGGAAAGGTATCATCAAGGAGATTCATTTTGGGGGCTCAATCATGCCTTTGTCTATCTTTGAGAACCTCGATCTCAAAAAACCTTCATTTGGGCCCTCAAAATGGCCTCGGAAGTTAAAAACTGCTAAAAATAGTAAATTTCCAAAATTTCCAGAAAACCGTTTTGAGCCAGTCGGAAAAGGTGGGTGGCCACCAATATGAACCTGGATCAATCCTCCCTCCTTAGGAAGCAATGGTCTCCATTGCGTTGAGTTCCCAGGGGAGAGGGAAAAGCGTTTGCTGAATCTGCATCTTGGTGAGCTGCTTGCCTTGTTAGAGACATCGCGCTGCTTAGTTTGTGGAAGTTTGTCACGAACCTGTTGAGGTTGAGGCTGTTCAACAAGTCGGGCTACATGAGAGGATGTTGTGCAGAAGGAATATTTTCATTTTTCTGTAGCCTTGTCAACCTGCTTCTGTGGGGTAGAAGGTGCTTGGGGCGAGGCTGTAGTGGTTGCAGTGTCCTTCTATTCTCCTTTTGAACAGATTGTGAAGAAGATAAATTTTGCAGTATGAGATACTACTTTGCGACACTTTTTAGGTGGAACAATAGTGGGAACTACCTCTGTTATTCTGTAGAGATGACCCCCCAAAGTGACAATGACACTACGAGGTCGAGACTCATAAATAGCATGGTGCTTCCACATATATGGCTGGCCCAAGAGAACATCACAGACATCCAATGGGGCAACATCACATAATACCTCATCCTTGAAGGGTTGGATGCCATATGACAATTGACATTGCTGGCTGACATGAAGATTTCGTCCTTGGCGAAGCCACCCAATGTTGTATGGCTGTGGGTGTGGTGTTGTCGACAATCCAAACTATTTGACAACCTCTGCTAAGATGAGGTTCTTCTGGATTCCGCTATCAACAATAAAATGCAGCGGGGTCCCCTTCATCCACATCTGTGAATGAAAAAGGCGCTCCCCCTCTTCAGGATCTGTTGGTTCTTCTGGTTGAATTGTTGTGGTCATGACAATAACAGTGGTGTCTGCATCAATGATTTGTCCTTTACCAGTATTTTCAGAATCAGATTTTGAATCAGGGTTCAGCTCCTTATCTTTGATATCGACCACCAATGACTGTTTTGAGCGACAATTATCGGTGTTGTGCCAGGGGATTTTGTGGAAATCACACCATTTTCCGGTGTCCTTCTTTTTCTTCCCGTGACCCTTCTTTTCCTGTGTGTTGGACTGGTTTTTGGGAGACTGTTTGTTAGGGCTATCTTTGTCATACTTTGGTTGTTGTGGATTTGCAGACCCGAACTCCCATTTGTTCTAGTGCTTAAATTTCTGCTCGATTTTAACAACATATTGATAGGCAGCACTGAGTGATGATATGTCCAAAAAATCCATTTCAGTTACGATGTATCTGTGTAGAGCCCCACGGTATGTTAGAACCAAATGTCGTTTGGAGTCTTTGATACCCATCTTGGTGCACAAGGTATGGAAGGTATTGTTCCACTCTGGAACTACTTGGCCCCTCTCTTTCTGTAGTGTGGTCCATCTCATGTATTGGTCCTCATAATTTCCAACAGGGTAATATTGTTCCTTTACCGCATCCAAAAAAAAATCCCAAGTGGGATCGGCCCCATATATTTCAGACTGCTATGTGGAAATCTACTCCCAATAAGTTTCCCACCAATGTTTGACATGGGGGAGAGATTTAAGGAGTGCGAAGGTGATCTTTTCTTTGTTGGAAAATTTGTGAAGAGATAAATAACCTTCTAGTAGATTTAACCATTTGTCTAGGGCTTTTGCATCTATCTATCCTTCAAATACAGGAATATCAAAATTAACTTGTACCTTGAAAGGCGAGGTGCCTCCAATGTGGTCGCTTGATGAATATGTGCCTATTGCTATCTGTAGGCATTGAAGGATGTGGGAAAAATTCTCCATCATTTCGTCCCTCTATCGCGTGAGAGCTTGCTCAAGCAACAGACTGATAGGATCGTCTGCTCCATTGTTTTTCTTTTCTTCCACCATTGAGGGTTTCTTAGGTGTGCGAAAGCGATTGTCCTCAAGAGAGACAAGATCGAGACCCAACTTGCTATACTCGTACCTCGTCGGGGACATGCACTGAAAAAACGATCAAGAACAACCTGCTCTGATACCACTGATCCAGATTATTTTCGGCATGAAATGAGAGAGGAGATATAATAAAGAAATGCACAGAGATATCAAAGATACTCAATAATATAACAAAATGTATCAAAGATGCAACCATAAACATAGATATACAGTAATACACAATTTCTATTAATGAAAGAAATGTACATAGACTCTAAAAATACAAACTGAAAGACTCGCTAGAATGGTGGCAGCTATTCTATGAGAAGAGATGTGACAGCTACTCGCATTCGCAAGAAGATGATTACAATGAACCAGAATGCCAAAAACCCTAGACATCAAAAAACCTAACCCTAGGAGATGAAGGGCCAAAAGTCACGTGGGCCCCATTTGGGTAAGTTGGTGCATCAACTTCCCAGGGTCGTAACTTTTGAATATGATTTCCGTTTTAGGTGTATGATAGATCGTTGGAAAGGTATCATCGAGGAGATTCATTTTGGGGGTTCAATTATGCCTTCATCTATCAATGAGAACCTCGATCTTGGAAAACCTTCATTTGGGCCCCCAAAATGGCCCCGAAAGTTAAAAACTGCTAAAAATAGTAATTGCCAAAATTTTCTGAAATCTGTTTTGAGCCAGTCGAAAAAGGTGGGTGGCCACCGATATCCACCTGGATCAATCCTACCTCATTAGGAAGCAATGGTATCCATTGCATTGAACTCCCAGAGGAGAGGGAAAAGCATTTGTTGAATCTGCATCTTGGTGAGTTGCTTGCCTTGTTGGAGACGTCGCGCTGCTTAGTTTGTGGAAGTTTGTCACGAACCTGTTGAGGTTGAGGCTATTCAACAAGTCAGGCTAGATGAGAGGGCATTGTGCAGAAGGAATCTTTTCATTTTTCTGTAGCCTTTTCGACCTGGTTCTGTGGGGTAGAAGGTGCTTGGGGTGAGGCTGTAGTGGTTGCAGTGTCCTTCTGTTCTCCTTTTGAACAGATTGTGAAGAAGCTAAATTTTGCAGTATTAGATACTACTTTGCAGTACTTTTTAGGTGGAACAGTAGTGGGAACTACCTCTGGTATTCTGTAGAGATGAACCCCCAAAGTGACAATGACACTACGACGTCGAGACTCATAAATAGCATGGCGATTCCACATATATGGCTGGCCCAAGAGAACATCACAGACATCGAGTGGGGAAAAATCAC
Organism: Picea engelmannii; assembly: GCA_009831015.1. Lineage (NCBI taxonomy): Eukaryota > Viridiplantae > Streptophyta > Pinopsida > Pinales > Pinaceae > Picea > Picea engelmannii. The sequence goes on along the minus strand of ML781881.1, from coordinate 567,675 downwards.
ATAATACCTCATCCTTGAAGGGTTGGATGCCATATGACAATCGACAGTGTTGGCTAACACGAAGATCTCGTCCTTGGTGAAGCCACCCCATGTTGTATGGATACAAGTGTGGTGTTGTCGACAATCCCAACTGTTTGAAAACCTCTGCTGAGATGAGGTTCTTCTGGCTTCCGCTATCAACAATAAAATGCAGCGGGGTCCCCTTCACCCACATCTTTGAATGAAAAAGGCACACCCCCTCTTGAGGATCTGTTGGTTGTTCTGGTTGAATTGTTGTAGTCGCAACAATAGCAGTGGGGTCTGCATCAATGATCTGTCCTTTACCAGTATTTTCAGAATCAGATTCAGAATCAGGGTTCGACTCCTTGTCTTTGATCTCGGCCACAAATGACTATTTTGAGTGACATTCATCGGTGTTGTGCCAGGGGATTTTGTGGAAATCGCACCATTTTCTGGTGTCCTTTGTCTTCCCATGACCCTTATTTTCCTATGTCTTGGATTGGTTTTTGGGAGACTGTTTGTTAGGGTTGTCTTTGTAATACTTTGGTTGTTGCGGATTTGCATACCCAAACTCCCATTTTTTCTGGTGCTTAAATTTCTGCTCGATTTTAACAACATATCGATAAGCAACACCAAGTGATGAGATGTCCAGAAAATCCATTTCAGTTTAGATGTATTTGTGTAGAGCCCCAAGGTATTTTAGAACCAAATGTCCTTTGGAGTCTTTGATACCCAGCTTAATGTGCAAGGTATGGAAGGTATTGGTGAACTCCAGAACTACTTGGCCCCTCTCTTTCTGCAGTGTGGTCCATCTCATGTATTGGTTTTCATAGTTTCCAACAAGGTAATATTGTTCCTTTACCGCATCCAAAAAAAAATCCCAAGTGAGATTGACCCCATATATTTCAGACTCCTCTGTGGAACTCTGCTCCCAATAAGTTTCCCACCAATGTTTGACATGGGGGAGAGCTTTAAGGAGTGTGAAGGTGATCTTTTCTTTGTTGGAAAATTTGTGAACAGAGAAATAACCTTCTAGCAGATTTAACCATTTGTCTAGGGCTTCTACATCTATCTGTACTTCAAATACAGGAATATCAAAATTAGCTTGTACCTTGAAAGGCAATTTTCCTCCAAAGTGGTCGCTTGATGAAGATGCGCCTATTGCTATCGGCAGGTGTTGAAGGATGTGGGAAAAATTCTCCATCATTTTGTCCCTTTGTCGCGTGAGAGCTTGCTCAAGCAATAGACTGATAGGATTGTCTGCTCCATCATTTTTCTTTTCTTCCGCCATTGAGGGTTTCTTGGGTGTGCGAGAGAAATTTTCCTCAAGAGAGACAAGCTCGATACCCAACTTGCTCTACTCGGACCTCGTTGGGGACATGCACTGGAAAAGCGATCAAGAACAGCCTGCTCTGATACCACTAATCTGGATTATTTTTAGCATGAAATGAGAGTGGAGATATAATAAAGAAATGCACAGAGATATTGTAGATACTTAATAATATAACAAAAATGTATCAGAGATGCAACCATAAACACAGATATATAGTAATACATGATTTCTATTAATGAAAGAAATGTACAGAGACTGTAAAAATACAGAGTGAAAGACTCGCTAGAATGGTGGCAGCTTATATATGAGAAGAGATGTGACGGCTACTCGCATTCATAAGAAAATGATTACAATGAAGCTCTGAAGGCCTTTTTACAATAAACCAGAATGCCCAAAACCCTAGACATCCAAAAACCTAACCCTAGGATATGAAGTGCCAAAATTCACATGGGCCCAGTTTGGGTAAGTTGGTGCATCAACTTCCTGGGGTCGTAACTTTTGCATACGATCTCCGTTTTAGGCGTATGATAGCTCGTTGGAAAGGTATCATCGAGGAGATTCATTTTGGGGGATCAATTTTTCCTTCATCTATCATTGAGAACCTCTATGTCAAAAAAAATCATTTGGGCCCTCAAAATTGCCCCGGAAGTTAAAAACTGCTAAAAATAGTAAATTGCCAAAATTTCCAGAAAACTGTTTTGAGCCTGTCAGAAAAGGTGGGTGGCTACCGATATCCACCTGGATCAATCCTCCCTCCTTAGGAAGCAATGGTCTCCATTGCGTTGAGTTCTCGGGGGAGAGGGAAAAGCGTTTGTTGAATCTGCATCTTGGTGAGTTGCTTGCCTTGTTGGAGACGTTGTGCTGCTTTGTTTGTAGAAGTTTGTCGCGAACCTGTTGAGGCTGAGGTTGTTCAACAAGTCGCGCTACATGAGAGGAAGTTGTGCAGAAGGAATCTTTGCATTTTTCTTTAGCCTTGTCGACCTGCTTCTATGGGGTAGAAGGTGCTTGGGGTGAGGCTGTAGTGGTTGCAGTGTCCTTCTGTTCTCCTTTTGAACAAATTGTGAAGAAGCTAAATTTTGCAGTATGAGATACTACTTTGCGGCAGTTTTTATGTTAAGAACCAAATACCAATATAGCATAGAAAAACCTCAGAAAAAGTACTCAACACCTTTAAAAAGAGATAATTTCAGATAATAAGCCTCTTCGAGGGGGCAACCTCCTTTTACCCCACTTAAATGTTCAAGTACAAGATGATTCAAAATGAAAATGTCTCCTTGGTATATATAAGAGATTAGGAGGTATAATTACACCTAATGGACTAAAGCCGACATAAATAAAATAACATTACTAATATAATATGCCCCAATTAAGGGGTAATGGGCCAATATTAGGGCTTAACATTCCCCTCCCCTTGAGACAAGTGTTGTCCACAACGCTTGGGTAACTCTGGATGCTTTTGTATAAAAGAATCATCTTCCCAAGTGGAATCTTCAGCCGGCAGTTTCCTCCATTTAATGAGATGCTCTGAAATGGATCTATTCCTTAGCTCGTGAATTCTTGTGTCAGTGATGGCTTCAGGATTTAATATGATTTTTCCTTCCTCATCAAGTTCTGGCAATATAGTTTGAACTGGGATCTTGTCACCTATAACCTTCTTTAAAAATGAAACATGGAAAATTGGGTGTACTTGTGAAGATGCAGGCAGCTCCAATTTGCATGCCATAGTACCAATATTTTGCAACACCTTATAAGGGCCATAGTACTTTGGTGATAATTTATTATCCTTCTTGGCTTGCTTGAGGGACATCTGTTTTTATGGTTGTAGTCTTAAAAATACCCAATCCCCTACTTCAAAACTTCTTTCACTACGATGTTGATCTGCTTGTCGTTTCATGCGATTTTGTGCCATGGTCAGGAGTTCCTTTAATATTTGGAGAACTTGTTGTTGTTTCTCGATGTGATCTTCCACTGCTTGAACCTTATATTTTTATTTTAGAGAAGAAGTGATGGAAGGAGGGTGGTATCCATAAAGTGCCATAAATGGTGTCATTTTTGTTGCAGTATGAAAGGAAGTGTTATACCACCATTCTGT
>ML781881.1:506120-560220 GCA_009831015.1 Picea engelmannii | reverse complement strand
TCTATTAATCAAAGAAATGTACAGAGACTGTAAAAATACAGAGTGAAAGACTCGCTAGAATGGTGGCAACTTATCTCTGAGAAGAGATGTGACGGCTACTTGCATTTGCAAGAAGATGATTACAATGAGGCTCGGAAGGCCTTTTTACAATAAACTGGAATGCCAAAAACCCTAGACATCCAAAAACCTAAGCCTAGGAGATGAAGCGCCAAAAGTCACATGGGCCCCGTTTGGGTAAGTTGGTGCATCAACTTCCCGAGGTTGTAACTTTTGCATACGATCTCCGTTTTAGACGTATAATAGATCGTTGGAAAGGTATCATCGAGGAGATTCATTTTGGGGGATAAATTATGCCTTCATATATCATTGAGAACCTTGATCTTTAAAAACCTTCATTTGAGCCCTCAAAATGGCCCCTGAAGTTAAAAACTGCTAAAAATAGTAAATTGCCAAAATTTCAAGAAAATCTTTTTGAGCCTGTCGGAAAAGGTGGGTGGCCACCAATATCCACCTGGATCAACCCTCCTTCCTTAGGAAGAAATGGTATCCATTTCTTTGAGTTCCCGGGGGAGAGGGAAAATCATTTGTTGAATCTGCATCTTGGTGAGCTGCTTGCCTTGTTGGAGACGTCACGCTGCTTAGTTTATGGAAGTTTGTCATGAACCTGTTGAGGCTGAGGCTGTTCAACAAGTTGGGATACATGAGAGGACATTGTGCAGAAGGAATCTTTGCATTTTTCTATAGCCTTGTTGACCTGCTTCTATGGGGTAGAAGGTGCTTGGGGTGAGGCTGTAGTGGTTGCAGTGTCCTTCTGTTCTCCTTTTGAACAGATTGTGAAGAAGCTAAATTTTGTAGTATGAGATACTACTTTGCGACACTTTTTAGGTGGAACAGTAGTGGGAACTACTTTTGGTATTCTGTAGAGATGACCCCCCAAAGTGACAATGACACTACAAGGTCGAGACTCATAAATAGCATGGCACTTCCACATATATGGCTGGCCCAAGAGAACATCACAAACATCCAGTGGGGAAACATCACATAATACCTCATCCTTGAAGGGTTGGATTCCATATGACAATCAAAACTGCTGGTTGACATGAAGATCTCATCCTTGTAAAAGCCACCCGATGTAGTATGGCTGCGGGTGTGGTGTTGTTGAAAATCCCAACTATTTGACAACCTTTGTTGTGATGAGGTTCTTTTGGCTTCCACTATCAACAATAAAATGCAGCGGGGTCCCCTTCACCAACATCTGTGAATGAAAAAGGTGCTCCCCCTCTTCAGGATCTGTTGGTTCTTCTGGTTGAATTATTGTGATCACGACAATAGCAGTGGGGTTTACGTTAATGATATATCCTTTACCATTATTTTCAGAATCAGATTCAGAATCAGGGTTCCACTCCTTGTCTTTGATCTCGATCACCAATGACTATTTTGAGTGACATTCATCGGTGTTTTTCCAGGGGCTTTTGTGGAAATCGCACCATTTTCCAGTGTCCTTATTTATCTTCCCATGACCCTTCTTTTCTTGTGTCTTGGACTGGTTTTTGGGAGACTGTTTGTTAGGGATGTCTTTGTCATACTTTGGTTGTTGCGGATTTGAAGACCTGAACTCCCGTTTGTTCTGGTGCTTAAATTTATGATCGATTTTAACAACATATCGATAGGCAGCATCGAGTGATGAGATGTCCAGAAAATCCATTTCAGTTTGGATGTATCTGTGTAGAGCCCCATGGTATTTCAGAACCAAATGGCGTTCGGAGTCTTTTATACCCAGCTTGGTGCGCAAGGTATGGAAGGTATTGGTGAACTCCGGAACTGCTTGGCCCCTCTCTTTCTGTAGTGCGGTCCATCTCATGTATTGGTCCTCATAGTTGCCAACAGGGTAATATTGTTCCTTTATCGCATCCAAAAAAAAATCCCAAGTGGGATAGACCCCATATATTTCAGAATCCTCTGTGGAACTCTGCTCCCAATAAGTTTCCCACCAATTTTTGACATGGGGGAGGGATTTAAGGAGTGTGAAGGTGATCTTTTCTTTGTTGGAAAATTTGTGAACAGAGAAATAACCTTCTAGCATATTTAACAGGAATATTAAAATTAACTTGTACCTTGAAAGGCGAGGTGCCTCCAAAGTGGTTGCTTGATGAAGATGCACTTGTTGCTATCAGTAGGCGTTGAAGGATGTGGGAAAAACTCTCCATCATTTCGTCACTCTGTCACATGAGAGCTTGCTCAAGCAACATACTGATAGGATCGTCTGCTCCATCATTTTTATTTTCTTCTGCCATTGAGGGTTTCTTGGGTGTGCAAGAGCGATTGTCCTCAAGAGAGACACACTCGAAACCCAACTTTCTATACTCAGACCTTGTTGGGGACATGCATTGAAAAAACGATCAAGAACAACCTGCTCTGATACCACTGATCCGAATTATTTTCGGCACGAAATGAGAGCGGAGATATAATAAAGAAATGCACAGAGATATCATAGATACTCAATAATATAACAAAAATGTATCAGAGATGCAACCATAAACACAGATATACAGTAATACATGATTTCTATTAATCAAAGAAATGTACAAAGATTGTAAAAATATAGAGTGAAAGACTCGCTAGAATGGTGGCAGCTTATCTCTGAGAAGAGATGTGATGGCTACTTGCATTCGCAAGAAGATGATTACAATGAGGCTTTGAAAGCCTTTTTACAATAAATAGGAATTCAAAAAACCCTAGAGATCCAAAAACCTAACCCTAGGAGATGAAGCGCCAAAAGTCACGTGGGCCCCGTTTGGGCAAGTTGGTGCATCAACTTTCCGGGGTCGTAACTTTTGCATACGATCTCTGTTTAGGCGTATGATAGATCATTGGAAAGGTATCACTGAGGAGATTCATTTTGGGGGCTCAATTATTTCTTCGTCTATCATTGAGAACCTCGATCTCGAAAAACCTTCATTTGGGCCCTCAAAATGGCCCTGGAAGTTAAAAACTGCTAAAAATAGTAAATTGCCAAAATTTCCAGAAAATTGTTTTGAGCCAGTCGGAAAAGGTGGGTGGCCACCGATATCTGCCTGGATCAATCCTCCCTCCTTAGGAAGCAATGGTCTCCATTGCATTGAGTTCCCAGGGGAGAGGGAAAAGCGTTTGTTGAATCTGCATCTTGGTGAGCTACTTGCCTTGTTGGAGACGTCGTGCTACTTAGTTTGTGGAAGTTTGTCACAAACCTGTTGAGTTTGAGGTTGTTCAACAAGTCGAGCTATATGAGAGGACGTTGTGCAGAAGGAATCTTTGCATTTTTCTGTAGCCTTGTCGACCTACTTCTGTGGGGTAGAAGGTGTTGTTTGACACGAAGAAAATCGACACTGCTGGTTGACACTGCTGGCTGACATGAAGAAAATTGACACTGTTGGCTGACACAAAGATCTCATCCTTGGTGAAGCCAACAGATTTTGTATGGCTGCGGGTGTGGTGTTGTCGAAAATCCCAACTATTTGACAACCTATGCTGAGATAAGGTTCTTCTGGCTTCCGCTATCAACAATAAAATGTAGTGGGGTCCCCTTCACCCACATCTATGAATGAAAAAGGCACTTCCCCTCTTCAAGATCTGTTGGTTCTTCTAGTTGAATTGTTGTGGTCGCAACAATATCAGTGGGGTATGCGTCAATGATTTGTCCTTTACCCATATTTTTAGAATCAGATTTAGAATCAGTGTTCGACTCCTTGTCTTTGATCTCAGCCACCAATGACTATTTTGAGCGACATTCATCGGTGTTGTGCCAGGGGATTTTGTGGAAATCACACCATTTTCTGGTGTCTTTCTTTGTCTTCCCATGACCCTTCTTTTCCTGTGTCTTGGAATGGTTTTTGGGAGACTGTTTGTTAGGGATGTCTTTGTCATACTTTGGTTGTTGCGGATTTGTAGACCCAAACTCCCGTTTGTTTTGGTGCTTAAATTTCTGCTCGATTTTAACAGCATATCGATAGACAGCACCGAGTGATGAGATGTCCTGAAAATCCATTTCAGTTTGGATGTATCTGTGTAGAACCCCACGGTATTTCATAACCAAATATCGTTCGGAGTCTTTGATACCTAGTTTGGTGCGCAAGGTATGGAAGGTATTGGTGAACTCTGGAACTGCTTGGCCCCTCTCTTTTTGCAGTGTGTTCCATCTCATTTATTGGTCCTCATAGTTGCCAATAGGGTAATATTGTTCCTTTACCGCATCCAAAAAAAAAATCCCAAGTGGGATCGGCCCCATATATTTCAGACTCCTCTGTGGAACTCTGCTCCCAATAATTTTCCCACCAATGTTTTACATGGGGGAGAGCTTTAAGGAGTGTGAAGGTGATCTTTTCTTTGTTGGAAAATTTGTGAATAGAGAAATAACGTTCTAGCAGATTTAACCATTTGTCTAGGGCTTCTGCATATATATATCCTTCAAATACAGGAATATCAAAATTAACTTGTACCTTGAAAGGCGAGGTGCCTCCAAAGTGGTCACTTGATGAAGATGCGCCTGTTGCTATCAGCAGGCATCGAAGGATGTGGGAAAAATTCTCCATCATTTTGTCCCTCTGTCGCGTGAGAGGTTGCTCAAGCAACAGACTCATAAGATCATCTGCTCCATCGTTTTCTTTTCTTCTGCCATTGAGGGTTTCTTGGGTGTGCAAGAGTGATTGTCCTCAAGAGAGACAAGCTTGAGACCCAAATTGCTATACTCGGACCTTGTCGGGGACATGCACTGAAAAAACGATCAAGAACAACCTTCTCTGATACCACTGATCTGGATTATTTTCGGCATGAAATGAGAGCAGAGATATAATAAAGAGATGCAAAAGGATATCATAGATACTCAATAACATAACAAAAATGTATCAGAGATGCAACCATAAACAAATATATATAGTAATACATGATTTCTATTAATCAAAGAAATGTACAGAGACTGTAAAAATAAAGAGTGAAAGACTCGCTAGAATGGTGGCAGCTTATCTCCGAGAAGAGATGTGACAGCTACTCGCATTCGCAAGAAGATGATTACAATGAGGCTCTAAAGGAATTTTTACAATAAACCAGAATTCCAAAAACCCTATACATTCAAAAACCTAACCCGAGGAGTTGAAGTGCCAAAAGTCTGGTGGGCCCCGTTTGGGTAAGTTGGTGCATCAACTTCCCAGGGTCGTAACTGTTGCATACGATCTCCGTTTTAGGCATATGATAGCTCGTTGGAAAGGTATCATAGAGGAGATTCATTTTGGGGGCTCAGTTATGCCTTCATCTATCATTGAGAACCTCTATCTCAAAAAACCTTCATTTGGGCCCTCAGAATGGCCCCAAAAGTTAAAAACTGCTAAAAATAGTAAATTGCCAAAATTTCTAGAAAACTATTTTGAGCTAGTCGAAAAAGGTGGGTGGCCATCTATATCTACTTGGATCAAATATTTGCAGGTCCTCCCTACCCACCCCCACACTTCCTTTCTTTATTCCCTTCGCAAGATTGCGTGTGGCACGAACTTCCCCGTCTATGGTCAGGTCTGGGAACCTTACGGATGGGTGGTCTCCCCATCCCATCATTAACTCTTGAGGAGCCTGCCCACCTACCATCCTGAATAAAATTCATTCCTGGGTCAAGGAGTTGTTTTTTTCTTGAGCAAGTAAACCAGTATGGTACTGGTCAGGTGGAAGTTAACGCAACCGTTCTGGTTCCCTTCCACCACCTTTTCATTAGAAATCGCGGTCTCTTTTAGCAGATCCCCTTACCAGCTGTCATGCACCACATATTCATAACAAAATTTATATTCATTGACCTTTTATACAAAGTTCCATTAGATCAAACATTCACACCTTTGAGTTTTCCATAGTTCCTGGCCAATATAGTTATATTTACAAACTGGGGGAAACATGGTTTTAGAATTCCCTCCCCCTTAAAGGAACATCATCCTCAATATTCTATCTATCAACATGACATGTATGTACAAAAGTAAACAAAATTGGATCTACATGTTTCATGGCATCTTCAATTTCCCACATAGCCTCATCTGGGCCAAAGTGCTTCCACTACACCTTGACCTGTGAAATGGTTTGGTTCCTGAGTGAGGTCTCCTTCCTGTCTAGTATGCATTGGGGTTCTGGTAGGAACTCTCCCTCTGGTTCCACCTAGATCACGGACCAGTCAATTATATGATTAACATCATGTATATATTTCTTCAATAAGGAAACATGGAAAACACTATGTGCCTTTACTATGGGAGGTAGTGATCTCCTATAGGCTACCGGTCCCACTCGATCTAGGACTTCAAAGGGTCCAAAATACCAAGGTACCAACTTGGAATAGGCTCCCATTCTCAGGGAACTCATTTTGGGCCTAACTATGAGTTAGACGTGGTCTCCCGTCTTGAATTATCTGGGTGTTATTTTTCTGTCGGCATAACTTTTCTGTCTATTCTGAGCGACTTTCAGATTTTACTTTATCTGAATCACTTGTTGTTCCACTTCTTTCAACATGTCAGGTCCAATTGTAATTTTGTTCACAGGATTACTCCAACTGACTGGAGTGTTGCACGACCTACCATAGAGGACTTCGAAAGGGATCATATTTAGTGACTCTTGGTAGTTGTTGTAGGAAAATTCCACCAATGGCAGGTAATCTTCCCACTTTTTAGGTTGATGCATTACATGCATCCTTAGCATGTCTTCTAATATTTGGTTGACTCTTTCCATCTGTCCATTGGTTTGAGGATGATAGGTTGTGCTAAACAATAGTTTGGTCTCCAGACCAGCCATCAATGAGTTCCCAAAGTTTGAAGTAAATTTTGTGTCTCTGTCGGACACAATTTCCTTAGGCATGTCGTGTAGTCTGAATATCTCCTTCATGAATATGTTGGCAATATCTATTGCCTTGGAAGTCGATTTGACGAGAATAAAGTGAGCATACTTTCTTAATTTTTCCACCACTACCATGATGGCGTTATTCTTCTTGGCCAATGGTGGTAATCCGATGATGAAATCCATGGAGATGGTCTCCCATTTCCATTCTTGGATTGGTAGAGGTTGTAATAACCCTGCTGGGTGCCGGTGTTCTGCTTTAACCTACTGGCATTCTAGACATTTATCTAAGCACTCAACTATGTTTTTCTTCAATCCAGGCCAATAGAATTGTTTCCTAGTGTCCGTGCTCATCTTCTGGTATCCTGGGTGACCAATATATGGTCTTGTATGTAGTTCATCCATTATGAACCTCTTCAAGTCGTCACAGTTTGGAATATACAATCTGTTTCTATAAGTTAGCAGCCCTTCCTCGAGCATCTGGCAGCCTTCATACTTTATCCCTGTAGGCTCTTGTCTCAGGAATGAGGTTACGGTCTTGAAGAATGTATCTGTCTCTGGTGCATTTCTGACTCTTTCCCTGACATTCGTTTCATAGGTGCTTACCGCTACCAAATGAATCATTTTTATACTTCTGCTAAAGGCATCGGCCAACCTATTTTCCTTCCCTTTGATGTGTTTGATTTCAAAATCAAACTGACTAAGGAGAGCCATCCACCCAGCTTGCCTGGCATTGAGTTTTGGTTGGTCAAACAAGTGTCAAAATCCATAGTGGTCTGTCATAAGTACAAATTTCCTATCGAGGAGGTAATGCCTCCACATTTTCAAGGCGTGCACTATGGCGGCCAACTCTAGATCATGGGTTGCATAGTTGACTTCATGCTCATTCAATTTCCAGGATTTATAGCAAACTACGCTTCCTTCTTGCATAAGGACTCCTCTGAGTCCTTCCTTGCAGGCATATGTGCACACGAGGAAGTCATTTTCGGGATCGACAATCTTCAGCACAGGTGCATGGGTCAGAAGGTATTTTAGGGACTGCAACCTTTCTTCACATTCTTATGTCCAAATGAATTTAGCTCCCTTTTTCTGGAGGGCAGTGATTGGAAAACCAATCTTGGAGAATCCTTTTATAAATATCCTATAGTATCCCGCTAAGCCCATAAAGGATTTGATATCCAAAAAATCCTTTGGGGTAGGCCATTCCATGATAGACATGATCCTATCAAGGTCTACTGCTACCCCCTTTTCAGATATGACATGGCCCAAGCAATGCATTTTCTTTTGGAAAAAGTCACACTTGCTAAATTTGGTATAGAGTTGATGTTATCTTAGCACTTGAAGCACAAGTCTAAGATGTTCCTCATGTTCCTCTCTATTATTGGAGTAGATTAAGATATCGTCAATAAAAACTAGTAAAAAATTGTCTAGGAATTTGTTGAGCACATTGTTCATCAAGCACATAAAAGTGGCAGGGGCATTGGTTAATCCAAATGGTACTACCACAAATTCATAGTGACCATATCTTGTCCTGAAGGCGGTTTTGTGGATGTCTTCACCCTTGATTCGGACTTGATGGTATTCAGATCTCAAGTCAATCTTGGAGAATATGGAATCACCTCCCAATTGATCAAACAAGTCATCGATTATGGGTAAGGGGTACTAGTTCTTTATAGTTTTCTTATTGAGTTGTCTATAATCTATGCACAGTCGGAGTGTACCATCTTTCTTCTTTACAAATAGGATTGGTGCTCCCCATGGAGACAAACTGGGCCGGATATAGCCTTTGTCCATCATTTCTTTTAACTGTAGTTTAAGCTCAACTAGCTCGGGTGTGCTCATCCTATAGGGTGTCCTAGACACTGGCACCACTCCTGGTGCAAGTTCTATCGAGAAGTCAATGTCCCTTCTCGGAGGTAGACCCGATACCTCTTCTGGAAACACATCTCTATACTCTCTTAGTATGGGGTGGTATTCTAGGCTTGGTCTGTCATCCTCAACCGATTTCAACACATGTTTCACATATAGAGGACATCCCTTTTTGCAGTACTTCCTCATTTGAAGGGTTGATATTTGTCTCACCGAGACAGGTTTCTAGATCCCTTAAAGGGTTATCTTTCTCCCTTCTTCATTTACACATTCTAAGGTTTTATGGTAACAGTCCAGCTTAGATTTATATGCAACTAGCCAGTCCATACCAATCAACAGGTCATACAATCCTAGGGGTAGTATGTTAAGGGTAGCTTCGGTGGAAAATCCATCCATAGTGAATTGGCAAGCTGGTATGACCACCACTACTTTTCTTTTGGTTCCAGTGGCTAACTATACCCACCATGGCTTGGCATTTTTATGTGGCTATAATTTACACTTATCAATAGCTTGAGGGGCCACATAACTTAAATTTTAACGAGGGTCAATTAAAATAGACACTAGATGGTTGGCGATCATACCTTCCATCTGCATCACTGAAGCTTGGTGGTCGGCTTGTTTATTATCCATGCCTGCATAAATTTGTGGCATACTCCTAGCCACGTCATTGATGGTGGTAGCTTCTTGGACGTTGTAAATTCTCCTACTGTTTTGTTGTTTGTGCAGACAATCCATCACTAGATGTTCTTCTCCACAACCCCAACATTTTAAGGGTTATTTATTTGGGTTATCAGTCTTTCCTATGGTTGATCCAAAAGGTTTATTTTTGCTCTGGGAAGGGAAATTATGCTGGTGTAAACTTCGGGTCAGAGAGCTCATCCTTGAATCCTTCTTATAGTTTTTAAATCTTGTGGATTTAAATCCATTTTTCTGGAATCTCGAACTATTCTTTTGTTTCCAGCCTTCGCGAGGTTTTGTCTGAAGCCCAAAATGTTCATAACAATATCTTGCCTTTCAGATAGTGTCATCTAGGGTCCTTGGCTCATCAAAATCAATCCTTTTCTGATAATCCTTAGGTATCCCACTGATGAATCATTTCACCTTTGCCTTTTTTGCTTTTATGTAGGGTACGTACCTCAACAACTCAAGGAATCTGTTGACATATTCCTCTATGGTTAGTTGTCCCATCTTGAGTTCATAGAACACTTTAGCCTTTTCATCGAAATATTTTTCGACAGATACTTCTTCCCAAAGTGTTTTTCAAACCGTTCCCAATATAGGTCTTCTTCATGAATCCCTTTCACATTCTTAAGGTCTTCCCACAAAATGGAAGCCTTTCTATTTAGGTTGAAATTTGCTATTTAGGCTGAAATACTTCTTTAGTCCAAGTAGTCAGGCCTCCACCTCCTCTCCCTTCTTAATCTCGTCATCGAAAGAGGATGGTTTGGCCTTCTTGAATTATTTGAGATTATGACTTTTGGAATGCTTCCTTTTCTTCCATTTTCTTTGAGAATGTGAACTAGTTATGCTACTAGAAGATCCCTCTGAGTTGCCAGTTTTCTTTCCAGAGGGATCGTCCAACACTTGTCCCCTGTCTCTTGGGTGGACCTTTCTCGAGGTGATCCTCCCAGTGTAGGCAATTAAAATACCATGTTTATGTATCTCAGGTGGAATTCGACTCCTCTTAGTCTAGTGTCGGTCCACGTGACTACTGTCAGGTCCATACTGCAGTTGTCTTTGTATGTCGGATAAACTCTGCAGCAAGACTACATCAATTTTCGTTTGCTTCTCTTGCTCTTTTATCAACCTCTCGTTGTCGGCCTTGCAACTTTGTAGTTCGGCCATGAGACTCCTCATGGTCTCGGCTGGATCTAAAGGGGTCTCTATCGCCATCCTCTCATCAAACTCTTCATCTTTATTGTGGGAGCCATCCCTCACTTTGTGGCGCGTCACCATTCTATATGTTTGCAGTTTCCCATGGTTGATCGTCTTCTTGCGTGAACAAAAAACACTTGTTGTTAGCTAACATTATATTCGTTCATAACCAACACATAATTCACATTTCTTACATGCATACACACAGTAGAAATTTCATTCTTTCCCTTAATAACATTTTTAACTCGACTTTTGGAAAAAGTTGTTAAGATAGAGGGTTACTCTTTTTAAGAGTACTTCAAATAGAGTTTCTAAATGACTTGTCCATGAGCCCAAGAAGAACTAAATAAAATTTCTCATTCACCAGTCAGATTAGCTCTTCGATTCCCTGCTGGAATCCTGCTATTTGATCCATAGGCCCTATTGAAACCCCACTAGCGTGAACATGCACAAGGCGCGAGCTTCACCTAGGTGACCGCAGGTTGTGGCCACATGCCTAAAAAAAGGGCACTTCGCATTTCGGGACTTCAGGACTTCTGCATGTGAGCCAATCCTGACTCCTGTTTCCCGAGTCCTTGATCTTCGGTTTCTCTCCAAGGACTAGATCTATGGTCTTATACTATCCCCTCTATCGATGGATGTGATCATGTCACGATTTCATGTATCGGGATAATGAACGTGAGCCAAATCTGACTCTTCGTTCCTTGAAATCCCAATCTCTAGTAGCTCCTCCCTAAATTTTCTTCCCATATGATCATTCACCATGACTTGGGGCTTATTCTCCGAGCTTGTCAGGACTTTGTGTTTCATGAAGTTGGAGGCCTGTATTTCCAAATCTTGATCCCCGAACTCCCGATATCCCCCCACCCAGATCAATGGTCACAACTCTCCTGTGATCTGATGGCTCAGATCAAATTGTGAGCTCGGGCCTCGCGAGTTCATAAAAGTCTTCGCTTTGACTTATTTCAGTAGCGAGTCAGTGACGCAACCGTTCCTCGCGAACAACCGCTCTCACCAGGATCTTCTCTTTCCACGGCCTGAAGAACTCAACGGTTCTTCTCTCTCTCTATCGGATTCTCTACACCCACAGTTCACTCCTCTCTATCCTCTTTTTCTCTGCTCGGGGGAATCGGGACTTCGCCTCTCGCGCTACCAACCACTCGGGATTTCAACTCCCGATACCCGATGCGTCGAGATGCCGAGACTCGTGACCTCACGATCTCGCGCTTCGCTTCTCGTGAGTTCATATTTACTTCACCTCGACTTCTGAGGCCCGAGTCACCGATACCCGAGTATCGCTACCTCATCTCCTCGCGAATTCGCGACTTATGGGACCAGCCGCTTGGCTTGTCAACTCCCGAGACCCGATGTCCCAAGATCACGTGCCACCTGTCCCTCCGAAAACCTGACGGCTCCCACGATTTCTAGGAATCGCTACTCGCGATATTGACGTGCATGCAACTCTCGCACTCGCCAACCCCGATATGCCGATATGCGATGGCAAATGGATTTTACTTGCGCTTGAAGGTTAACTCTCTCCCATAAGTTCAAGTCATCGATTCTCTTCCTCCTGAAGAGTCCTCTTGCTCCGAAGCTTCTCCCGTTCGGGTTTCTCCTGGGTCTGTTCCACAATACTTGTAAGGAACTCTCCCTCCTGAAATTTCACCAACTTTCTACTCAGAATCACTCTGATTTCAATTCTTCCATAAAAGCACATACGCAGCATATGAAAGAAATACATAACAAGAAGCAAATATGCAAAGGCATAATGTCAACAGCACACAGAGAATAAACACATCCATGGAATTGAACCACGGCTTTCCTGTTCCCCTCTTCCCAGGCTTGCCTCTGAGACTTCAACTCAACCTGCACTTCACCTGCACGGTTCGAATAACTCAACACAACTTCTGGGCAAGTGAGAATGAGAGTTCAACTGTCCAACCACCTCAACGCACTCTATGCGGAGGAATTCCACTGCACTCTATGTAGGAATCTCCTGGCTAGACAGAGAAACAATTCCAACTCATTCTCTTCTCTCTCCCAAGTTTCTAACCTGCCATGAAATTACATATGCAACATATACTATAAAAGCATAAACAGACGCAAGTAAGCAACAACATAATATCAACAACACATAGAGAATAATCACAGCCATGGAATTGAATCAAAGCTTTCCTATTAATTCAATGTCTGTACATGGGGATTCTTCACAGGTTCTCTGCTCTGCTCTTCTTGCTCCCTGAATGCTAATGCTGATAATCTCAATAACAATACAATAATACAAAGGAGGGTGCCTATATTCCGTTTTCCCTCTCGAAAGCCAAAACTGTCTAATCTAGACTTAATTAGTTTATCTACTTGCATTAAATCTAAATAAATGCCTCAGCTACCTAAGGACGAGAGCTTATCTGCTCAAGGTCCGTTACAATGTACAAGTGCGCTTCATTAAACCAATGCATTAATGTTTGGCGCACCCATTATCAAAATATTTCAAAGTTCAAATGTCGGCGCTATCTAGCTGTCTTTTCTTTGCTCCATGCGTTGGCTCGCTTGATGAGGTGTGGATGCTCCTGCATCATACTCCTCGGCTCAAAATATTTCATGGGCTCCTGTCCATGAGCTCCTGCACGGTGTGACCATGTTTCAGTATTACTGCCTCTGTCTCCCAGCTGACATCCTCCACTAGGTGATTCTTCCACTTCACCAGGTATTCAAAATACTGCTTCCGCCTGGTCTTCTTACCTGTTCTTTTATCCAGTATGCACTCCATCTACGGTTTCTGTGCAAATGGTAATTGTTTCTGCCACTGGACCACTAGTTCCTCAGTTCCAGTGTCTGCTTCCTCAGCCCTGTACGAGTATAAATCCGAAACGTTGAAAATCAGAGATATCCCGATGCCCTCCGGCAATTCAAGCTCATATGCATTCTCCCCGAATTTCTTCAGGACTCTGCATGGTCCAATCTTCTTCATCTTGAGCTTGTTATATGTTCCCCTTGGGAATCTTTCTTTTCTCAAGTGTGCGAGAACCATGTCTCCAACTTCAAACTGAAGTTGTCTCTTCTTCTGATCGGCCCTGCGCTTATACTCCTGATTTGACTTTTGCAGTCGTTGCTTCACCTGCGTGTGAAGTTCCTGCATCGCCTCAGCGAATCTTTCAGCACTTGCGCTGCTAGTTTCAGCCTGTTCTGACTCCCTGAGCTCAGATACTCCCCTCGGCTGTGTCCCATACAAAATTTGGAACGGGATTCTACCTGTACTCCGATTCACCGAATCGTTGTACGCGAATTCTGCCTGTGGAAAAATCTGATCCCAACTGTTGTGATGCTCCGTCACCAGGCTTCTCAATAAATCTCCTAAGCTCCTGTTGACTACTTCGGTCTGCCCATCTGTCTGCGGATGGTAAGCAGAACTGAATGCTAAATCAGTCCCTAGCTTCTTCCATAGTGTCCTCCAAAAATGACCTATGAACTTTGTATCCCGATTCGAGACTATGCTCCTCGGCAATCCATGCAATCGCACAATCTCTTTGAAAACTAAATTCGCGATGTGTGTCGCATCGCTAGTCTTATGACACAGAATAAAATGTGCCATCTTCGAAAACCTGTCCACCACCACAAAGATGGAATCAACTCCTCACTGTGTTCTCGGCAATCCCAAAACAAAATCCATACTGATTTCCTCCCACGGCCTCTCAGGTATGGGCAATGGCTGATATAACCCAGCATTCTGCTTTCGACCCTTCGCATGTTGACATATCCTGCATCTGTCAACAAACCGTTTAACATCGGTGCGCATCCCCGGCCAATAATACGATTCGCTCAGCTTGGCGAATGTTTTGTCATGTCCAAAATGACCTACTAATCCACCGCTGTGTTAGCACTGATACCACTCTGACGCAACCGTTTAACATCGGTGCGCATCCCCAGCCAATAATACGATTCGCTCAGCTTGGCGAATGTTTTGTCATGTCCAAAATGACCTGCTAATCCACCGTTGTGTTAGCTCTGATACCACTCTGACGCAACCGTTCCTCACGAACAACTGCTCTCACCAGGATCTTCTCTTTCCACGGCCCAAAGAACTCAACGGTTCTTCTCTCTCTCTATCGGATTCTCTACACCCACAGTTCACTCCTCTCTATCCTCTTTTTCTCTGCTCGGGGGAATCGAGACTTCACCTCTCATGCTACCAACCACTCGGGATTTCAACTCCCGATACCCGATGCACCGAGATGTCGAGACTCGCGACCTCGCGATCTCGCGCTTCGCTTCTCGTGAGTTCAGATTTACTTCACCTCGACTTCCGAGGCCCGAGTCGCCAATACCCGAGTATCGCTACCTCGTCTCCTCGCGAATTCGCGACTTATGGGACCAGTCACTTGGCTTGTCAACTCCTGAGACCCGATGTCCCAAGATCACATGCCACCTGTCCCTCCGAAAACCCGACGGCTCCCACAGAATCTGGGAATCGCTACTCGCGATATTGACGTGCATGCAACTCTCGCACTTGCTAACCCCGATATGCCGATATGCGATGGAAAATGGATTTTACTTGCGCTTGAAGGTTAACTCTCTCCCAGAAGTTCAAGTCATCGATTCTCTTCCTCCTGAAGAGTCCTCCTGCTCCGAAGCTTCTCCCGTTCGGGTTTCTCCTTCACTAAATTCTCCCTCATAGAGCAATTCGGAATGCACAGTTGATTGCCCCGAAACAACAATCCTTCCTGGATCAGGTAATCTATCCACGGACTCTGATCCCTGAGAACTAGATTCTCAGCCGCCTCGTATGCGTCTCCGAAGTCTACATCAGCTGCATACATATCTTTTAAAATTTCAAAACCCAAAGTTTTGACTGTGAACTCCTGCAGCAACAAACATTTCCTGCTCAAAGCATCAGCTACTTTGTTTGCAGTCCCCGAAATGTGCTTGATCACAAACGTGAAATTCTGCATGTACTCTA
Source organism: Picea engelmannii (assembly GCA_009831015.1). Classification (NCBI taxonomy): domain Eukaryota; kingdom Viridiplantae; phylum Streptophyta; class Pinopsida; order Pinales; family Pinaceae; genus Picea; species Picea engelmannii. The sequence continues at coordinate 544,688 of ML781881.1, read as the reverse complement.
CCCACTTCGCATGCTTCTGGTTCAACTTCTCCTGTTGACTCACGAATTGCAATGCGTGATTATCGTTGTACAAAACGAATTCTTTGGGTATCAAGTAACGCCTCCACTTTTTCAATGCCTGTATGATGGCATATGACTCTTTGTCATAGGTGGAGTATTTCAACTTTGCATCATCTAGCTTCTCGCTATAATATGCAACGGGTCTGTCATCCTGACTCAAGACCCCTCCAACAACATACCCATTGGCATCACACTTCACTTGGAAGGTCTTCTGAAAATATGGCAGCACCAGAATTGGCTGCTCAGTTATCTTCCGCTTCAACAGATTGAAGCTCTTCTCAGCCTCGGCTGTCCAATGAAAAATTTTATGCCACTTTTTCACAGTGTCCATCATTGCGGCACTAATTCCACTGAAGTTCCGAATGAAATTTCGGTAGAAACTAGACAAACCATGAAAACTCTTTACCTCAAAAATATTCCTCGACGATGGCCAATTCCTGATTACATTCACCTTTTCAGGATCCATCTTCAATTCATTCACCGAGATTACAAAACCCAAATAAATGAGTTCTGTCTGCATGAAGGAACACTTCTTCAAATTGATCAACAACTTCTCCTGTTGTAGCCTTCTCATCACGATGACTAAATGCCTCATATGTTCAGCCTTGGTCTTGCTGAAGATTAAAATATCATCAAGATATACGACCACAAATTTGCCAATGAATTCCCTCAGGACTTCATTCATCAGCCTCATAAAAGTGCTCGACACGTTTGTCAACCCAAACGGCATGACCAGCCATTCGTACAAACCCTCGTTTGTTTTGAATGTTGTCTTCCATTCATCTCCCTCTCTCATTCGGATCTGATGATATCCGCTCTTGAGATCAATCTTCAAAAAATAATTTGCCCCACTTAGGCAATCCATCAAGTCATCCATTCTTGGCAGTGGAAATCTGTACCTGATGGTGATTTTATTTATCGCCCTGGAGTCTATACACATCCTCCAGCCTCCATCCTTCTTTGGACTCAGTACTGTTGGAACAACACATGGACTCAGACTCTCTCTGACCAGTCCTTTGTCCTGCAGATCCTGTACCTGCCTTTTGACTTCCTCGTTCTCCTGAGGTGTCAGTCTGTATGCTACCTTATTTGGCAAACTTGCTTCGGGTATGAGGTCAATATGGTGACTCACACTCCGCATCGGTGGAAACGAACGAGGTAGTTCATCCACGATGATATCAGTGAACTCTCCCAGCAGTTCCTGAATTTCATCTGGCAAGTCATCCACTCTTGTGCTTGTCAGGACAATTCTCGGCTTCCTGACAACGAAGAATTGTGGATCTTCATCCTTCTCCAGCTCTGTGAGAAGTTCTTTTCCACTCATGAGAAGTATCGTGCTGCTCATTTCCGGCTTTACTTCCTTATCTTTTATCAGAAGCAATTTATAGACTTCCATCCGTCTCTAAGGTGTAGGTGTTCATTCTCCCATCATGAACAACATTTTGATCATACTGCCCTGGTCTACCCAGCAGTATGTGACATGCGTCCATGGGAATAAAATCACACAGAATCTCATCATGATAATTCCCAATTTTGAATTTAACTAAGCATTGTTTAGTGACACTTACCCGGTGTCCTTTTTGTAGCCATGAGACCTTATATGGACTCGGGTGCTTAGTCGTTTCCAATTCTAGCTTCTCCACCATCTCGGTTGAGACGAGATTATCGGTGCTCCCACTATCAATTATAACTTTGCATTTTCTGTCCTTGGCTGTGCAAGCCGTTCTGAACAGTCTGCTCCTTTGCACTGAGCTGTCCACCTCTTTCTCGGGTGTCAACAAAATTTTATGTGTTCCAAGCGATCTTCTGCTGTCCGCATCCTCGCTCTCAGCATCACGCCTCTACGCCTCAGCAACGTGAGCTTTTCCTCTGTCCATTTTCCTGTCGGGACAGTCAACGGCCTTGTGTCCATCTTTCCCACATGTAAAACATGTGATAACTCCTCCACGACCTCTTCCTCTACCTCGGGTACGAGGAATTACGTCGGCGTCAGCATATCCGCCACCCTTCTCAGTATGCTGCCTCCTCGGCTCAGCATATTGCTGCCTCTGCAGTGAGGTACCACCTCTCTCAACTCTACCCTGAGGTCTCTTCCAATCCTCCTTGGGCTTCTGATATTCTTTCTGGGCAACTGCTTTGCCTCTTGGCTGGCTTCTGCCTTGCCCTCGCTGACCTTGCTTACGGCTCAGCTTCTCTTCGGCTTTCAGAGCCATCTGGTAAGCATCTTCCACCGTCCTGATGGTCAGCATGCTTAGCTCATCCTGAATGTCTTACCTCAACCCATTCAGGTATCTTGCCACCTTTTCGTCATCACTCTCCCGATGACCAGCTCTAATGTTGAGCCTGTAAAATTCCTCGGTGTACTCTTTCACCGTCATCATCTTCTGTCTCAGGTTTTGCATGCGCCTGAACAGTGTGATCTGGTAGTCTCTCGGAATGAACTTCGCCTTCATCTTGGCGATCATCTGATCCCAGCTCTTAATTTTTTGTTTTCCTTTGCAGCGCCTATCCGCCTGTAATTCATCCCACCATAAGGCTGCATGTCCTTTCATCTTGGTTACAGCATGCCTTACCTTCTTGTCCTCTTCGATATCCTCATAATCGAAGTAGGTGTCGAGTGCTCAGATCCAATCTAGCAACTCGTCAGCATTTAGACTTCCCTCATAGACGGGAATGTCCATCTTCGTCTTTGAGCTCATCCTGGCGATAGCTCTGATCAACCTTTCTGTGGATGCATCTTCCACTGAGACCTCTTCTGCATCGTGTCCAGCTTCCTCTTCCACATCGGAATTGCTGAACTCCCCAGCGCCAGTTCCGCGTCTCTGCGCAGTCTCCATCTCCTCCATCCTTGCTCGGAGATCCCGCATCTGGCGTTCCATCTCTGGGTTCCCTGTCGGCCTTCCTCTTCTTCGGGCATCCCTGTCTTCACGATTAGGTGACTGCCTCTCTCTTTTGGGCGGCATGGTGAAATCTGCTTCTCTCTGCTACCCGAACAAAGAGAACTCTTCCCAAGCTCTGATACCACTCTGACGCAACCGTTCCTCGCGAACAGCTGCTCTCACCAGGATCTTCTCTTTCCACGGCCCGAAGAACTCAACGGTTCTTCTCTCTCTCTATCGGATTCTCTACACCCACAGTTCACTCCTCTCTATCCTCTTTTTCTCTGCTCAGGGGAATCAGGACTTCGCCTCTCGCGCTACCAACCACTCAGGATTTCAACTCCCGATACCCGATGCGCCGAGATGTCGAGACTCGTGACCTCGCGATCTCGCGCTTCGCTTCTCGTGAGTTCAGATTTACTTCACCTCGACTTCCGAGGCCCGAGTCGCCGATACCCGAGTATCGCTACCTCGTCTCCTCGCGAATTCGCGACTTATGGGACCAGTCGCTTGGCTTGTCAACTCCCGAGACCCGATGTCCCTAGATCACGTGCCACCTGTCCCTCCGAAAACCCGACGACTCCCACGGAATCTGGGAATCGCTACTCGCGATATTGACGTGCATGCAACTCTCGCACTCGCCAACCCCAATATGCCGATATGCAATGGAAAATGGATTTTACTTGCGCTTGAAGGTTAACTCTCTCCCAGAAGTTCAAGTCGTCGATTCTCTTCCTCCTGAAGAGTCCTCCTACTCCGAAGCTTCTCCCGTTCGGGTTTCTCATGGGTCTGTTCCACAATACTTGTAAGGAACTCTCCCTCCTGAACTTTCACCAACTTTCTACTCAGAATCGCTCTGATTTCAATTCTTCCATAAAAGCACATACGCAGCATATGAAAGAAATACGTAATAAGAAGCAAATATGCAAAGGCATAATGTCAACAACACACAGAGAATAAACACATCCATGGAATTCAACCACGGCTTTCCTGTTCCCCTCTTCCCAAGCTTGCCTCTGAGACTTCAACTCAACCTGCACTTCACCTGCACGGTTCGAATAACTCAACACAACTTCTGGGCAAGTGAGAATGAGAGTTCAACTGTCCAACCACCTCAACGCACTCTATGCGGAGGAATTCCACTGCACTCTATGCAGGAATCTCCTGGCTAGACAGAGAAATAATTCCAACTCATTCTCTTCTCTCTCCCAGGTTTCTAACCTGCCATGAAATTACATATGCAGCATATACTATAAAAGCATAAACAGACGCAAGTAAGCAACAACATAATATCAACAACACATAGAGAATAATCACAGCCATGGAATTGAATCAAAGCTCTCCTATTAATTCAATGTCTGTACATGGGGATTCTTCACAGGTTCTCTGCTCTGCTCTTCTTGCTCCCTGAATGCTAATGTTGATAATCTCAATAATAATACAATAATACAAAGGAGGGTGCCTATATTCCGTTTTCCCTCTCGAAAGCCAAAACTGTCTAATCTAGACTTAATTAGTTTATCTACTTGCATTAAATCTAAATAAATGACTCAGCTACCTAAGGACGAGAGCTTATCTGCTCAAGGTCCGTTACAATGTACAAGTGCGCTTCATTAAACCAATGCATTAATGTTTGGCGCACCCATTATCAAAATATTTCAAAGTTCAAATGTCGGCGCTCTCTAGCTGTCTTTTCTTTGCTCCACGCACTGGCTCGCTTGATGAGGTGTGGATGCTCCTGCACCAGTCAGCGAAACACTGATCATTCTCCACGTGTCCTCTGACGATGGATGGTTCTGATTATTTCATAACTTTCAGGACTTGATGAGTCCACTCTCCTTCATACAAAAGGGTTAAGCCTCATGCACTTTCCTCCTGAGCTTCGGTACTTGGAATAAGTCCATTCCTGCTCAGTTCCTATTCTAATCCACTCGCGTCAGATCGACGGTCAAGGAAGCTCCCGATAGATCCTTGGATCTACGGTCCAGGTTTCATCGCTACTTGCAAAGACTGAAGCAGTTGAGGCGTTAACACCTGCTCTTCCTCTTCAAATATAATGGTCATGACAAACCTTGGATCCTTCTGGAAGGATCTCGTCTGTTCATCTTCCAAATGAAAGGTTATTCCCTTTAGATATTTGAACTTGCTATCCTTTCTGAACTTTGGCAACAAAATTTAACCTCTCAGAGTTTTGAGCTTTCGTGGTTCCGAAAAAATTCTAAGGCTAACTCCTTCTTGCACAGGGTTCTTAGACTTAGGTCACATGAACCTTCAGATGATTCTTGGGCACTTATCCCTACTCTTAGTTCAAAGTCCTCAGTCTCTGGATAAGGACTCGGGTACGGTTCAAATTCCCTTAGACTACTGGCCTGAATGAAGTGCCCTCCTAACTCACCAAGCTATGACCTATGACACAGGGGCACGGTAAACTCGTGGGTTTACCATAATGGTAGCCATACCAAGGAGCTTGTTTCAACTCTGAGATATGATGTAATTCCCTTGGGAAGGTGCTTTCGAGGAATTAAACTAGAACATCATGAGAATCAAGAAGACGGAACGATTCTCAATGGAATGGACTCATACTCTGGACTTAATCATTTTACACAGAAACCAACTATGGCATATATGTATAAACATGCATCCATTATTCCCAATCTAAAACACAAGGCAATCACTCCATATAGAAACCATTTATGGGCGTATAAACCTGAGCATGCATCCATGATATTCAATTCAAAATACAAGGCATAAAACACTTATCAGAACCACAAGGTGTGATGTGACTACTGAGAGGGGTGCTCATTTACACCCAACCATAGGCTCAATCACTCCCAATGGATTTATCACTGGCCACCCCCGAGATTAGACCATGATGCTCTAAGATTCAATCTCTTACTTCCAGCTCAACATAAGTTAGGGATGAAGGTTACTCTCCTTCTCCCAATATAGAAAAATAGACGAGGAAAAAGGTTAATCTCCTTCCTTTCTTTTATCCGAGAGCTTCGTCTCTCTTCTGAAATCTTCACAGGTCCTCCCTGCCCAACCCCACGCTTCCTTTCTTGCATCCCTCTGCAATATTGTGTGTGGCGCAAATTTTCCCATCTATGGTCAGATCTGGGAGCCTTATAGATGGGAGGTCCACCCCATCCCCTCATTAACTCTTGAGGAGCCTCCCCACCTACCACCCCAATTGAAATTCATTCATGGGTCAGAGAGTTGTTTTGGTATTGAGCAAGTAAACTAGTATGGTACTGGTCAAGTGGAATTTAACGCAACCATTCAAGGTCCATTCCACCACCTTTTCATTAGAAATCGTGGTCTCTTTTAGCACTTTTCCTTCCCAGCAGTCATGCAACACATATTCATAAAAAAAATTACATTCATCGACCTTTTATACAAATTTCCATCAGATCAAACATTCACACCTTTGAGTTTTCCATAGTTCCTAGCCAATATAGTTATATTTATAGACTGGGGGAAACAGGGTGTTACATGCATGAAAAAATCTTACGCAATTGTCTTATGTACTCATGTGCATCTCACAACTTGATCCCCAAGGCTCTCATGGATGAATTGGTTCTGGAAATTACTAAAGCATATCATGATTTGTATTCTTTTGACTCAATAAAAGTAAAATGTCTTGGAGTCATTAAAGATCTAGTTGTCACTTTTTTTAAACTACCTATTAAAAGCATAGTCATGGATATTGTATTTGCAGATGTTCCTCCCAAATTTGGGATGTTGATGTCTAGATCATGGACCACTAGGTTAGGAGGGACTTTGCAAATGGATCTTTCTTATGCTACCATACCAGTCTTTGGGGGTGAGCATAGAAGGATGTATATAGAAGCTTAGTTAGCATATATCATAAGTCATGAGAGAAACCCAACAAACCATCCCATCTATGTTTTTGATATTTATTTAGGATCTAGTATTCTTCATCTTACTAATTTTCCTCAGTCACCATTAGAAATAAAAAAATAGTCACCAACAACATGTGAAACAACTAGATAGGGTGCTCAAACATGGAAAATGTATTTTGATGGTGCATCTTCCAAGGATAGTGCTGGTGTTGGAGTAGTGTCCATTTCTCCCTCTCGAGATGTCAAAAACTTGTGCTTCAAACTTGAATTTGAAACCACAAACAACATTCCAGAATATGAAGCCTTAGTTTTGGGGCTTAGAGCTACAAAGGATATGAAAATTGGAGAACTGTCAGTTTTTGGAGATGCAGAGCTGATTGTGTATCAAGTCAAAAACATCTATCAAATAAATCATCCTAGACTGAAATATTATAGGAATGAGTTTTGGTACCTCATTGATAATTTATTCTCATCCTTCAACATATCTTTTGTTCCCAGAGAGGCTAATACACTAGTTGATTCCTTAGTTGTTTTTGCCAGTAATTTTAAAATCCCACTAACTCCAAAGCCTAAGTATAATGTTGAGGTGAAATATAGACCTACTATACCTGATAATGTGAATCATTGGAAGGTTTTTGAATATGATAAAAAACTAAATAGGTTTTTGGAAACAATAGATGAATTTTCTTCTCTTCATATTGACCAAGATTTAGATGATGATAAAAATCTGCATGTTGATAAATTTCTGAAAAATATTGCAGATCACAAAATTGTTCAGTTTCCTAGAAATCACATTCCTAAAGGACAGGTTCCCTTGGAGATATTGTTTGATAACAATGATGTTGCTGTGAAGGTGAGTGGTTCTAAGGAGAATGCATATATGATATAATGTAATCTAGGCACTGAAGAGGAACCCAAATATGTTAAATTGTCTACTTGCTTGTTAGAAAATCAAAGGGGTGAATATGTCAAACTATTGAAATAATTTTATGATGTTTTTGCATGGAAGTATAAAGACCTTAAAACTTGTCATAATAGAATCATTGAGCATATAATACCTTTTAAATTTGATACTAAACCTTTCAGAAAAAAAAACTTAGGCAGATTAACCCTATGTTATTGCCCATTATGGAAAAATAGGCCAAAAAATTGCCTGATGTATTATGATTGGATAGCTAATTTGGTCCCTGTCAGAAAAGACAACTACCCCTTACCAAAAATGGAGCATATCTTGCAAAGGGTTACAAGCTCAGTAAAGATTTCAACGATTGATGGGTTTTCAGGATACAATCGGATTTATGTGTTACCAGAGGACAAAGAAAAGAAAACATTTACCACTCCTTGGGGTACATTCATGTATGCCAATATTCCCTTCATTATCATGAATGCAAGGGAAACTTTCCAACGTGCAATGGACATTGCATTTATTGGAGAGAAATACAAGTTTGTGGTTATCTACTTGGATGATATCACAGTGTTTTCCAAGTATGATCAAGAGCATTACCAACATTTAGAGAAGGTGTTTATGAAGTGCAGAAAGTATGAGATGTCCCTTAATCCCAATAAGTCTCTTTTTTCTATGAAGGAAGGTAAGATGCTAGGACATATTGTCTCAACTAAAGGAGTACAAATTGACCCAAATAGAATAGAGGCTATCAAAACTCTTTCTCTCCCAAGTTCCAAGAAAAAAAATTAGTCCTTCTTAGGTAAGATAAAATTATTTAGGAGATTTATATCTAACTTTACTGAGTTAGTGAAATTCATCACTTCCATGCTGAGAAAAGGGAATGAAGTAAAATGGAAACCATAATCTAGGAGTTCTTTTGAGAATACAAAACAAGCATTGAATGATGCTCCCGTTTTGATCAGTGTTGACTACTCAAAGGAATTTTTTATTTTTTTCTTTGCCTAATATGATACACTAGTTAGTGTCCTTCTTAAGAAGAATTCAAATGGAATGGAGAAACCTATCTCTTTTTTCAGTAGGGCCTTGAGAGATGTTGAAGTCAGATATGACATCATGGAGAAACAAGCTTATGCTTTAGTCAAAGATCTAAAATCCTTCAGAGTATATGTTCTTCACTCAAAAATAATTTCTTATACCCCTTCAAGCTCCGTGAAAGAAATTATGATTCAACTTGATATAGATTGGAAAATAAGTAAGTTGATTGCTAGGATTTTGGATTTTGATCTTGAGGTGAAACTCACCAAGCTGGTAAAAGGTCAAGGCTTAGCTAGATTGCTAGATGAATCCAATTGTAACGATCTAGGAGTAAATTTCATGAGTACTAACTATATAAATCAACAATCTGATATTCCTAGCAACAACTTGCAAATCAGCTCAAAATTGGAAGAATTCAGTTGGTACAAGGACCTCTTTTATTTCCTACAAAATTCGAAGCCTCCTATTGGACTTGAGAAGACCAAAGTAAGAGCTACGGGACTTAAAGAAGTCAAGTATTGTATTGTCGATCAGATTCTGTATTGGAAATATTCTTTATGGGTTCTTTTAAAATGTTTAGATCCATAAGAGGAAAAACAAATTATGTTCGAATTTCATGGGAGTTTATGTGGAGGTCATCACTTCTGGAGGATTACAACATGCAAGATACTTAGAGCTGGGTATTTCTAGCCTAGTTTATTCACTGATGTGTGTGCAAAGATTAGGATTTCAGACAAATGTCAAAACTTATCATGAAAACAACAACTCAAATATTTTCCTATGAAAGCCATAGTGGTATCTGGCCCTTTTCAGTAGTGGGGACTATAATTTATTGGAGAAATTCATCCATCCTCAAGTGGCGAACACCGTTGGATTATGACTGCTATTGATTAATTTACCAAATGGATAGAATCCATTTCCACCAGGAATGAAACACATAAAGTAATTATTGGCTTCTTGGAAGATATTTTATCAAGGTTTGGTTGCCCAAATAAAATTGTCACTGATAATGAAACAACTTTTAAGGATAAGCCCCTGGTGAAGTTATGTGAAAATTTTGGTATTCAACTTATCCACTTCACTCCATATTACCCTCAGAGTAATGTCTTAGTAGAATCCTCCAACAAAATCTTAGTGAAGATTATTAGAAAATTGTTGGAAGATAATAAGAAGTCATGGGATTCAAAGTTGAAGTTTTCCCTCTGGGAAGACAAAGTAACCACCAAAAGGTCAATTGGCACCACACCATTTCAGTTTTTTTATGAAACTGAAGTTGTTTTCCCTGCTCAGTTAGATTTACCTGTGGCAACGTTTCTTCAAGACCAAGAAGAGGAACCAAATGACATGATCAGGAGGATGCATCAACTTGTGGAAGTACAACAAACCAAAGAACATCTTTTTGAGAATGCATAGAGTCATCAACAAAAAATCAAAGAATTTTTTGACAAGAAGGTGAAGAAGGAATATTTTCATCTTGGAGACTTGGTATTTGTTGGATTACTGAGAGCAGGGGGTGAATCAGTAATAGAGAAATTTAATCATTTTTAACCATATAATGCAAGTGTTATATCAGTGTAGCACTATCATCCAGTAATTGTAGAGTAAATAAGCAATGAACAAATGAGAAATCATACACATACACAGTACACTAGTGTTTTTACGTGGAAACCCAAAGTGGGAGAAAACCACGAGATGATTTTTCTTATATGTCTCGAAGAATTAGATTCATTGGAAGCACCAACTTCCTTTGTTTTCCAGCTTCAACTGGAAGGAGGCTCCAACCCCCTAGTTTCTCAGGCTACAACCTGAGGGAAGCTCCAACTCCCCAATTCTATGGCCACAACCAAAAGGAGGATACAACCCCCTAAGTTCTCCGGCTACAACCGAAAGGTGGCTACAACCACCTATCCTTGCCCCGTCCAACCGCCCTGAAATATAAATTCCAAATGTAGAAAACCTATAATTGTCACTAAATCAACCACTGTCACTATCAACCTGTCACTGTCAACATGTACCAATAACCTGTAACAACCTGTACCAATCAACCTGCACCAAACAACTTGTACCAATAACCTGAACCAACATGTACCATGCATCAACCTTGACTCATCAAGATGTACCAACATCATCAATTATAAACCTCATTTATGTGCCAACTCATCAACTATACACTTCATGTATGTACGAACTCTTCAACTACTTGTCTTAACCATGTACCCAACATGTCCGCAACCATATACCAAAGACATACACCAATATAACCATCAAAATTTATCTAACAATTCATCACTCTATCCATAAACCAAATACCATAAACCCTTATATCAAACCATGTTCCACAATCTCACTGTTATGTAACTTGAAGCTAAACCAACAACTTCAACAACACATCACAACCAAAAGACCAATACCCATATGCCAAATACCAACAACAAAATACCAACTGTATCCCTCAACAAATCTGATATATGCAACAATATTGAACATCCAATACCATCTCAAGAGCTAAAACCTAGCTCGCAAAACATACTTCAAACAAGATGTGACATATCTCTCATAAATAAACCCCAACCATGTTGCTGCCACGATTTTTCTGTCGCGATTTTTTTGTCGCATTTTTTCTACCGCAATTTTCCTACCGCACTTTTCCTGCCACAATTTTCCTGCCTCACTTTTCTCTATCAATAATACCTGCCCAAATAACCTTTCACAAAATAGATATTCAATGATATTCAATAGGTTCAAGGGTGATTAAATGAGAGAGCCTTTTTTCTTATTTATACTTTCATGTAGCATCCCACTTTCCTTTTTTTAGGGAGTTCTCCATTAACTTTATTATTTAAATAATTTCTTTTGCAAACACTTTGACTACTTTGACCTTTTGGGGCTTCTAGATGACTCATGAGGGTTCTCCAACTTCACATGTCCATAACTCTCTAACTGTGAGGAGTTATGTGATGTTCCACATACCACCGGAAATGGAATGACATGTACTATCCATCTAGAATAGTCTTACCTACAAATATATCAAAACTCATACTATTATCCATCAAACAAACTTGTGTCCATTACCCAAACCTTTGTGCTACCAGACTTTCTTCAAGGGTTGACATCAATGAAAACTAACCCAATTAATCAACAATCTCCCCCTTTGGCATTGATGGAAACACTCTGATGCAATACTGAAGTCATATCACTCATGCTCCCCTCGTGACCATCTCTCCCCCTAGAACCATGCCTCTATGTTATGCATCTGATAAATCTCTACCCCTTTGTCATCAATGGAAAAGGTATCTTTCCATTCGTGGATGCTCCCCCTAACTAAACTGTCCTTGGGGATACTCCCCCTTACTTAACTCTTCCTAAAATTGATCTCCTGCCCTGAATTGTCCTCTTTATGGTGCTTCTTCATGTAAATCTAAGAGATATAAGATAAGCATTCAAAAACATTCATTTTGGAGTATAAATTACTCCGAGTCTCTGGCAAAGATATTGAAAGGATTCCCATGGAAGCGGTTTTGTAAAGATGTCTACCACTTGTTCTTTTGTGCCCACATATTCAACTCTGGTGTTCTTCTTTGCAACCTGTTCCCATAGAAAGTGATACTTTATTGGAATGTGCTTCGCCTTGGAGTGAATCACTGGGTTCTTTGAGATACTGATGGTGCTTGTATTATCACAATAGATTGGAATAGGCTCATCATACTCAACCTGTATATCTTTCATAGTTTGTTTCATCCATAAAACCTGTGTACAACATGTTGTTGTTGCAATATACTCTTCCTCGGTTGTAGATAAGGATATTGATGATTGTTTCTTTCTTAACCATGATACTAAACACTCACCCAAGTAGAAGGTTGCTCCATTGGTGCTTTGTCATTCATCAACGTAACCTTCCCAATCTGCATATGTGTAGGCAATAAGTGATAGATCCTTTCTTTTTGGATACCATAATCCAAAATCTTATGTTCCTTTGAGATATCTAAAAATCCTCTTCACTGCTAATACATGTGATTCCTTTGGTGCTGCTTGAAATCATGCTACTTGTCCAATTGCCTGCATTACATTTGGTCTGGATGTTGTCACATATAGTAAGCTACCAATAATTGACCTGTATTTCTTCTGGTCTGTAGACTTTGAATCATCATATTTTCTCAACCTGCAACTGGTTTGCACAGGAGTGGTAACTGGTTTGCAATCTTCCATTCTGACCCTCTTTAGCATTTCTCTGATATACTTAGTTTGAGAAATAAAAATTACTTGGTTTCTTTGACATATCTAAAGACCCGGAAAAAAGGATAGTTCTCCAAGTAATGACATTTCAAATTCATTCTGCATATCCTTTGTAAATTTTTGAATTAACATGTCATCAGTACTTCCAAAAATAATATCATCAACATAAACTTCAATTAATAAAATATTATCTTGAGTTACCTTGATGTACAGGTTGTTGTCCGCACTTCCTTTTCTGAACCCTACCTGCTGTAGATATTTATCTAGTCTAGAGTACCATGCTCTAGGATCCTGTTTTAGACCATACAAGGCCTTCTTCAATTTACACACATAATATGTGTTCTCTGACAACTGAAATCCTTCTGGTTGTTCAATGTAGACTTCTTCTTCAATTTCCCTGTTCAAAAAAGTTGATTTCAGGTCCATGTAATACACTTTAATATTATTGGAGCATGCATAAGCTAGGAGAAATTAGATTGCTTCCATTCTGGCAACTGGAGCAAATGTCTCTTCAAAGTCGATTCCTTCAACCTGTGCATATCCTTTACATACCAATCTAGCATTGTTCCTTGTAACCTATCCATCTTCATTCAATTTATTTATTAATACCCACTTTGTGCCAATCACATTCTTATTATTTGGTCTTGGAACCAATTCCCAAGTGTCATTCTTCTCTATTTGATCCAATTCTTCATCCATGGCCTTATTCCAAAATCCATACTTGTGGCCTCTTCAAAACTTTTTGTTTCAATCGTAGATGAGAGTGCAAGGTGTGTTTGTTCTGGTGAACAGATTCTTCTTCTAGTCTCAACTCTTGCATCTTTGTTTCCGATAATCTGATCTAAAGGACAATTCTTCTGTACTCGTTTTCTAGGTGTCTTTGGAGGCACTTTTTGAAATTGCTCTTCTACTTCTGTCTGATCCTCTTCATCTTCCCCTTCTACTTCTTATTCATCTTCTGCTTCTTCTTTGTAAAGTTGTTCCATTGATTCATTTTCTTCTTCCTTTAATTCATGTCCACCTGTTTCATTAATTGCTACATTGATGCTTTCCACAACTTTGTTCAACCTCAAATTGTAACACTTGTATGCTTTCCTTCTACTTGAGTAATCAACAATTACCCCTTTTTCCACACGAGAGTCAAACTTTCCCATTCTTTCATCTTCTCTTTTGATGTAGCATTTGCTTCCAAATACTTTGAAGTGCTTCACATTTGTTGGTCTTCGTTTCCATAGCTCGTAGGGAGTTTTGTCAGTGTTGTTTATGAACATTACTCTGTTTTGAATCTGAACCTTTTTATGCATTGCATGTGTCCAAAATATATCTATCAATTTGGAATCCATTAACATTGTTCGATCCATTTCCTGTACTGTCATGTTCTTTCTTTCAACAAATCCATTATGTTGAGGTGTCCTAGCAACGAAGAATTGCCTTTTTATTCCATGCCTTCTGCAGTAGTCCATAAATTCCTTTGAATTGAACTCTCCTCCATTATCAGATCTCAAACATTTGATTTTTGAATCCATTTCATTTTCAACCATTTCCTTGTAGACCTTGAATTTTTCAAAAGCTTCTGACTTATTCCCGAGAAATCAAACTGCAACCATTCTTGTATAATCATCAACTAATAACATACAATATTTCTCACCTTTTAAACCCTTTGTTGTAGTTGGTCTAACTAGATCAATATGCACAATTTCCAGTGGTCTTGTCGTTGAAAATTCTTTTGATTTAAACCTGGTCTTTGTTTTCTTTCCTTGTTGACAATGCTTGCATAAAGTGTTGGTTGGACTTGTCATGATGAGGTTTTTGACTGTTGATAATGTCATCCAAAACTTTTGAGTTATTCTGCATATTTTTCTTTTGAAGATCCTTTCTTAATGTGACAATCTTTGCTTCCAAATTTCCAATGATCATGTCTCTTTCTTCTAGTTGTTCTTTGAGTTCTTCTTCAACTCTTTTATATTCTTCTATTCGAACCTTCAAATTTGTGATCATTTGTTCTAGTTCTTCAATGTCTTCTTTCTTGTCTAGTTCTGCTTGTAGCTTCTTGTTTTTCTTCTTTTCTCTTCTTATAACTTCTATGGCACAAAACAATTCTTCTTGGTAATCAACTTCTGCCTCTTCATATTCTTCTTCGACCTCTTCATATTCTTCTTCGGTGTCTTCTTTGTCAGAGTCTTCTACTTCCATGAATAGAACTCTTTCTGTCTCACTCTCACTGACTTCATCTTCATCTAATGATGAGATTTCTTCTTTGTTGCATAAGCTTTTCTTGAAAACTTTCTTTGTGGTTCTTTTTCCTTTATATGTTTGTTTTCTATTTGAGTAATCTTCATCATTCCTCCTATTTTTCTTAGGAGGACATTTGTTAGAAAAATGACCAATACCATCAGAATTAAAACAAATCAAAGGAAACTTACCTTTATATTTGTCGTTGGTTCCCTTGTTCAATCTTCTGACAAAGTTGGCAATTTCTTCATCATCTTCCGAGATGTCATTGTTGTTGCTATGTTCTTTTTCCTTTTTCTTTACCTTTTTCTTTAACCTTTTGGATGCTTTGAAAGCTGCTTCTTTTATATCTGGATTTTCTTGTTCATTTCTCATTTCATATGCTGTGAATATTCCATGTAGTTTGTACATGCTTATTGAGTCTAGATCTTCTCTTTCTTCTAGTGCTGATATATTAGGATCAAATATCATAGGGAGAGATATTAGTACCTTTTGAACAATTATAGATTCTTTAATTTCTTCTCCCAATCCTATGATTGCATTTACTATTTCATCGACTCGTAAGAAGTAAGCTGCAATATCCTAATCTTCCTTCATCTTTAGTTGTTCGAACTGACCTCTATAAGTTTGAAGCTTTGCAGCTTTGACTTTTGAATCTCCTTCATAAATATTTTGAAGATTGTCCCAAATCTCTTTAGAGGATTTACAATGTATAACTTTGGTGCAAACTGATTCACAAATACCATTCAAAAGTTCATTTGTGTCTTTGGAATTATTTTGCCTGAGTTTTATTTATCTTTCATTAGTCAGCGGAACTGTTGGTTCTTTGTATCCATCTACAATTGATTGCCAAATTTCAAATCCCTGTGCATGTATATATGTTTTCATCCTTCTACTCCAAAATGCATACTTCTGTCCATCAAACTATGGTATTCCATTTTTATACATGTTGTTGCTCTCCATGATCTACCTTTCAGTGGTTAAACTGATTTCTGAAGGAACCTGCTTTAATACCAATTGTTGGATTAGTGAGAGGGGGGTGAATCAATAATAGAGAAATTTAATCCCTTTTAACCATATAATGCAAGTGTTATATCAGTGTAGCATTGTCATCCAATAATTGCATAGTAAATAAAAAATGAACAAATGAGCAATCATATACATACACAGCACACCGATGTTTTTACGTGGAAACCCAAAGCGGGAGAAAACCACATAATGTTTTTTCGTATATGTCTTGAATAATTACATTCATTGGAAGCACCAACTTCCTTTGTTTTCCAGCTGCAACTGGAAGGAGGATCTAACCCTCTAGTTTGTCAGGGTACAACCTGAGGGAAGATCCAAATCCCTAATTCTCTGGCTACAACTAGAAGGAGGCTACAACCCCCTAAGTTCTTCGGCTACAACCAGAAGGTGGATACAACCACCTATCCTTGCCCCATCCAATCACCCTGAAATATAAATTCCAAATGTAGAAAATGTGTCACCGTCATTGAATCAACCACTGCCAGTATCAACCTATCACTGTCAACGTGTACCAATAACCTATAACAACCTGTACCAATCAACCTGCACCAAACAACCTGTACCAATAACCTAAACCAACATGTACCATGCATCAACCTTGATTCATTAAGATGTACCAACATCATCGACTATACACCTCATGTATGTGCCAACTCATCAACTATACGCCTCATGTATGTACCAACTCATCAACTACTTGTCTCAACCATGTACCCAACATGTACCTCAACCATATACCAAAGACATACACCAATATAACCATCAAAAGTTATCTAACAATTCATCACTCTATCCATAAACCAAATACCATAAACCCCTACATCAAACCATGTGCCACAACCTCACTGTTATGTAGCCTCAAGCTAAACCAACAACTTAGAAACACATCACAACCAAAAGATCAATACCCATATGCCAAATACCAACAACAAAATACCAACTGTATCCCTCAACAAATCTGATATATGCAGCAATACTGAACATCCAATACCATCTCAAGAGCTAAACCCTAGCTCACAAAACATACCTTGAACAAGATGTGCCATATCTCTCATAAATAGACCCCAACCATGTTGTTGCCCCGATTTTTCTACCGCACATTTTTTGCCGCTATTTTTCTACCGCACTTTTTCTACCAGGAATTTTCTGCTATGATTTTTGTACCACAATTTTTCTGCCGTGATTTTTCTGCTGCACTTTTTCTACCACACTTTTTTCTATCGCGATTTTTTGTTGCACTTTCTTTTGTCGCGTCTTTTCTGCTGCGATTTTTATGCCTAGTTTTTTCTTCTGCACTTTTTCTGCCACACTTTTCCTACTGCACTTTTCTCTATCAATAATACCTGCCCAAATAACCTTTCACAAAATAGATATTCAATTATATTCAATAGGTTCAAGTGTGATTAAATGAGAGAGCCTTGCCTCTTATTTATACATTCATGTATCATCCCACTTTCCTTATTTTAGGGAGTTATCCATTAACTTTATTATTTAAACAATTTCTTTTGCAAACACCTTGACTACTTTGACCTTTTGGAGCTTCTAGATGGCTCATGAGGGTTCTCCAACTTCACATGGCCATAACTCTCTAACCTTGAGGATTTATGTGACGTTCCACATACAACCAGAAATGGAATGACATGTACTATCCATCTAGAATAGTCTTACCTGCAAATATATCAAAACTCATACCATTATCCATCAAACAAACTTGGATCCATTACCCAAACCTTTGTGCTACCAGAATTTGTCACCCAACTTTCTTCAAGGGTTGACATCAATGAAAACTAACCCTATTAATAAACAATGTAATGCTCAAAGAAAAGATAAGGGAAAACATGGTGAATGCGAAGCCCATTGGGTTGGTCTTTATAAAATTTCTGAATTTTTGCAAAATAATACTTTTAAGCTGCAGAATTTGGAAGATGTTGAAATTCCTGGTGGCCCAGTCAATGGGAATTTTCTAAAAAAATATTTTTTCTAAAGCCATGAGTGATTTCATTTCATTGTAAATACCAGACTATTAGTTAGTTCTATTTTCTATTAATAATGACTCCTTTCCCAATGGATAAGACACTGGAACTACATGTTCTTGGAACCTCACAGGGAGGTCTCCATCCCCAGTGGAGCCAAATGTTATCACATAGGATGTGTGGGGGTCAAAATATTTTTAAGTTTCTAGGTTTGAGTCATTGGGTCTTTAAATTTTTAGGTTTTGAGTTATATCTCATGTCATAACTCATGTTTGATTCTTCCATGGGCATAGTTTTGATTTTAGTCTTTGTAAGAGCCTTGGTGTCATGATATTGTTCATCATCATGAAAGAAATAAGCGTCATCATGGTATTAAAATTATCATCATCATATGTCTTATCTCAAAGGCATGTACAAAAGGTTCCATTATGTCATTCTCAACCGTTTGAGGGTCAAGTCAAGTGTCCAATCTACTTGCTGCAAACTCACCTCAAAGTTTGCAGCGTATCAAGAAGTATCTTATCCACTAATTTCTCATCACTGTACTTTGAAAATGTGTCAATGGGTATCTCATCATTTTCATTGCATTCAATGCATTATGTTCTTCGGAATGGTTTCAAGGAACAAGTCTAACAATTTTGAGTCAAGCACACTGCCATAGTTTGAAAATTGGCGTTTCGAACTTGCTGTAGCAGATAAAGAGGATAGGATGCATCCAAATAAGTCTTAGTCTAGTTCGTGAGGCACAAACTCAAGTTCCAGATACACCAGGTACTTATTTCATGATTGCATGTTGTTTGAGGGTTGATTGAACTGCAAACTTTTATATATTTTTCCTGTCCTGTAAACTATTAAACGTTTTATGTGTTTCCAACCCTTTGCACCATTAAAACCCATAAGTTTGGTATCCTAAACCCTAGACATTTTCAATATTGTTATACAAAAGGAGTATCTTAGAGTTTCCTCTTGCAAACAACAACATTATCCACTACAAACAGTGCACTGCAAACAGTCCATTACAACTCTACACTACAAACTATGTGTTGCAGATTTTGAGTTGTGAAACTGGCACTGCAAACCCTCTGTTTCCTGATAGATCAAACCCTCCTCAGTTGAGAATCATCTAGGTCAAAGGTTTTAACCTGTCAAACTCATTTTTTCTCCTCGGACGTGGGAAGTCTTGCAAGCTTTTCATAAAAACCTAGTTAAACTCGTGCTGCAAACTGGCATTGCGAACTTAACCAGTGCGATGCAAACCCTCTATTTTACACAGAGTTGCTTCAATTTCTGCTTGTCTGCAGTTTCATCTAGTTGAATTTATGTTTCGCTTTTCTCACTTCCCACTTGTAGTCTGTTCATCCTCACACTATTGCTCTGCATAAATTGTTTAGTCAAGTAAACCCTAAGTTGTGCAAGCTCTGTAAACAAACCCTAAATTTCATGTTTTTATTACATATCTCATAACAAACTATCATAAGAGGCTACATGAGGCTTTCAAAACAATCATTATGGAAATTCAACAAGGCAAGAATATCCACAAAGGGGGAGAGATTGTGAGAGTTGAACCACATGACATGCAACTCATCAATTCTGAACCATTTTTCAAGGAAGCTTTCTAGAGGGTGGGCTGCCTAACTTTTAGTGAGAAAATGCAAAGAGGACATCCTGAGGTAGCCAAACAGTTTGCACTCAACTTCAGTGGGACAAAGACTAAGATGGGGGTGATGGAATTTGAAGTGTCTGAGCAATCTATTTCTGTAGCCACAGAGATACCTGATTGTGGTGAGAAGTGGTTTAAAGCCATGTCTTTGAACTCTTCTTTCTCCAAGGAATTCCTAAAACCTGAATATCAAGGGCACAACCTATCCAATGGAGTGCCAAGAAGTCACATGGTGGAGTATTTTGACAAGATGCTCAAGGTCATTCAAAGGTACTTCAACTGTGAAGGAAGGTTCAATATGGTATATCAATACCATATTAGATTACTACAACACTTCAATGTGAAATATTCCATGAACATTCCATTTTATCTTTTCAAGAGTATTGGAAAGACGTCAGATAAGGTCCAGGCTAAGTCTAAGAAAGTGGATACCATTTTTTTTCACTATGGTTTAATCAATATCCTAGTACTGGAAGAGTTGGAGAAGGCCAACACTGGTGGGAGGTTTTGCTAGTTGCATCATGTTTTCAGCCAGATATTGCTCACACACCATAGTCCAAAATACAAAAACCTACCCCTGTGTAGAATATTGTACATTCAAATTCAAGAAAAAAGAGGAAGATGACCAGGAGTGATAAATCCTTTCAAGTTACTGATGAAACAATTGAAGGTGGTCTCTCACAACCTCCTGATAGAGAAATTTATCCTATGGAAGAACCTACAGCTATGGATATATCATCAAGAAAATAAAGGAGTTTGAAGGGTAAAAAACTTATATTTTCCCCACATGTTGTTGCATAAACAGTCAAATCTAGAAGACCTTTCTCCAGATCAGCAGCTAAACTACATGTTCCTATGGGAGATGGTGTAGAAGAAGCCTCAGCTCAGCAAAAGGATAAATCTTAGCCTTCCAAACATCCCATAGAGATTATTGATATCAACACTCCTCCTCATGAAAGTAATCCTACTTTCAAAAGACTCAGGAGGCAACTTAAGGATGCAAGAACTGAAAATGACAAATTGAAGAAGGAAAATTTGGAGGCTCGAATCAATCTGAAGGATATGTTATACCTATATGATGAGACTATTGATAAATCAAGATACATGGATAATAGGTATTTACCCCTTCATAGGAAACTCAAGAATGTGTATAAACATAATCGAGCCATCCAAGCCGATATCAAGAAATTGAAAGCAGAGTTGCAACCCTTCAAAGAGAAGGTAGAAAAAAGGAATCTAGATATATTGGCTAAGGTGGCTACTAGAAGGAGTACCAAGAAAATATGAATATAGGATACTATTTCACATCAACAACACTTTTTTCATGGTTAACGGTTTGCATACAATTATAACCTGAGTAATGATTTTGGGTCTTGAGTTGAAGTTAGCATATTCATATGATTTCTCCAAGGTTACTTCATATTAGAAGCAGTTTGTAGCAACCTCTGGAAGGTTTTTCCAACTTATTTTGCAAGTTTTAAAGGTTGTAATCTTTTTTGGAGGTAAACATGCACATACAGGAAATTTTGCAGCGTGTGGACTCACTGATGCGGGGAACTGGGTGTTTTAGGACAGCCTGCAGCGCAAGTGTTGGGAACTTAGAGTTAGGAAGAGTTTGAAGTTGAAATGGATTGCTAGGTGTCAGGATTAGCTCAGATAAGCATTTAGGAGATTAGTTGTACATCAGAAGCCCACCTACCTCAAGGACATGCCTCTAATAAAACCACATCATCAAGTTGTTAATGGTTGTTCTAAACGTTGCCAACATCTTCCTGGAAAATAACATTTTGTTTACATTCTTGTTGTACACATGGTGCCACTCCTTTCTTAGGCATAGAATCCTATGAGGAAGTTAGGTGGCGAATTGTAAATATGTTTTTTTGGATATTTTGTTATTTAACATGCATTGTAACTAGATAGGGAGTTCAAATGGTTAGATAATGAAGCTCTTATATTTAGTTTCAAATTATAATAGAGTTTCCTGATGTATGTACCAACTCAAGAATATTTAATAGTGAAGATCAATTACTTTCCTACTGTCACTTATGTTTTATCTCACTTTGATGTTAATTGTTGGTGAAGGATTCATCATGATGCTTTCTTTCTTATTACAGTAAATGATTTATTGTTGGTAATTTATGCAAGTTTATCAAAGTGTTTTCTCTTTTTTATTAAGAAGTTCTTATTCAATGAGATTTATTCCATATGTGTTCCAGAAGTACTTGATGTGACATGATACACATATTTCACCTTTATTTCTAAGTCTTTTATCTTCCATTTATATCTCTAAACACGTATTTGAATCTATTCAAAGCCTTGCTTGTTGGTTTGTATTTCATGGAGGGTTTTGTGATTGGCATCATAAACTGATTTTCACACCCATTTGCCACTTTTAAAACAATTATTATTCACATTTCTGATGGGTATTAGGCTTACATCTACGGGAGTCTAGGTGTGACTTCTAGTGCTAACAATAATTACCCAACTTGTCATGTTTGAAAAATGACCCTATTTCCCACAACCCTTCATGGCTGGTCATTCCTGCTAAGCTACCATTAGACATTGTAAAATTCAATGGAAAGTCAGGAGAAGACCCCTCCATGCACATCATGACATATCATTTGTGGTGCTCATCCAATTCTTTAATGGATGATAGTATGAGGTTGGGTATTTTCCAAAGATCCTTGACCAAAAGTGCCACCAAATGGTATATTGATTTAGAAAGCACTTCCTTTAAAAGTTTTAATGAATTGTAAATGGAATTTCTAATGCATTACCAATTGCCCATAAGGTATGAGATTAGAACA
Source organism: Picea engelmannii (assembly GCA_009831015.1). NCBI lineage: Eukaryota > Viridiplantae > Streptophyta > Pinopsida > Pinales > Pinaceae > Picea > Picea engelmannii. Next base: position 522,010 of record ML781881.1, on the reverse strand, counting down.
AAGATCTTGACGTCTCTATGACAGAATACCTCCAACCACATTTCTGATCATATTCATGAGTGGAGGTGAATATATATGATAATCAAGACCTAGATTCTTGACAAACTCCTATTGGAGTGGTTTACAAAGTACCTCTTACCACCCATTTCCAAGGATGTAGCTATGTTTTGGGTGGCTACTGAGGAGAAATCCATCATGTATTCCCAACACTTGGATTTGATTTACTCTTAGTCATGAACCTATATGAAATTATCCTACATGCTCCTAGGCCATTGGCATATACCAAATATCCAAACCCAGGACCCCATGTCAATGGTGTGGTGTTTTTATTTCCCATGCCTCGATGGACCGGTTAGCTGACCATAGCATCACATGTCTATTTCATCACACATGTTAACTTGTGATTCTAATGCTCAAACTGAAATGGTCCCCACTCAAACCTCCGAGGTCAATTTGGTGCAATCCACACAACTGAAGAATCCTCAAAAATATGGAGGAAAAAAGAAGAGAAATAAAAAGAAAAATTCCAACACTCAGCAAGGGACTGCTCCCACCCAAAAAAATCAAGGGGGGGGAATGAAAGAGAAAAACAAGAGTCAGTTCCCATACACTATTTGTGGGGAGGACCACCCTACTTATCAATGTCCCAGGAAGGATTAGATCCATTAGTATTTGGATCATCAAAAATCCCCCCAACATGTACTATTCCAGATATAAAAAGTATGCAGGACAAAAATAAAATTCTAGAAATGGTAGATGAACAACAATATAACCAGAACAACACCACAATAATACTGAAATGATACCAGAATAACACCAGAAAGAGCACTTTGATTACTGAGAGAAATGTTCGCTTGCCTCTTCGAGGGGGAAACCTCTAGTCGAGCATAGCTCTATTACAATAATATCCAAGACAAAATTTCTCATACCCTCGACTCCTATTTTACTAAATATATCTATCAAAAGAACCATCTAGAGGAAGATACTTCTAGAAGCGGAAGCTTCTATTAGGTCTTCTTACATTGGAATTATTCTTCCTTATTTCTAGGCCTTATTAATATTGACCTTTATTACATCAGAATATATTATTCTACCTACTTGAGGGGTTATGTCCCTAACATGTTCTCCCCCTTAAAAACAACCCTATCCTCAAGGCTTGAGATGTGGAAATTGCTGCAAAATGGTAGTTGGTTCCCAAGTGACATCTGTGGAGTTGTATCTTTCCACTAGAATAACACTTCCTTGATGGTTCTCTAACATAGAATGGTATAGGATTAATCAGTAAATGAAGACATAAATAGATCTCCCTAGCTTCACTACAAAACTAGAACAAAACAAGATAGTACACTACTCTTTCCTTAGATTTCAATTATCAAATGAGAAATGGATCTATAACATACCTTTTAAATATAGAATATTTGACTTCGTCAATGCAATCCAAGCTCCATTGTAAGTATTGTGGAGAAATATCTGCAAAGAAACACAAGCCAATGAAGACAAGAAAAACAGAGTCTATTTGATATGAAACTATATACATGATGAAGGAATCATACAATATGGACAAATAAAATTCATATAGGAAAGAAAAGTATATCTATATTAAATAATAGAAAGAGAGATTACAACCAAAGCCTTGATGTTGTAAGGTCCCTTCCAACAGTTCCTTGCTTCCCACACACTTATGCTCCAATATTTCTGAGACTATAGATATGAAAGTCACTCACAATCTATCTTGACAAAGCAAAGCTCAAAGCCAATCTAACCAAGCTACCAATTTCCAAAAACTCAAATTCAGTCCAATCTAACTTTCGCCATGAGATCTCCTCTCCTTTTATAATATGGAGAGGATAAGGTGAGGAGGTTGGGATGATCCCACTAAATCAAAAAAGCAAGTAAGATCCAAACCAATCGGAGGCCACCTCACCATAGAAGCTTCTTCTTCTAGAAGCATCGAGAAGACACTCATTTTTTCCACTTATGAAAATCGTCGCACCCCTAGAATTGAGCAGAGTGCGATGACATCGCAGGCTAGGTATAGTATAGCATGCGACGATACGGGATCATCGCACCCCTATAACTGGACAGGGTGTGACGATCCTCCTTAATAGGTTTCTTACAAAGGAAAATACCACTTCTTCTCTCAGGGAAAGTTCTTCTCTCTTCTTTCTTTAGGAATTCAGGCCAGTAATCCTTCTAAATACAAAGGATAGGTTTACATAATTAGAGGTCATAGGGCTGACGAAAATAATGTGTAACATAGATGACGCTCACACTGGTCCAAAACTTCTTGTGGTTGCAGCCAAATGGAGCCTTCTTTGTCCAACTCGGGAAGGTGGGTTTGAGTTTGGAACTTAGTTCAAATCACCTTCTTTAAGCAGAAAAAATGAAAAACAAGATGGAGCTTAGAATGACTGGGCAAAGCTAACTAATAGGCCACCTATCCCACGTGCTTGAGAACGGTATAAGGACCATAAAATTTGGGTGCCAGTTTCTAACAATGGTCAGCCTTGTGGGAATTTTTCTTGTAAGGTTGCAGTCGAAGAAACACCTGAACCCCTTCTGCAAATTGACATTCAGAGCGACCTTGATCTTCTTGTTGCTTCATGAGCTTCTGTGCCATGACCAAATTCTCTTTGAGGGTACGAAGAATAGCCTCTCGAACTGTAAGTGTTTGGTCAACCGCCTAGACCTTCGATACACCTGGAAAATATGAGATAATTGAAGGTGGATTTTGTCCATATACCGCTTCAAAAGGAGTCATGCAGGTAGCTGTATGGTATGAAGTGTTGTACCACCATTCAGCTAGTGGTAACCATTGAGCCCACTTATTTTTCTTTTCCAAGGCAAAAGACCTCAAATATCTTTTCAAACACTTGTTGATAACTTCAGTTTGACCATCAGTCTGGGGATGATAAGTTGTGAAGAAATGCAATTGGGTGCCTTGTAGCTTGAACAGTTCTTGCCAAAAATTGTTGGTGAAAGTTGGGTCATGGTAAGAAACAATAGAATGCGGCATGCCATGAAGATTCAAGACCTGATCCATCAAAAGTTGAGCCATAGTGGATGTTGTAAATGGGTGTTGAAGAGAACATAAATGAGCATACTTGGAAAGACGATCAACTACCACCATGATGACTTATTTATTTCCCGATTTAGGTAAGACTACAATAAAATCCATAGAGATATCCCTCCAAATAGAAGGTGGAATAAGAAGCAGTTGTAGTGTGCCAGGAGATTTGACTATTTCTCCCTTGTTGCATTGACACACATCACATTCACCCACAAAATTACGAACGTCCTATTTCATGCCATCCCAGAAAAAGGAACGTTTGACCCTGTCATAGGTTTTGGTAAACCTGGAGTGCCCAGGTGTAGGTGTAGCATGAAGCTCAGAAAGTATCGTGGTTTTAAGTTTTGACTATTTACTTAAATACAGACGGCCTTTGTATCGAAGCTCATCATGGAGCCAAGAGTACCCTAGGGAAACTGGAGCATTGGACTGCAATTGTTGTATCAAATGCAAACTTTTGGGATCTTGTAGCCATTCCTCGCGAACAACTTGGAGCCAATCTGGTACAATGAAGGAGAGAGAAAAAAGGAATCCTTCATCTTCATATTTTTGGGAAAGTGCATTGACAACCACATTGTCTTTTCCTTTCTTGTAAATGATCTCATAATCATATTCAAAGAGTTTAGTCACCCATTTTTGTTGCTCTCGGGAGGAAATGTGTTGTTCCAGAAAATACTTGAGTCTTTGATGATCTATCTTAATTTGGAAGCATTGCCCCAATAGATAAGGGCACCAAAGATCAACAACATGTAGAATAGCCAACATTTCCTTTTCATAGATTTATTTTCCCAAATTTCGCTCAGATAGTTTTTTGCTGGTAAATGCCAAAGGCTGACCCTCTTGCATAAGGACAATGCCAATTCCTTTCCATGGAGCATCACATTCTAGGACAAAGGTATTTATGAAATCAGGAAGGGCTAGGACTGGAGTGGTGCACATGGCCATATTCAAGGTTTGAAAATCCTGAGCAACTGTTGGAGTCCAAGTGAAAGAATTCTTTTTAAGGAGTGCAGTGAGAGGTGCCACAATCTTTCCATAATTCTTAACAAACTTGCGATAATAACTTGTTAAGCCCAGAAATCCATGCAATATTTTGAGAGTCTTTGGGTGAGTCTAGTCTTTCATAGCTTCAATATTTTTAGGATCCACCCTGACGCCGACCTTGCCAATGAGATGACCCAAGTACTCGACTTCTGAGGCGCCAAAAGCAAATTTAGAGTGTTTCAGGAAAAGTTGGTGCTGAGAGAGTAGATGGAGAACTTGATCCACATGAGCAAGATGGTATGTCCAGGTTTTGCTATAGATGAGGATATCATCAAAGAAATCTAAGAAAAAATGGCGGATAAAATGATGGAAGACATGATTCATGAGGCTTTGGAAAGTGGAGGGAGCATTACACAAGCCAAAGGGCATGACCAAAAACTCATAGTGGCCCTCATGAGTTCTAAAGGAATTCTTAGGAATGTCTTCCTCTTTCATACGGAATCTGGCGGTAGCTAGAACAAAGATCAAGTTTAGTAAAGAACTAAGTGCCACTCAATTCATCCAAGAGGTCATCAATGAAAGGAATGGGAAATTTGTCTTTAATGGTGAGTTTGTTGAGGCCGCGGAAGTCAGGACACATGTGCCAAGAACCTTCTTTCTTAAGGACCATGACCACAAGAGAAGAGTAAGGGCTCGTACTAGGGCGGATAACACCTGCGTTGAGCAATTCTTGAACCATTTTTGCAATTTCAATTTTTTGGGAAAAGGGGTGACGATAGGGATGGATATTGGGAGGAAGGCTTCCTTGGACAAGGGGAATGGAATGATCATGAAAACCACTGGAAGGAGGAAGTCCCTGGGGAGTGGAAAAAACCACTTGATGTTTAGAGAGGATGGATTGGAGGTCTTGCGACATAGAGGGTGTCTCAGTTGCTTCTATGGCATGGAGTTGGGAAATAATGATAGAATGACCTTTTTTGAGCATCTTTTCCATGCGATGGGAACTAATGATATCAAGGGAACTAGAGGTGATGCCTTGGAACTTATATTGTTGGCCCTCCTGGTCGAATTGCATGGTTAATTCCTTAAAATCCATGAGAATGGGACCCAAAGTCCTTAGCCAGTCTGCACCCAACACAATGTCACAACTGCCCATGTCGATAGCAAACATATGAGATTTCAGGTGGTAGTCATCAATTTGGAGATGCACATTTTCACAATGCCCTCCACATTTCATGGACCCGCCATTGACAATCATGATTTGGAAATTATTGACTGTATGGATATAACAATTGGTTTCTTGGGCAATACGACACTGAATAAAATTATGGGTGCTTCCACTATCAACAAGAATGATGACCTTCCTATGCTTGATGTAACCAATTAGCTTGAGGGTTTGGGGAGCAGAGAAGCCAGTGATAGCATTTCGGGAAATGACCGGTTCTACTTTGGGAGGGTTCGAGGGAGGGGTTATGTCTGTGTGTTCAGGTGACATAGACACAAGGGGAGCTTCAACATCCTCTTCCGAAACATCCTCCGAGATGTCCATAAAAATATTTTGTTCCTTACACTTGTGTCCCGAAAAATATTTGTCATCACAATTATAACAAAGGCCTTTGAGTTGGCGTTCAATCATTTCGACCCTAGTCACTTTTTGGATCTTTAGTGGAGTAGAAGGAGGAGTGGGATTTACTAGTTTAGTGCGAGGAATAAAGGAGGGTTTCTGGTTTTGAGAAGAGACAACCTGTTGTGCTTCCTTAGCTCTTTTAGTAGCCTCCACCCAACTCTGAGGCCGAGCCATGAGGACATGGGCACAAATCTCATCCTTGAGGACACTAATAAAACATTCTCGGAAAAAATTATCAGACATGCCCTCTGTACGAAAATCCATGCTCTCTGTATGAAAAAAGCATCAAAAACAGCTATAAAGTCTTCCAATGTGCCAGATTGTTTCAACTTTGTCAAACGGCCTAAATGGTTGGTGTCAGTGTCAAAGCGTTCATAAATCTCTGCCACAAAGTGTGTCCAACCAACATACCCTTGGCGGGCAGTTTTTTTCCATTGCCACCATTGCCAACGTTCTTGATCTAGATGGAGAACACCATACCGGAGTTTGGCCAACTCATCCATAATGTCGTACAAAGAGAAATAATGTTCCATTTGAGTTACCCAACCAGTGGGATCTGAGCCATCAAATGTGGTCACATCCACATGCAGAAGGCGTAGGTCACGCTGAAAGTGATGGGGCTGAAAATTATGGGAATGAGAGGAAGTTTCAGCTTCGGTATGCAAAGGTGGGTCAGATAAGGGAGGATCTGCAGGGGTATGAAGCTTGGTGCAGATCATTGTAGCGACAGATTCAAGCTGGGTAGTAATGTCTTGTTTGAGTTCCTCGATTGAGACGACGATGGAGGAATGCATGTTTTTATTGATAGTGGAAATATTGGCATTGAGTTGTCTCACTTATTTTTGGGTCTCTATGAAATTAGATTGCAAGGTATTGAAGTGAGCTTCCAAGTCTTGGCTACAGGTATGGGCTATGATGATGAGGGGACCAAAAAGAGGCGGGTGGGGTCAAAAAAATTGTTGAAAAATGATAGGTATGAATGTGATAAGGGAGAAGAGAGAAATCCAATGGAATAGGTCTCAAATAATGGTGCAACAAAATCCAGACTTTTTTTTTTTTTACACCTACAGAGTTATACTCTGATTTGAAGAATATTGTAGTGCTGAAATGCCCAAATGCTCAATGAAGAAGAAATGTGTAGTGATTTGGAAACTCAAATGCAAGAGACACAGTTGCATGGAAATAGATCTTATCTGTGTTGTTTTTTTGTTTCCCTCCCCAAAGGTTAGGTATTCAAGGGTTCTACAGACAAGGGTTTGCCTTGTGCTATGGCTCTCTAATATACGTGTGGGGTCCAACAGTAGTACTTGGCCCAATATCTCAGGGCACCAACTAAGGAGGCTAGACTGTGCCCTTAGTCGTACTACTTGACTACCCAAGTACTAGAGAGTATCTTCTCGAGTGTTGTTCTCGGTGGCACTATAACAGTCAGGCAGCCGATCAGTTTATCTAAAGAGGGTTTCAGGAAATCTAGGTCGATCTATATACATGTGTTGTCTGATGTGCTACCACTCGAAGGGGTACCAACAAGGGTTACAAGGGTGGCCAATAGATGTGCGCTTAAGTACCACTTGTATTTTCTACATGTATGAATCCCCGATCGTGGGTTTATGCGCGTAATGACATATCTCTGTAGCTTAAAGACGTCGGAATACGTCTTTACCCTGAAAAAAAATTAACCCTCAATTTTCTGTAGAGGAAAGTGCTCTGATACCACTTGTAATATTTCAAATATAAAAAGTATGTTGAACATAAATAAAATACTAGAAATGGTAGATGAACAACAATATAACCAGAGTAACACCACAATAATAACGAAATGATACCAGAATGACACCAGAAAGAGCACTTTGATTACTGAGAGCAATGTTCACTTGCCTCTTCGAGGGGGCAACCTCCAGTCGAGCAAAGCTCTATTACAATAATATCCAAGACAAAAGTTCTCATACCCTCGACTCCTATTTATACTAAATATGTCTATCAAAAGAACCATCTAGAGGAAGATCCTTCTAGAAGTGGATGCTTCTATTAGGTCGTCTTACATTGGACTTATTCTTCCTTATTGCTAGGCCTTATTAATATTGACCTTTATTACATTGAAATATATTATTCTACCTACTTGAGGGTTTAGGTCCCTAACACAACATCCCATTGTCTTAACTCATCATTTTCCCCCTCAACCTCAACACATGGTTGCAACAAGTTCTACCCCTCCACTTGGGGGTATGGAAGGTACCCCTCAACATGAGGGGTCTTCCTCGAATTCCACCATTTTCATGTGTGACCAGATGGTCAACTTGCATAATTGAGCCAATAACTATGACAATTCTGAGCTTACTCTTGTTGTTCATGAATCAACATCTTCTTCCTAGCCTGGTGGCCCTCTTCAAATTGAATCCATCCTTTGACACATCGCTTCACCCCTTGAAGTGAGTTCTTCGACTAATGACACACAATCCAAATACATGGGCTGCCCACAACTACAATATCGTGGAAGACTTGGCCCAGGCACCATGTGCCATGTCTGCACTCGAAGTCCTCCAAAGTTGTCTAGTGTAGTGGAAATCCTTGTTGTCTTCCAAAGGTAGGGTGGATCGCTTAGAGTCAATTTTGATAACCTTTAACTCTGATTAGGTTCTTCATGGGCTCTCCTATCTAATTGCTTTCTAGATTAAAGTAAGAATGATGGGGAAAAACATTTGTCACACAATGATCGATGAAGGATCCCCAACTTGCATTATTTCTATGTCTTGTTGGAAGGCCCTCAGCTCCTCGAAGCTCGACATATTTGCAACGTATTTATAAATGGGCGAATTCACATTGGCGAATTCGGGCTTCGAAGTGCAAGGGCTTTATCCTCGCACTCGAAAGATCCAACAGACCTAGAAACTCTTTGATGAACGGCTAGCAATGCATTCAGATGTGAACTTGCATGGAAATTAAGTTTTGTGTTAAGCCCGAGAAGCTCCACACCGAACACATGGCGGTAGCAAAAGGCGTTCTTGCATTCAATCGCTTGAAAGGAATTGAAATAAAACCAAATAGAAAAGATTGGCCTTTCATGTTTAAGAGATCCCATGCCTGCAAAACAACGTGCAAAGATTCATTAATGATGCTATAATTGTTTTATAAAATGACATGTTTTTAAATATCTTTGTAACGAGATTTTATATCACTACATCACTAATTTATTATTAATACTATATATCAATAATGTATAAATTTGTAATTATATTTATAGTACCATATCCATATATCATTACTGCATATATTATATATAAAGTCATATACATAGTTTATAATTATGTATTCATTTATACTATTTCTATTTACTAAATTATTTTATATATACATATAATGTCATGATATATATTGCTAAATATATTATTATCAATATAAACTACTATATATAAAAAGTCACAAGCATATAATAGACTATATATAATATATAGTAATGAATTATGTATGCTTTATGGAAATGACAATTTCATTTTAGGGTCATCCATGTCACTAATGCATGCCAATACTTAGAAAATGTCATAGATTTATTCAATAGAAAAAAATACATTAATAAAGTTGATAAATGGAAAATGATTTAAAATATACTTAGAAAATGTCATATATTTATTCAATAGAAAAAATATTAATAAAGTTGATAAATGAGAAATTATTTAAAATATATCAACTAGACTTGGTATTAGGTCTTGACTTGGCTTGGTAGGTGCCAATTAGAGGATTCAACTTCATGAACAAAACATGATAGAATTTGTGACATATGACTTGATGATGACCACAAATAACTTAGACATGGATATAATGCACACAACTTTAGCATAATAATTGTAAGGAAAAGGCAAATTGAGTTGGGAATTGTAAATGTTTCTAATGTAATAAAGTTTTAAAGCTAGTTTAATCTGCATGTTTTGATCAAGTGCATTATTTAGAAGATATAAGGTCTAAGTTTAGTTTGCATTGCATAATTTTAGGAACTAAATATATTGCTCTATGATATTGAAATGAAAGGCAAATGTCAAGGATTAATGAAAATTTTGAAAAAAAAATTAGAGGAGCATTTTAAGCTACAACACCAACAATCTTACTTGAGTGTTGGTGTGGGGATGTTCAAAGACTCTTTTCTCATGGGACCATTCCCTCTTCCCCAACTACCTCTTGCTGTGGAAATTACTCCAGACAATATGATCTATTTGTTTAATAGTGGATCCCTCGGGTCACCTAATCCTTGGGTGGTTCCTCGTCTCAAGAACATTGAGTCTTATGGATCTTCTATGCCACTCTCTTCGGTTGATATTTTCGATCCAATAATATCGTTAGCATCAACTAATATTGGTCAACACCTCCATCCTTAAATGGAGTGTAATCAACCTACTCTTCCCATACGGGTGTTTGACTCTCTGGGTTCACATGATCTCCTCGATACTAAGTTACCTGCAGATAAGGCCATCCTGAATGTCATGGATTCCATGGATAAACCCAAGGAAGAGATTATGCATTGATCATATTTTCCTGATTCAGAACCCACGAGAGTTATCATGACGCGTCTTGACTTGGGGCTGGGGGAATTTATTATGGCACCCAGTAGACCTCCTAGTTTTGACCCTTTTCAGCCTCAGATTTCTTTTTCAAAACTTTCCACCAATTTCTATGCACTCCATTCCATCAAATATTCATGTTTCATATCTCCTTTATGTCTTGATGGACATCATCAAGGAGTCTCCATAGCTCACAACACTACTCACGCTGAGTATTTTAGATTGCATAAAATCGTTAATATGTGGCATGGCCCTGACATTGTGTGCCATATGATGTCGACATTGGCTCATGAATTTATCGGTGATGATCAAGATCATTTCCTAGATCCTAGCAATGGGCTCTACTTTTCATGAACCATAAAAATGTAAATCTCCTTGTACATAGGTGTGTGGCATGAATGATTTTTGTTTTGCATATCTCATATCCAAAAAATCCAACGCGTTGTGACCCCATAATCTAGTTTACATGTGTTGACATGATTACGGGGACTTTTTTACAAAGATGGTGACTCTTGCTAAACTTGAGGTATGTGTTATTGAACTGACATATAGGGATAGGTTTTTCCCTATGATACTATCTTGCACTATTAACCATCCATTTTTTTGTCACATGCCTTAGGTTTGATCCCATCAGATTCTGACATTAGCCACTATACTTGTTTCACGTCGTAACTTGTTGGGTAGTACCTACCCTCCATGGGCACCCTAGTTAGCACCTGGATTTCCATTCGACACCTATTTTGTGTTTTCCCATAGGCCCAAGAACCCTCCTGTAGTCCTGCCATCACTTGACATTAAGACTCATTTCCATGTCTTTATCTATATTCCAACCATATCCCGTGGGGGTTCCCAAAATTGTTATGTTCTTAATGGTCACCTATGCATTTGTTGCTTGCATCATACACCTTGCCATTGCACTATTGTTTGCCTAGATCCCGCTTAACGCTATTTTAGTAGCCTTTGATCATCCGCCTGTTGCATTATTTGGCCTCCATTTTTCATCCACCTACCCATGGGGAGAACTATTGCTAAGAGTGGATCTCACTTGCCAATACCATTTGCATTCATTTTTCTTAGGTAGCTTCCATGCACTTGAAACATAGAAGCATGTTGTTAAGATACTTGTTCTCTCCATATGAGTACACTTTTATCTCTTTTTTGGACTCGTATAAGGACACAAAAAAGACACCAACGAGTACGGTTTTAACTGTTTTTTGGACTTGTTAAAGGACACAAAAAATACACATATCGAGTACACATTTATCTATTTTTCTGACTCGTTAAAATACATGAAAAATATACCATCATGAGCATACTTTTAACTCTTTTTTGGCTTATTAAAACTAAACGAAAAATAGACTACCGAGAATACTTTTATATCTCTTTCACGCTCATTAAAACATGAAGGAGACACCAAAAAACACAAAAAAAAGAGTGTTTTTTTTTACCATTAATCCATTTCCAAAATGGCGGCATTAGTTGAGTCACCTCTGAACATGGAACCTATTTGAGTCATCATATTATAGTTGGGTTTTAGCATTCCTAGGATTCGTCCCAGTAATATGAGTCACAGGTACTCCTCAGGCTGGTTACTCTTCAAGTCATCATGGAGAGTGATTCAATGCCTCCTGCATTGTTGCACTATATTCATCCATCTCATGAGTCTTGCTTCCAAGTCACCATTGTGTTGTGCTATATTTTCAAGGGAATATTTAATCCCAAGTCGGTCATATGCTATTTTTTTAACTTTCATATTTGACCATCCTTGTGTCAGTTATACTTGGTGATAATCTCTCTTCAAATCATCTATCTATGTATGTTTCATGTTGATTGATGGGGGATACATTAAGGCCCTCCTTCGATGAATCTCTTCCTATTTACTTCAACACATTATCTAGTAGAGGGATATAGAAACCAGTTAGTACCTTGGAGCTTGTAGTCCTCAGTTGTAACACCCTGTTTCCCCCAGCTTGTAAATATAATTGGACTGGCCAAGAACTATGGCAAACTCATAAATGTGAATATGTGATGTAAATGGACCTTGAGGAAAAAGGTCAATGAATGTGAATAACATTTTGAATTTATTGTAGGACTGCTGAGAGGGGATGTGCAAAAAAAGAGACCACGATGGCGGTGGAAGGCACCTGAAAAGGTGGTGTTAACTTCCACCGAGAATTAATACCGTATTTGGACTCCACTGGCCCGGAGAACCAAAAGCGACTCACTGGCCCTGAATTAAATGTCTCGCAGGCTGGTAGGTAGATGGTTTAATGAGGGATGGGAGGTGAACCTCCCATCCATAGAGCCGTCAGGCCTGATCAGCGCGAGGGTAATCGCGCCACACGCAACCTCGCAAGAGGATAAGGTGTGGGGTAGAAGCGATTGCGGGGGGGCAGACGCGAGGGGAGAACTCTGGCATTATGCAGAGTGAGTGATAGCAGAGAGGAAGGATTACAACCTTCGCTCCTGGTCACTGGAAAACAGAGACGCAGTCTCATAGCATCGTGGTCTCAGCTCGAGGGTGGCTAGTGGTAAATCCGCTGGGAGTCGCTAAGCCTATGGTTGGGTGGAAATGAGCACCCCTCTCAGCAGTTTCTTAACCCTGGTGTTATTTCTGATAAGTGTTTTTCCTCTGGCACCTTGAAATATATATGTATTTTGATAATTATGATCATAAGATGCGAAACTATGAATGTTTTCATTTTAAGAATGTCTGAGTAGTATTTTGATCAGTACTAGTAGTTGTATATGCTTATAATAGAAGAAACCACGCATGACTTATGTTGATAAATGAATTTAATTATGCATAAATTGAACCAAGTCAGGCTTCCAGCCCGTTCTCAGGAAGTTGTTTACCCTTATCTGTCTCCAGGGATGCCCCTGAATAGAACTCTTCAAAGAGATTCCCTCCTTGGAAAGGTTTACCAAGAACCTGGAAAAAGGACTTGAATGAGCAAGTCTTAAAAACCCTGTACGAGGAGGAATGACCCTCTTAAAATCCTAAAGTAGCAGCATAGAATAAGTATCGATCGACAGACGAGACCCTGTCGGAAGACCCATGGTCATTCACGACCGTTAGATTGACGAAAGAAACAAGGGCGTTACATACCTTGCCCCTTTTCCTCTATCTTCGTGAATAGCGAGGAAATCAGGATCATAGACCCCCACGGTCCATGAGAACATCTGGACCGTTGATTTTTCCACACCCATGAAGTAGTGGAAGAGTGCACAAGGTGGGACAGATCTGAGCCGTGAGATCTTAGCTAGAAAAACCCAACAGTCATTGGATCTGTTAAGAGATGCATGAGGGTTAAGCCCTTGTGAATAGGAGGTTGAAAGTTTCGACGAGAGGCGTGGCCATCGGGATATCGACATTCATGAAATCGGGAGTCACGATGACATGAGGTCGGGAATTTTCATAGTGAAAATCCCAGAATCAATATGAGCCATCTATCATAGAAGGACACATGGACAAGATCGGGAGCTCGTCGGCATTTCGGAGATTGAAGGGGCAAGATGCTGGAATATCTTAGCAGTGGAAACTCTGAAATCGTGAGAAGCGATCAAGACCGTCCATCATAGGAGGACGCATGGTGGCAATCGGAGCATGCAGGAAAAGTCCTAAAAGGAAAGTCATCCATTAGGAAAATGGGAATCCCATGGACAAGAAGTCCATGCACTTCAAAATTGCGAAGTCCGGAATCCCGACAAAGTGAAAAGCATCCATTGTAGGGCCAGCTGTCATTATATTGGCATATCGGGATTCAGCGGATCGCGAATCCTGAGGACGAGTACATTTTGGCAATAGAAAGTCTGAAAACCCGACAGGAGATAAGGTTGCGGTCTTGTGAGATAGTGGTCACGTGGGCCAGGAGTTTAGCCAGGAGGGCTAACACGTAAGGGACCATATCGGTGAATTGGCTCATCGGGAATCATGAAATCGGGATTCCTATTGACAAGAGTTTGGGATTTCCCATGGTGGAAACCTCGGAGTAGATCCGAGTCGTCCGATTGATGGAGGCCATGTGTCGAGAGATTAACTGCATCGGGAAACCGGGGATCGAGGATTCGGGAGTCCCGTGATCGAGAGTCCAGATTCTCGTGATGATAAACCCCGATGAACGAACGAGATTCTTTCGGAGGATCTCAGGGTCTGTAATGAACGTTAGATGTAGAGATGAGACGTCAACTTAAGCCAGGACGTGAATATTCTTTAGGATAAGCGAAAAGCAGATCTGGATGGCCAGAGTCCACCCATCCAGATCTACGGCTAAGGTTCCATTCCGGAGCCCCCTTACTATTCTGCCTTTAGCGGTAGGGAGGGGGTCCAAAATTGGACGCGCAACTCTCGAACGGTCGAGATTAACTCATCATGATCAACAACGCTTAGGTGGATTCTAGACCCCCCTTGCCATTCTGCCTTTAATGGGGGGAGGGGGGTCTGGAATAGTGTGGCGTGTGAAGTGGGGCCCCCCTCCTGTCATGTCGACTACCGTGTCGAGTTTCCCTTTCTGCCACATGTATTCCACTTAACTGCGCGAAGGGGCCTGTTCTCATTGGCGATTCTCTACCCCTGTTGGGATTTGTTCCTATTGGCCATTTGCAGACCCTGTAGGGATTCGCCCCCATTGGCCGATCGCTAGCCCTGTTGGGGTTCGGTGGTGGCAGAGTCGAATGATTAGACATTACTGTAGCATTGAGGCGCGGAATACAAATAGGCACTGCGTTCAAATTGAACCGTGATCATGACCCATGATCACATGGGAACGGAGAAGGAGAGAGAAAGAGCCAGCTTACGCTAGGCCTCCATGGATATTTAGGGGTTCTGGTCCGGCAGAAGACCAAAAAAAATTGATTTAGGTAGTGGGTATGTGACAAAGTGGTATCAGAGCATGGTTACAACACTCAGCCTGATTGGGCTTGTGTACGAAGTTGCGCATAAGCTCTGTTCGAAGCACTCCTACGAGGAGTAACCCCCTAGCTTAACTCTCTTGTCCAGGATTGAAACTTAGAAACGAGAACTCGACTGTGTATGCATGTGAAAGAATTATAAATTATGCGTAGATTATTAAAATATATCTAACTCTTGACTAACAATCAATGTTTGTCTTTTCACCTAAGTGGACGATCAGCCGCTGGAATTTACAGATGCAGAGAATGGTGACTCACCAAGAGATGGGAGAAGGCTCCCACAATAGAGATGAAGAGTCTGAAGAAAGAAGAGAAATAGGAACCCTTCTAGACCTAGCCGAGACTGTGAGGAGTCTCATGGTTGAGTTGCAAAGTTGCAAGGCCGATAATGAAAGGATGATGGAAGAACAAGAAAAGCAAACCAAAATTAATGCAGTGTTACTGCAGAGCTTATCCGACCTACAGTGACAAATGCAGCATGAACTCGAAGTACAGAAACATGGTCATATCAGTGGCCATACTGAGAGGAGCATCTCAAGAAAGGTCCACCCCAAAGGTAGAGGACCCGTGCCGGACGATTCCACTGAGAAGGAAGCTAGCGATTTAGAAGGCTCTTCCAGCAGTAGGACCAGTTCCTATTCTCGAAGAAAATAGAAGAAGCAAAAGACTTCCAAGAGTCATAAATTTGAGGAATTCAGAAAGGCCAAACCTCCCTCCTTCGACGGTGAGATAAAGAAGGGAGAGGAAG
>ML781881.1:458229-481535 GCA_009831015.1 Picea engelmannii | reverse complement strand
CAATTCATGTTAGTAGATAAGAACATCGAGGACGATGTTCCTTTTAAGGGGGAGGGAATTGTAACACCCTGTTTCCCCCAGCTTGTAAATATAACTGGACTGGCCAAGAACTATGGCAAACTCATAAATGTGAATATGTGATGGAAATGAACCTTGAGGAAAAAGGTCAATGAATGTGAATAACATTTTGAATTTATTGCAGGAATGCTGAGAGGGGATGTGCAGAAAAAGAGACCACGATGGCGGTGGAAGGCACCTGAAAATGTGGCGTTAACTTCCACCGAGAATTAATACCATATTTGGACTCCACTGGCCCGGAGAACCAAAAGCGGCTCGCTAGCCCTGAATTAAATGTCTCGCAGGCTGGTAGGTAGATGGTTTAATGAGGGATGGGAGGTGAACCTCCCATCCATAGAGCCATCAGGCCTGATCAACACGAGGGTAATCGCGCCACACGCAACCTCGCAAGAGGATAAGGCATGGGGTAGAAGCGATTGCGGGGGGGCAGACGCGAGGGGAGAACTCTGGCATTATGTAGAGTGAGTGATAGCAGAGAGGAAGGATTGCAACCTTCGCTCCTGGTCACTAGAAAACAGAGACGCAGTCTCACAACATCGTGGTCTCAGCTCGGGGGTGGCTAGTGGTAAATCCGCTGGAAGTCGCTAAGCCTACGGTTGGGTGGAAACGAGCACCCCTCTCAGCAGTTGCTTAACCCTGGTGTTATTTTTGATAAGTGTTTTGCCTCTGGCACCTTGAAATATATATGTATTTTGATAATTATGCTCATAAGCTGCGGAATTGTGAATGTTTTCATTTTAAGAATGTCTGAGTAGTATTTTGATCAGTACTAGTAGTTGTATATGCTTATAACAGAAGAAACCACGCATGACTTATGTTGATAAATGAATTTAATTATGCATAAGTTGAACCAAGTCAGGCTTCCAGCCCATTCTCGGAAAGTTTTTTACAATTATCTGTCTCCAGGGATGCCCCGGAATAGATCTCTTCACAGAGATTCCCTCCTTGGAAAGGTTTACCAAGAACCTGGAAAAAGGACTTGAATGAACAAGTCTTAACAACCCTGTACAAGGAGGAATGACCCTCTTAATATGCTGAAGTAGCAGCATAGGGATAAGTATCGATCGACGGACAAGACCTCGTCGAAAGACCCATGGTCATTCATGACCGTTAGATTGACGAAAGAAACAAGGGCATTACATACCTTGCCCCTTTTCCTCTATCTTCGTGAATAGTGAGGAAATTGGGATCGTAGACCCCCACGGTCCATGAGAACATCTAGACCATTGATTTTTCCACACCCATGAAGTAGTGGAAGAGTGCACAAGGTGGGACAGATCTGAGCCATGAGATCTTAGCTAGAAAAACCCGACAGTCGTTGGATTTGTTAAGAGATGCATGAGGGTTAAGCCCTCGTGAATAGGAGGTTGAAAGTTCCGACGAGAGGCATGGCCATCGGGATATCGACATTTGTGAAATCAGGAGTCACGATGACATGAGGTCGGGAATTTTCATAGTGAAAATCCCAGAATAAATATGAGCCGTCCATCATAGAAGGACACGTGGATAAGATCGGGAGCCCGTCAGCATTTCAGAGATCGAAGGGGCAAGATGCCGGAATATCTCAGCAGTGGAAACTCCAAAATCGCGAGAAGCAATCAGGACCGTCCGTCATAGGAGGACGCATGGTGGCAATCAGAGCATGTGGGAAAAGTCCCGAAAGGAAAGTCATCCATCGGGAAAATAGGAATCCCATGGACAAGAAGTCCATACACTTCGAAATTGCGAAGTCCGG
Source organism: Picea engelmannii (assembly GCA_009831015.1). NCBI lineage: Eukaryota > Viridiplantae > Streptophyta > Pinopsida > Pinales > Pinaceae > Picea > Picea engelmannii. The sequence goes on along the minus strand of ML781881.1, from coordinate 479,722 downwards.
AATCTCGACAAAGTGAAAAGCATCCATTGTAGGTCCAGCTGTCATTATATCGGCATATCAGGATTCGGTGGATCACGAATCCTGAGGATGAGTACATTTAGATAGTGGAAAGTCCGAAAACCCGACAGGAGATAAGGCTGCGGTCTTGTGAGATAGTGGTCACATGGGCCAGGAGTTTAGCCAGGAGGGCTAACAAGTAAGGGAGCATATTGGTGAATTGTCTCATCGAGAATCGCGGAATTGGGATTTGTGTTGACAAGAGTTCAGGATTTCCCATGGTGGAAACCCCGGAGTAGATCTGAGCCGTCCGATTGATGGAGGCCATGTGTCGAGAGATTAACTACATCGGGAAACCGGGGATCGAGGATTCGGGAGTCCTGTGATTGAGAGTCCGGATTCTCATGATGATAAACCCCGATGAACGGATGAGATTCTTTCAGAGGATCTCAGGGTTTGTAATGACTGTTAGATGTAGAGATGAGACATCAACTTAAGCCAGGATGTGAATATGATTTAGGATAAGCAGCAAGCAGATATGGATGGCCAGAGTCCACCCGTCCAGATCTACGGCTGAGGTTCCATTCCGGAGCCCCCTTAATGTTTTGCCTTTAGCGGTAGGGGGGGGGGTCTGGAATTGGACGTGCAACTCTCAAACCGTCGAGATTAACTCATCATGATCAACGATGCTCAAGTGGATTCTGGACCCCTCTTGCCATTCTGCCTTTAATGGNGGGGGGGGGGGGGGGTCCGAAATAGTGTGGCATGTGAAATGGGGCCCCCCTCCTGTCATGTCGACTACCGTGTCGAGTTTCCCTTTCTGCCACATGTATTCCACTTAACCGCGTGAAGGGGCCTGTTCTCATTGGCGGTTCTCTACCCTATTGGGATTTGTTCCTATTGGCCATTTGCAGACCCTGTAGGGATTCGCTCCCATTGGTCGGTCGCTATCCCTGTCGGGGTTCGACGGTGGAAGATTCGAACGATTAGACATTACTGTAGTGTCCAGGCACGAAATACAAATAGGCACTGCATTCAAATTGAACCGTGATCATGACTCGCGATCACATGGGAATGGAGAAGGAGAGAGAAAGAACCATCTTACGCTAGGCCTCCATGGATATTTAGGGGTTCTGGTCCGGCAGAAGACCAGAAAAATTTGATTCAGGTAGTGGGTATGTGACATCAGTGGCAGGCATCCTTGAGATTGACAATGGGTTTTCATTTTTGACTCTTGATTGATTGATTCTATGATGATTAGACATCATGTCCTCTATTCACACTGACTAGATTGTACTACCTTGGGGTCCATCTTCCTCATCAGTGGGTCCCCTCGTATTTTTTAATCGTATACCTCAATGATCGATAATGAGATGATTTCTGCCATGATTGACATCAACTCATCTATTTTCATGTTGTATATTAGTAGCATTAGGTTTTGGGACAAAGACCTTGGGTTTGGGGCCACATCATTCCATTACAACATCCCCTCTAAAGTTGTGATGGAGTATATCACTTGTCTATGAGTACTTTGAAGGCTCCGGGGACACTTTTCGCAGTGCTCATTGTCTTCCTAATGTAAAATTTGGAATTGTCCCTTATTTGATCAATTCTTTGAATGACCTCTTGATAATTACTAGATCTTTGAAAAATGATGTCAAATGGGTCATCTTCATGTGTGTACGCTTTGTGTTTGACCATAACACATTATTTTTTAACAACCTCTATTAGATCATGTTTTTTGAAATTTCCTTGAGCTAGCCAGATTCCTTCCAATTGATCCAGTTCCTTCTGATCATTATTTGTATTTAATAAAGTAAAAATGTCTAATGAAATTGGGAATTGTTGTGCCATGCATTAACAAACTCCTTTTTCTTATATATTTACTTGTAAAGCCTCTCTCTAAGAAAATGGAGCCATCTTTTCTCTTCTATAAAAACTTCTTGGTTTGATTTTTTTATTAATGGTTGATCATTGATTATCCATCTTTAAGAAGACCTTTCTAATCTTCTTAAAGTTTGGCTGGAATTGCATTTTTAGTTTCTAGCACTTGAGCAAATTTTGAAGTTTTGGTCATCGAACAAATTGATATAAACTCCTCTGATGTATATTGGAGGAGTTCCCATCAAGTAATATATTACTCATTAAAGCAATTCCCTCAAAAATTCCTTGAAACACCAAGTTCCTAACCATACAACTTTGTATTAACTGTTCTAATTTGACCGAAAGAGTTCTTACAAACTCCTCTGGTCAAACTGAAGGAGTTCCCCTCTTCTTCTCCAACATGTATCGACACACTTCATGTCAGTGTCTCTGGTATACACTAGATACTTTCCCACGATGTATTTCAGTGTATACTGGAGGACTTCCCACTAACACCCCCTGTACAATCCTCTAAAACCTCCTAATCACATTAACTATGCTCGGTGGCTATAAAAGGGTGTTCCCATTCAAACATTTTCACTATTTGTTCTTATGAACACTCAAGAGTCTTGATGAACGAAGTGTCGATAAACCCTTTCTTTCAATCTTATATACTGTGAAAGGCTCTCATCATTTCTGTTGACGGTTACCTACGTGGAATCATGTCGAGGTATGCTCTAATACCCTTCAACAATGTTTTCTTATGCAAGCACGAGAATTAGGGATAAATATGGTAGGTATAAGGCTTCATTTATTTAAACTATTTCATTAAATATGTCACCCAATTTTGCAAGTCTCTTCCCTCGCTATCAATATTGAGACCGATGCCCTTGGCACCTTCGACCTCTTCGACTAGGATCCACACAAAACCCTTATCACTCCACCCTTCAACCTTGACCATTCCTTTATTTTATCACACCATAATCATATCCATCCCGGGGTCATTATAACATGCCCCTACCCCAACCTTCTAGCTGACCTAGCCACATATCATCGATTCCCTGCACGATTTTCCTTCCATGGAATGAATTTATATAAAAATATGGCCATGAGGGAATCATAAACCTTAATAGTCAAGATCAAAATGATTCAAGCCTAAATTATATCAAGTGCGGTTATCACAACAAAACATTCCCACAGTGTGAAAACCAATATTCGAACCCTAACCACAATCCCTCGACCATCCATTTACCAGAGCCTTAAACTTATACAAAAACCCAAATCCCAGGATTTATCCATTTTGTAGGCCCCCTTTGATTTTTGGAGCACTTAGCAAGATTTTCTATAAAATTTATCGAAGGAATTAATGAGTTTATTACTAGTAATAACTAGAGAAGTTCATACAAACTACTCCCGTTTGACTAAATGCCTTTGCATGAACTCCTTCAGCCTATGTGGAAGACTTGACATAAAATCATTTAGTCATCATCGGAGGAGTTAATATAATATTCATTAGTTCACTCGGGGAACTTAACATTTTCACCTTTGGTTTACATCAAATAACTTGTGACAAACCTTGGCGGTGCCACTGACACACTTTACATTATCTCCTCCAATGTGTTCAGAGGTATTCCCATGATCTTCTTTGGTATTAACTCTTAATTAAGGGTGTAGTTAATAATATTGATTCTGGTTTGAACTAGAGCTCTTTGTATAATATCCTTCGATGTGTTCATAGGATTTCACACAAAATCGTTCGGTGTACACTGGACCTTTTCAAACAATCTCCTCTGATATATGTTCTTACCAACCAACATATTTTTCACCAGCTTTTGTGGTGGACACCAACGATATTTGCACAAACCTGTTTGATATATTCCATAGAATTTCATACTAACCTCTCTGATATACATCAAAGAAATTCACGTAAACTACTCCTGTCTTGAACTTTGAGGCCAATATCCAGGGTAATTTTAACCAAGTCTGTTTGGAATCTGTCACTTCCTTCTCACTAAGGCTTAATTTCCATTATGCCTCCCATCACTTTATCATCTTCCAATGATGACCTCCCACCTAGCATCAATACAAGAATTTCTTCAGGTACTTATCACATGGTTAATAAACTAGATATACCTTTTATATTTATCCTTTATCTATTTAATAACATCTTATATGATCATGTTCATCTTATTTCCTAGTTTAATTTCACTAATTTCATATATGTTTTGTAGATTCAAATATGCCTCCAAGGAATAAGGAAACTAGAAAAGCAAGTGCCATAGAGGCCTTCGGGTGTGGCCACCAGCATGAATATGAACCCAACATCGCAGGAGCGATGTATGATGACACAACCAAATTCTTGGAAAAGGGGACATTTTGCTCAAGTGGGGAGAAGTTTATAAAATGATCATGAAACATAACTTCGTCGCCGATGCGGAAGACCAAGAAAAACTTAGAATTTTCAAGAACATTAGGAAATATAGGATTCACAGAGTAGCAGCCTACATTGTTATATTCCCTTATGCCAATTTCATTTCATGAATCCTTAAATACGTGGACATAGGAAACAGGTGCATCTTCAATGCTTGGGGAGATCCTATAGCCTCATTCTAGCCTACGTATATTGAAAAGTGTTATCATCTAGAGAAAGGAACCTAGAAAATGGATAACGAACTGCTCAACAAGTTCAAACATTTAGGCAAAGACTTGTGTCATATATGGTACAAATTGGATAATAATTTCAAGCTCAGACCAACTGGTGGATACCCTACAATCGTACTAATGAAGTTGTATCAGTACATGGTGACCATTCTATGAAAGTTGTATAGAGAGCCAAATGCGTCCAAATTATCATTATCATATATTCCCCTGGTTCACTATTATGCAGAAAAAGTATCCTCTTTCAAATGGGTCGACATTTTGTCAGCAAATTTAGGAGAGGCCATCACAACAGTTTTGGAAGAACAACTCGATATTTTTCCGAACTTCCATATGTCTTAATATCTCATAGATATCATGTTCATTGTGCACTAGTACCCAAGGATGGGATGGGCATGGCATCAAACAAACCCATCCATACACATATACTGCAAGGTATTTTGGGAGCATAAATACAGGACAAAATATCACAAGATCTATGAGAACTTTCTAGCCCCATTGTACAAGATAACTTTTTTCTTTCCATCCCAATGTATGACCGACAAAGAATTGGTTGTAATCAGAAGAATAGAATATTGGTACATGATGGAGTATGACACAAATATCAGGATATACAGGGCCATGAAAGAACCACATATAGTGCCCCAATTTGGCCCTGACAAATTAGTTCTCCATGAAGTAGCTTACCATATGGTGATTAACGGAGTTGGGGGAATACTCTATTCGTGATACAAAATATATAAGGCCCTTGTTTCCATTATGGTTTGATTCCTACTCAATTGCAAACATAAAGTAGGCCCAAGACGAAGTGGACACACTGCTTTCATACCATTTCATGGAAGAAAGGTTCATGAGGCACGACCTGAAGAAAGTAGTCAAAGAACACTTTAATAAGCTTGGCGTGACCTGGGAATATACATCAAAAGTATGGGAGGAGGAAGAGGTCCATTGTTGAGCCAATACTCACGAAAAATTAATTACTAGAAGACAAGGAAGACCCATTGAAAGAATCGTTGATGAAGAAAAAGAACGACAGGAGGCTAAGAAGAAAGTAGAAGAAGAGGCAACATCAAAGGCATATGCTACCACTAAGGTCTAATTTTAGTTTCCATCGCACAATTTTAGGAACTAAATATTTCCCTATGATATTGAAATGAAAGGAAAATGTCAAGGATTAATGAAAATTTTGAAAAAAAATTAGAGGAGCATTTTAATATACAACACCAACAGTATTACTTGAGTATTAGTATGGGGATTTTAAAAGACTCTTTTCTCATGGGACCATTCCCTCTTCCCTCACCACATCGTGCTATGAACATTACTCCAGTCAATATGATATATTTGTTTAATAGTGGATCCCTTGGGTCACCTAATCCTTGGGTGGTTCCTTGTCTCAAGGACGTTGAGTCTTATGGAGCTTCTATGCCACTCTCTTCGGTTGATATTTTCGATCCAATAATATCATTAGCATCAACTAATATTTTTCAACACCTCCATCCTTAAATGGAGTGTAATCAACCTACTCTATCCATATGGGTTTTTGACTCTCTGGGTTCACATGATCTCCTCGATACTAAGTTACATGTAGATAAGGCCATCCTGAATGTCGTGGCTTCCTGATCTAGATTTTATGAGTAGAACAAAATGACTACAGATTGTTAACAGATGCTTAACACAGAATAACAGAGATACAATAGAACTAGTTTTCTATTCAATAAGGAAATAAGATGAAACTGTAAAATGCAACGAAAAACAAGCTTGCTGGAATGGTGGTGGCTTATCTCTGATAAGATATGTGACGGCTGTGCTCATTCATAAGAAGATGATTACAATGAGGATCTGAAGGCCTTTTTACAATAAACAGGAATGCCAAAAACCATAGACATCCAAAAACCTAACCCTAGGAGATGAAGCGCAAAAGTCATGTGGGCCCCATTTGGGTAAGTTAGTACATCAACTTCCCGAGGTCGTAACTTTTGCATATGATCTACGTTTTAAGAGCATGATAGCCTATTAGAAATATCTATCCGAGGAATACAAATATTGACGAAAATATCATGATGATATTTTCTAACCGGTAGATGCCCAAAAAAACATCGTTTAGGGCCTCAAAACGACTCCGGAAGTTCAGGACCCAAAAAACTTCTAAAAATAATAAATTACCAAAATTGCCAAAAAGTTGTTTTGAGCCAGTTGGAAAAGGTGGGTGGCCATTTGAGCCACTTGCCTTGGTGTAGGAACTGCCCTGCTTTGACGGCTCGATAAAGCTGGATCCTTTGCTATTGAGTGCCCTTGATTTGTGTGTCCACAATCTGATCACTGGATTCATGTTGTATGCAGTCAGGGTTCAACTATTCTGCTACGTCTGAGGTGTCCAATAATGGTGGGAAATAAGGCCGAAGGAGGTCCACGTTGAACACTAGGTGCATGCCAAGGAAAGGAGGAATGTTAAGATCAAAAGAATTATCCCCCACCACCTTGGTGATGGTGTACGACCCATAATGGAGTGGGTGAAGCTTATGATGGGGTCATGTAAGGAATTCTTTCTACAAGTGCAACCAAACCTTGTCTCCCACCTAAAACTTATGTGGCACCTGATGTTGATCATGGCATTGCTTGTACTTGTCATTGCACTTATGAAGGATATCCTAAACCTGTTGGTTGATGTGCTGGATCCACTCAATGAACCAGGTGGCTTTGTCAGCTTCAGCTGGAGCAGGAGATGATTCGGTCGAGGTGACCGCAAGGGGAAGTGCAACATCTATGGGACCCAATGGTTGGAATCCCAACCCCACCTGAAAGGGGATGTGGTAGGTTGAGATATGTAGGGCTCGGTTGTAGATATGCTGGACATAGGGAAGACTCTCATCCCATGTGCAAGGGTGCTTGGGATTATACATGCACAGGATATGCACAATCATTCTATTTACGACCTCGGTTTGGCCATCTATCTGGGGGTGGAAGGTCGTGGATTTGGTGAGCTTGGTGTCCAACAGTGACTAGAGGCTCCACCAGAATGTGCTGAGAAATCGACTGTCTCGATCTGAGACAATGGTTTGTGGGATTCAAAAATGTACCCAAACTCGTTCAAAGAAGAGCTTGGTAGTGGCTTCTATTGTGATGCTCTTCTTGCAGGCAACCATAATCGCCATCTTAGAAAAGCGATCAACAACCACAAAAACACGGTCATTTCCCCGCTTGGTGGATGGGAGGCCCGACATGTATTCCATTGAGATGGCTTCCCATGGCCTGTTAGGAGTAGGAAGAGGGGTGTATAGGGCTTATTTCTTAGTGGTCGATTTGGAAATAGCACAAGCAGTGCAGGACCTGATATACTTGCTAACCTCCTGTTGAAGTTTCAACCAGTAGAAATGTTTCTGTAGCATCACCATTGTCTTTTCGACGTCGAAGTGTCGTGCCTCCTGAATGTAGTGGGCTTCCAAAATAAGATTCGCTTGCTCACTTGATGGAACACAGATATGGCCCAGAGGACACAGCAACCCATCCTGAAGATGGAAATTATCAGCAACTGCATTTGCACCCAACATTTAGTAGGTGGTGGCGAAGTCCGAGTCTATCTCATAGAGTTGGGGCCATCCATAGGTCTCATGGCCGCAAGAGTCTAGCACCATGGTGAGTGTCACGAATAGCGGTCTACTTAGGCAATAAACGACATGATTGGTGCTTCTTGTTCTATACTTGATGTTGAGGTGGAATTGTTGCAAGTATGTGGACCACTTTTTATGGCAGTCATTCTGTAATTTGCCTTGTGTCTGCATGAACTACATTGGCTTATGATCAATTTGGATGACTGTCTCCTTCCCAAGAATATAATGTCTCCACTGGTGACAGGCTTTCACAATGGAGTACATTTATTTGTCGTAAGTAGGTTACTTATGGACAACATCTGATAGTGTCTCACTATGATAGGCCACAGGGTGGTCGTGCTGAGTGAGAACGATGCCCATAGCATAGTCTGAAGCATTTCTCTCGATCTCAAAGGGTTGTTGTAGTTCTGGTAGTGAAAGTACTGGGGTTGAGCACAAGCGTTGCTTCAAATCATCGAACACTTGTTGTTGGGACCGACCCCACACAATTTTTTCCTTACCACCACCCCTGGTTATTTGGATGAGGGCCCATGCAATATAGGAGAATCCCAACATGAACCTACGGTAGAAATTGGCAAGGCCCAAGAAGCTCTGAAGCTCAGTGAGTGTGGTTGGGGCTGGCTAGTCACAGATGACTTGGATCTTGGATGGATCCACATGTACACCATGTTTATCAATGATGTATCCCAGGTAATGGACCTTGTCCATGCCGAAGGAGTATTTTTCCAAGTTGGCATATAGCTTGTGTTGTCGCAGGGTGTGCAGAACCTACTGAATATGCTGCAAGTGTTCTGCCCAAGTCTTGTTGTAAATGAGAATGTCATCCAGATACACCACTACAAAAGTATTGGTGAATGGTCCCAGGATATCGTCCATCATCCTCATGAAAGTGGCTGGAGCATTTTTCAAACCAAAGGGCATGACCAACCATTCAAAAAGGACTTCCTTTGACTTGAAGGCGGTCTTCCATACATCTGTTTGTTCTATTGGGACCTGGTCGTAGCCAGACTTCAGATAAATCTTACTGAAGTATTTGGCCCCTGTGAGTTGATGAAGGAGGTCGTCGATTCGAGGAATCGGGTACCGATTTCTGACTGTGATTTTATTCAAGGCTCGATAATCAATGCAGATTCGCCAGGTTCCATCTTTCTTTTGTAACAACATAATTGGGCTCCCACAAGGTGATAAGATGGGACAAATGTGCCCCTTGTGGAGCAGTACTTGGATCTGTCGCTTGACCTCCTCATTCTCTAACATAGAATAGCGATAGACTGGCCCATTGGGCAGCGGTGCACTATGGGTCAGATCGATGGGGTGTTTGAGACCTTACAGTGTGAGGTACCTCAGTAGGCAAGGAGAAGATATCCGAGTATTTTTTGATGACGTTATCTAATTGTTTCTTCTATGTGGAGAGGTCGATCACAGAGACCCTAGATGTGGCTATGATCTTTCTCTCATTCTGAGAGTGAATCATGAAGAAGACAAACTTCCTTGCCTGAGAGATGACCTTCCTACATTGCTTGGCAAAGATCAAGTAAATAACACTAGGTGGGACTGCCTTGGGTATCCTGTACAATTTTCTGTTCAAAGTAATAATAACACTACGAGGTCTAGACTCATATACAAGATGACATCTCCATAAATAGGGTTGGGAAAAAGAACATCACAAACTTCGAGAGGAGCGACATCACACAACACCTCGTCTTTGAAGGGCTTGATGTCATATGACAGTCGACACTGTTGGCTGACGCAGAGATCGCTTCCTTAGCAGAGCCATGCAATGGTGTAGGGTTGTGGGTGCGGTGTTGTTGATAGGCCTAGCCGCTTGACAATCTCTTCTGAGATGAGGTTCTTCTAGCTATCGCTATCAGTGATGAAGTGTAGTGGGGTGCCTTTTACCCACATCTGTAAATGGAAGAGGCACTCTCCTTCTTCTGGCTCTGAAACCACTGATCCAGATTTTATGAGAAGAATGAAATGAATATAGATTATTAATAGATGCTTAACATAGAATAACAGAGATACAGTAAAACTGGTTTTCTATTCAATAAGGAAATAAGATGAAACTGTAAAATGCAGCGGAAAACAAGCTTGCTGGAATGGTGGCGGCTTATCTCTAAGAAGAGATGTGACAGTTGCGCTCATTCATAAGAAGATGATCACAATGAGGCTCTGAAGGCATTTTTACAATAAATAGGAATGTCAAAAATCCTAGACATCCAAAAACCTAACCCTAGGAGATGAAGTGACAAAAGTCATGTGGGCCCTGTTTGGGTAAGTTAGTACATCAACTTCCCGGGGTCGTAACTTTTTCATACGATCTCTGTTTTAGGTGCATGATAGCTCGTTGGAAATATATATCCGAGGAATACAATTGTTGACCAAAATATCATGATGATATTTTTCAACCTGTAGATGCCAAAAAAAAATGTTGTTTAGGGCCTCAAAATGACTCCGAAAATTCACGACCTGAAAAACTGCTAAAAATAGTAAATTACCAAAATTGCCAAAAAGTTTTTTTGAGCCAATTGGAAAAGGTGGGTGGCCACCGATATCCACCTGGATCACATCCATTGATAATCCCAAGGAAGAGATGATGCATTGATCATATTTTCATGATTCATAACCCACGAGAGTTATCATGACGAGTCTTGACCTGGGGCTAGGGGAATTTGTTATGGCACCCAGTAGACCTCCTAGTTTTGACCCTTTTCAACCTTAGATTTATTTTTCAAAACTTGCCACTGATTTGTTTGCTCTCCCTTACATCAAATATTCATGTTTCATATCTCCTTTATGTCTTGATGGACATCATCAAGGAGTCTCCATAGCTCACGACACTACTCACAATGAGTATCTTAGATTGCAAAAATTCATTAATATGTGGCATGGCCCCGACATTGTGTGTCATATGATGCCAACAATGGCTCATGAATTCATCGGTGATGATCAATATCCTTTCACGGATCCTAGCGATGGGATCTACTTTTCATGAACCATAAAAATGTAAAACTCCTTGTACATATGTGTGTGGCATGAATGATTTTTGTTTTTCATATCTCATATCCAAAAAACCCAATGCGTTGTGACCCCAAAATCTAGTTTACATGTGTTGATAGGATTACAGGGACTGTTTTACAAATATGGTGACTTCCGCTAAACTTGAGGTATCTGTTCTTGAATTGACATATAGGGATAGGTTTTTCCCTATGATACCATCTTGCACTATTAACCATCCATTTTTTCATCACATGCCTTAGGTTTGATCCCATCGGGTTGTGACATTAGCCACTCCATTTTTTGCACGTTGTAACTTGTTCGGTAATGCCTACCATCCATGGGCATCCTAGTTAGCACCTGGATTTTCATTCGATGCCCATGGTGTGTTTTCCCATAGGCCCAGGAACCCTCCGATAGTCCCGCCATCACTTGAAATTGAGACTCATTTCCATGTCTTCATCTATATTACGGCCATATCTCGTGGGAGTTCCCAAAATTGTTATGTTCTTAATGGTCAACTATGCATTTGTTGCTTGCATCATACACCCTGCCACTGCACTGTTGTTTTCCCGGATCTTGTTTACCACTACTTTAGTAGCATTTGATCGTCCACCTCTTACATTATTTGGCCTCCATTTTGCATCCACCTACCCATGGGGAGAATTATTTCTAAGAGTGGATCTCACTTGCCAATACCATTTGCACTTATTTTTCTTAGGTCGGTTCCATGCACTTGAAACATAGAAGCTTGTTGTTAAGCTACTTGTTCTCTTCATACGAGTACACTTTTATCTCTTTTTTGGACTCATATAAGGACACAAAAAAGAAACTAACGAGTACATTTTTAACTATTTTTGGACTTGTTAAAGGACACAAAAAATACACATATCGAGTACACATTTATCTATTTTTCGAGCTCGTTAAAAGACATGAAAAATATACCATCGTGAGTATACTTTTAACTATTTTTTAGGCTTATTAAAAATGAACGAAAAATACACTACCGAGAATAATTTATATCTGTTTCGCACTCGTTAAAACAAGAAGGAGACACCAAAAACCAAGAAAAAGAGTGGGATTTTTTTACCATTGATCCATTTCTAAAATGGCAGCATCAGTTGAGTCACCCCTGAACATGGAACATGTTTGAGTCATCATATTATAGTTGGGTTTTATCTTTCCTAGGACTCATCCCAATAATATGATTCACAAGTGCTCCTCTGGTTGGTTATTCTTCAAGTCATCATAGAGAGTGATTCAATGCCTCCTTCATTGTTACACTATATTCATCCATCTCATGAGTCTTTATTCCAAGTCACAATTGTGTTGTGCTATATGTTCAAGTGAATATTTAATCTCAAGTTGGCCATATTCTATTTTGTTTACTTTTGATCCAAAATGGATCCATAATGGCTTAAAATTCAAAGTTCTTGGTTTCAAACGAAACCAATGCCATCGCGTAGTGCTCTTTGTGCCTATTTCGACAATATATTATTTTTTGAAAATGGAGTTTGTATGGAAAAGATATTGTGTTCTACATTTTTTCCAAAACATGCAAAAATTCGAAGTCAACAGGTCAAAGTAAACTGATGACATCAACAGTATGGATGATGATGTCATGCTGACATCAACATGACACATGGAAGCCTCTGAGCGTGACACATATCAGATGGATTCAACATTTTTGGGTGTTGATGTGGCAATGACATGGACTATATGGAATGACACATGGAAGTTTGTATGATGACATGGATGTATGAATGACACATGGTAGGTTCTAATTGGATGATGACGTGGAACTCCCTATGGATGACATGTGGCAGATTTGGGTTGGATGACGTGGTAGTACAGATGCTGACTAGGCAGGCTGACGTGGTAGTACGAACATTGACATGGCAGATGACGTGGCTCGGGCGAATCAGGGGGTGACACATGGCCCAATCAGAGGGAACCATGTTGTAGCTCGAATTTTCTCAATGTGGGCTAGGTCAAATTTTAAGGGCCTGGTCACATGGGGGCCATATGACTCAGGGCCCTGATTTTAGGGGATGGGCGCAACACTTGGCCACATGGAGCGTCATATGAACAGGAGCCCAAGATTTGGGGACTGCATGCTAATTGTGCTAAATCTAGTGAATTTGGCCAAATTTGGAGGATTTTACCATATTTGGGTCTGATTTTAGTGGATTTCTGCCCAGAAAATGGGATATGAGCCCAAAAAGAGCCCAGAAAAAAGGGGGGGAAGTTGGGATTTCGACCCCCAACTCAAATTATATATATATAAAGCATGTTTGAGTGTTTTATAGGTTCATAAAAATAGAATGATGAAGAATTTGTGAAGTTCAATCCATTTTTATGCAGGGAAGCCATTGAGGAAACGAGCTTTGGAGGCCATTTTTAGGAGGTGTACGTCATATTTTTTAGTGTCGTTTGTTGCATCAGGTTCCTAAGAGAGAGGAAAACAAAACAGAGTCTATCAAAGACCAAATTGATGTAATTTTGATACATTTTTTAAGAATTGAAGATTAATAAGAAGCCTCTCACTAAAGACAAAGGCCCGAAGACATAGGCAAATTTGTGTCGAACTCCGTTATCAATCTTTGGAGTTATGGTTTGTTGTTATTATAGTCTATTTTATGTTCTAATTTCTTTATAATGGTTTCATAATTATTCCATTAAGAATATTCTTCTTCTCTTTAAATCCTAAATGGTAAAATAACTCATTCATAAACTTAACCATAGTCATTTAAAAGATCATTTTCGGATCAAGTGGTATTAGAGCAGGTTGACATTTGGTTGTTTTTAGTATGCAAAATTACCAAGGAAAATATAAGTCATGGTGAAGGAGAGCTTGTAGAAGGAAATCATGAGATTGAATCAAGAAAGAGGACATCTCAAAGTGAGAATTTGGCATCGGAAGAAGGACTTTCTAAAAATGAAAGAGAGTTTCAATTTTTTTTTCCATGTCAGAGATGGTAAAAGTATTGTATCATGATTACTTGGAACGGAAGATACCTTTTCAACGAGAATCTTAAAAGCAAGACAAAAGTGAAGAAGGAGAGGACCCTCCAAAACCTCCTCCTTCACCTCCTTCATCTCCATCTTATTCTTCTTCAAATACAATTTCAAATCGTACTCTTGCAAGAAAACATTCTCATAAACATAAGCCTGACATGCCATTACTTAAACTTGATGTGAAATTTGAGTTTCTCATGTATAATGGAGAAGTCAATGCTGAGAAGCTTGATAACTGGGTCAGACAGATGGAGTTATATTGTAGTGTGCAACAAATCAATGATGAGGCAACTAAGATCAAATCGGCATCGCTTCGTCTTGCAAGCACATCACTCATCTGGTGGTAGAGTAAGTTGCAACATGGTACTCAACAAATTGGTAATGTATTCCCATCATGGAAAGATTTTATTTTTGCACTTAGAAAATAGTTCTATCCTTTGGGGTATAAGAAGAAGGATTCAATTGAATGGAAAAGTCTTAAATTAAGAAAATAACAATCAATGCAAGAATATACAGATGAATTTCGTAAGATGGCTTTGATGTTAGATATTCCATTACATACATAAGAAAATCTTATGAAGTAAATATGAGGTTTTCCTGCACATATTCGTAATATTGTATTTATGTTTGGACCTACCAATATTGATGAAGTATTTGTTCAAGTAATGTATATTGAAGTAGGGAAAACTGGAGTTGGTGTATTGGGGGAATCATCTTCAAAGAAAGAAGGAAAAGGAAAAGGGAATGGGAAGAAACAAAACTCAGCGATAATGAAGGAAGAGAATCTCTCTTGCAAGCATTGCAATAAAGAAGGGCACGATGATGCGAATTGCTGACAATTGCACCAAGAGAAGAGACCGAAATGGTTGAAAGAAAATAAGGGAAGGAAAAAATTTGTAGCAACAACACATCTAACAGACTTGTGGTTAGATTCAGGTGATGAGACTAAAATCACAGCAGTTGGTTTGTCAGGTAAAATTGGTGATGGTTATGATTCAAGAAGTAAATTGTTTCATATAAGGTTCATTATGAAACATACCAAGATCGACACTTTGTTAGATATCAAATCTCAAGCTAGCTTAATCTCAGAAGAATTGGTTAAGCAATTGAGATTAAAAACTAAGATGCATCACAAACCTTATTCACTGAATTGGATAAACAAAAATCACAAATTGCCCATAAAAAAGCAACGTGTCATAAATTTTGCAATTACATCCAAGTTTGTGGATGAAGTAATATGCGATGTGGTACTGCTAGAAGCATGTGGAATGGTCTTAGGTAGACCTTATTTATATGATCACAAAGCAATCTTCTTCAGGGAACAGAATCAATATCACTTGTTTAAGAAGGGAACTGAATATGTTGTACATGCTCATCATATAAAAGAAAATCAAACTCTACTAAGGATGGAACAATTAAGAAAGGTATCATATGCAAGAAACATACCTATAATTGTGCCAAGTAAAGCAGTTGATCTTAAGAATGAACATGAGATGGTTGTAGGATGTGAGTTCAATCATACTTTGCTTCAAGATAAGTTAATGTCGTGCAATCCCGTTAAACATATTGGTTCATTTTCATTCATATTTCTGATGTTATCGTTGCTAATGTTTTCTACATGGATGGTATTGGATTCAGTAAGATGTGAATAAGTTCAAATGGCTAACAATATGATTTTAGTTGTCATGGTTATTATGAAATTGATTGTGATGTGACAGGTGCACAGGACAAATTTTAAAGACAAAGGACAAGTGGGGAGGCCTATCCCGCACTTAATGTCTGGTTAATATCCTTTTGGAGGACCAAAAGGTCTTAGTGGGGAGGAATGATCCAAAATGGATCCATAATGGCTTAAAATTCGAAGATCTCAGATTTAGACAAAACCAGCACCATCGCATAGTGCTCGTCATGCCAATTTCGACAATATATTCTTTTTCGAAAATGGAGTTTGTATGGTAAAGATATCACGTTATGAAGTTTTTCCAAAAAAAGAAAAAATTCAAAGTTAATAGGTCAAATTCAACTGATGACATGAGAAGTACGGATGATGATGTCAACGTGACGTCATGCTGACATCAACATGACATGTGGTAGCCTCTGAGCATGACATGTGTCAGACGGATTCAACATTTTTGGGTGTTGATGTGGCGATGACTGGACTGTACAGATTGACACGTGTTAGTCTGTATGATGACATGGATGTATGGATGACATGTGGAAGGTTATGATTGGCTGATTATGTGGCAATCTGTATGGATGAAATGTGGTAGGTTTTGGTTGGCTGACGTGGTAGTACAGACACTGAAGTGGCAGCTGACTGGGGAAGATGACGTGGTAGTACGGATGTTGACGTGGCGACTGACTAGGTAGGATGATGTGGCTTGGTCCAATCAGGGGGTGACATGTGGCCCAATCAAAGGGCACCACGTGGTAGCCTGAATTTTCCCAACGTGGGCTAGGTCGAATTTTAAGGGTCTAGTCACATGGGGTCCATATGACCCAGGGCCCGGAGTTCAGGGGCAAGGCGCAGGACCTGGACACATGAGGTGCCATATTACCAGGAGCCCAATATTTGGGGGCTGCATGCCAGTTGTGCTAAATCTGTCAAATTTGGCCAAATTTGGAGGATTTTACCAAATTTGGGCCTGATTTTAGTGGATTTCTTCCTAGAAAATGGGATCTGAACCCAGAAAAAGTGGGGAAGTTGGGATTTCGACCCCCAACTCAAATTGTATATAAAAAACGCATGTTTGAGTGTTTTAGAGGTTCATAACAACATGATGATGAAGAATTTGTGAAGTTCAAGCCATTTTTATGCAGGGAAGCCATTAAGGAAGCGAGCTTTGGAGGCCATTTCTGGGAGTTCTACGCCATATTTTTCAGTGTTGTTTGTTGCATTAGGTTCGTGAGACAGAGAAGAAAACATCAAAGTCTATCATAGAACAAATTGATGTAATTTTTATACATGTTTTAATCATTGAAGATTAATAAGAAGCCTCCCACTGAAGACAAAGGTCCACAGACATAGGCAAATTTGTGTTGAACTCCGTTATCAATATTTGGAGTTATGGTTTGTTGTTCTTATAGTCTATTTTATGTTATGATTTATTTATAATGGTCGCATAATTCTTTGATTAATCATCTTCTTCTTCTCTTTAAATCCTAAATGGTAAAAATAACTCATGCATAAACTTAACCATAGTCATTTAAAAGATCATTTTCAGATCAACTTTCCTATTCAACCATCCTTGTGTTAGTTATACTTGGTGATACTCTCTCTTCAAATCATATCTCCATGTATGTTTCATTTTGATTGATGGGGGATACATTAAGGCCCTCCTTCGACGAATCTCTTCCTATTGACTTGAACACATTATCTAGGAGAAGGATCTAGAAACTCGCTAGTACCTTGGAGCTTGTAGTCCTCAGTGGCAGACATCCTCGGGATTGACAATGGATTTTCATTATTGACTCTTTATTTATTGATTCTATGAGTATTAGACATTATATCCTCTATTCACACTCACTATATTGTACTAGTTAGCTTCGGGTCCATCTTCCTCATCAGTGGGTCCCCTCGTAGTTGTTAATTGTATACCTCAATGATTAGTAATGAGATGATTTCTACCATGCTCGACATCAACTCATCTATTTGCATGTTATATATTAGTACCATTAGGGTTTGGGACAAAGACCTTGGTTTTGGGGCCACATCATTCCATTACAACATCCCCTCCAAAGTTGTGATGGAGTATATCACTTGTCTATGAGTACTTTGAAGGGTCCGGCGACACTTTTCGCAGTTCTCATTGTCTTCCTGATGTAAAATTTGGAACTGTCCCTTATCTGATCAATTATTTGAATGACCTCCTAATAATTACTAGATCTTTGAAAAATAATGTCAAATGTGTCATCTTCATGTGTGTATGCTTTACATTTGACCATAACACATTGTTTTTTAACAACCTCTGTTGGATCACGTTTTTTGAAATTTCCTTGAGATAGCTAGATTCCTTCCAAGTGATCCACTACATTCTAAGCATGATTTGTATTTAATAAATTAAAATGTCTGATGAAATTTGGAATTGTTGTGCCACGCATCAACAACCTACTTTTTCTTCTATTTTTACTTGTAAAGCCTCTCTCCAAGAAAATGGAGCCCACTTTTCTCTTCTATAATTTTTTTTTTGGTTTGAATTCTTTATTAATGGTTGATCATTGATTACCCCTCTTTAACAAGACCTTTCTAATATTCTTAAAGTTTGGTTGGAATTGCATTTTTTGTTTCCAACACTTGAGCAAATTTTGAAGGTTTGGTCATCGAACAACTTGATATAAACTCCTCTGATGTATATTGGAGGAGTTCCCCTCAAGTAATCTATTACACCAAGTTCCTAACCGCACAACTTCGTATTAACTCTTCTAATTTGATCGGAAGAGTTCTTACAAACTCGTCTAGTCAAACCGAAGGAGTTCCCCTCTTCTTCTCCGACATGTATCGACACACTTCATGTCAGTGCCTCTGGTATACACTAGAGACTTTCCCATGATGTATTTCAGTGTAATCAATCCTATAAAACCTCTAAAACCTCTTGATGTCAACCCTTGAGCCCCATAGCACAGAGGTTTGGGTAATGAACCCAAGATTGTTTCATGTAAATATGACTCATTATTGTCTTGTCATGGTCGATAAGATGTAAAGATGGATGAACTCCAAAGTGGTACCCTTATGGTGAAATCCCTCAGGGGAAGATGCTTTATAGAGTGACATAAACCATGCTTAATGGTGGAATAATGAGATGAATGACAGTGAATTTGTCAGTAAAACTATCCTAGATGCCTACTATTTGTCACACCATTTTCGGTGGTATGTGGAACGTCACATAACTCCTCATGGTTAGAGAGTTATGGCCATGTGAAGTTTGAGAACCTAGGTTTGGGTAATGGACCCAAGTTTGTTTGATGGATAAAGGTATGATTTTTGATATATTTGCATGTAATACTATTCTATATAGATAGTACATGTCATTCCATTTATGGTGGTATGTGGAACGTCATATAACTCCTCACGGTTTGAGAGTTATGGCCTTACGAAGTTGGAGGACCCTCATATGTTGGCTTGAAGCCCCAAAAGGTCAAAGTAGTCAAAGTGGTTTAAGAGATTTTAGAAGGTAAATAATAAAGTGAACTGATGAGTGTACTATAATTCAAAGTGAATACAAAATAAATTATTTAAATAATAAATTTAATGGAGAAATTAGAAGTGGTTTAACCCTAAAATAAGGAAAGTGGGCAAAGTGACCTAGAAGATGTTTTAAAGGAAGCTACTTGGAGAGTATAAATAAGAGGCAAGTGTTGGAAATATGGCTATAGCAGAGATGACGCAGATGGTCAAGGTTGTCATTGATGGAAATCGGTCAGATGGTCAAGGTTGTCATTGTCATTAATCGGTTGGTTATAGAGCACGCACAAAAGAGCTGGAACACAGAAGTTGAATCACAGGTGCTGAAACACAAGTGTTGGAACACAAGTGCTGAAACTCAAGTGCTGGAACACAAATGCTGGAACATAGAAGCTGGAGCACAGATGATGATGCAGACAGTCACGGTTGTCATTGATGGAAATCGGTTGGTTATGGAGCACGCACAATGGAAGCTAGAACACAAGTGCTGAAACGCAAGTGCTGGAACAAAAATGTTGAAACACAAGTGCTGGAACACAAGTGCTGAAACGCAAGTGCTGGAACACAAATGCTGAAACACAAGTGCTGGAACACAAGCGCTGAAACGTAAGTGCTGAAACACAAATGTTGGAACACAAAGGCGCACAAATGATGCTGGAACACAAAGGCACACAGGAGATGCTGAAACACAAAGGCGCACAAATGATGCTGGAACACAAAGGCGCACAAGAGATGTTGAAACACAAAGGCGCACAAATGATGCTGGAACAGAAAGGCGCACAAGAGATGCTGGAACACAAAGACACTTAGGCTGAAACACAGTGTTGTAATAGCTGAAACACAGTAATGCTACATATGTTGAAACACAGCACTAGGCTGAAACACAGTGCTGGAAAACTATGCTGAAACAGCGCTGGATCCTTGCTAATAAAAACGCACGCCTTAGCCTCAGTCATGACTAGCAGCAGAAGTTACCAATTGTTTTCTTAAGAAACAACACGCATGATGTGGCAGGTGTAGAGGAGGCACGAAAAGAGCCAGTTTGGAAAATCAGGGAGAATGCTGGCATGCAAAAGCAGAAGAAAGAATGAAAGAAAGGGAAACTACAGTTGGAGTTGAGAAAAGCGGAAGGACTTTTAGTCTAAAAATAGACTGGCAGTTAAGACAGGAAGAGGACAGCGTTGCATGATGTGGCATGCATAGAGGAGGCATGCAAAGAGCCAGTTCAGGAAAAATTAGGAGAATGCTGGCATGCAAAAAGCAGAAGAAAGAATGAAAGAAAGGGAAACTGCAGTTGGAGTTGAGAAACGCAAGGAAAACCACTGCATATGATAAATCTATATAATGCGCTGGAACATAGATAAATGGTTGTTGTTGAAGCGAGAGAGAGAGAGCTCTGGATGTAAGAAAAGAAGGAGGAGAACCTACTGGACAGAAGAAGGAGCTGAGAATGGGCTGCAGAGGACAGCGAGGCAGAGCAGCAGATCAGAAACAGTGAAGAATACAGAGTAAATCAGCAGAAGGGTAAGCAAGCTATATCAGAATGAACAAATTGATTTGAGCAATTTTTATATTGGCAAATTAGGGTGGTAGGGTGGTGCTACGGAGACATAAGTCTCTTTCTCTGCAAGTGGGTGCTTGTAGAATCTGAAGGTTGGTGCCTTCACTCAGTTGGTGCTGAAGTAAGAAAGGAAGTTGGTGCTTCCACCCAGTGGGTGCTGGGATTCTGTGGGAGTTGGTGCTCTCAGCCAGTTGGTCCTGGCAATCAGAGGTTGTAGCCTCTATGAGTTGGTGCTCATAAAAGATGAGATGTAATGCAGTTGAAGCTTGCTTAACATCTTAAGAAGACGAGGTTTTTTCCCTGGTTGGGTTTCCTCTTGAAAAATCTGTGTCTCATACTTGTGAGTGAATGTTGTGTGTGATTGCTATTCTTTATGTTATCTGCCTTATGTTTATAACTCTGAATTTCACAGTAAAGACTCACTGCCACTAAGATTAATGATTCAAAGTTAAAAAGAAGAGAGATAGTTAATAATCTACACTAACTGATTCACCCCCCCCCTCTCAGTTAGTTCATACCTATAACAATTGGTATCAGAGCAGGTTCCTTTAGTGTAAGGAAGATCCTGCAGTGAAATCATGACTAGTCATGATGGTTCAACCAACAAGG
>ML781881.1:431247-452206 GCA_009831015.1 Picea engelmannii | reverse complement strand
TTGCTTAACATCTTAAGAAGACGAGGTTTTTTCCCTGGTTGGGTTTCCTCTTGAAAAATCTGTGTCTCATACTTGTGAGTGAATGTTGTGTGTGATTGCTATTCTTTATGTTATCTGCCTTATGTTTATAACTCTGAATTTCAAAGTAAAGACTCACTGCCACTAAGATTAATGATTCAAAGTTAAAAAGAAGAGAGATAGTTAATAATCTACACTAACTGATTCACCCCCCCCTCTCAGTTAGTTCATACCTGTAACAGGAAGGCTCTCTCATTTGAATCACACTTGAGCATATTGAATACCTATAGGTGTCTAAGGTAACCAAAGGATATCTAAGATGAATTTTTGAGGAAAGTGAAGAAAAGAAGGCCGAAATTCAAGGAAGGATAAATTCTTTTGATGATGCTTTCTAAGATCCAAATTCAGTGAGACCAAATGTGTTGGTTAGAGTATAGTCTGTAGAATTATGTGTAACAGTTTCAGATCTATTCAAGAAATATTTTGTACGGGGCATGCTCTACAAGGTCGCTCTCTAGAATAAGCCAGAATTCAGCAAGGTATTCCATTTTTTCTATAACTCATTTTCTGAGAGGTTCCAAGTAGTAACACACGGAGGAATTGCATAAAACACACTGAAGAAAATTATGTATCAGTTTCATATCTTTATTCATTACAGGTACTGAGTTATGATTATTTCAATTTAAGGTTGTTGACTAATCCAAAACTAGTCATGTGAGACTAAAGAAAAGTTTGATTTAAATGTTAGTCTCTTGTTGTTTAAAGTTAAGGAAGGTTTGAAGGTATGTGGTCATATACACTAGGTCTATTACAGAGTTACAAATCATATTTGGATGATGAAATTGATGAGGGATTTTGGTTGAGGTACAAGTTGGGTACATGGTTGAGACAAGTAGTTGATGTGTTGACACATACATGAGGTGTATAGTGATGATGTTGGTACATATTGATGAGTCATAGTTGTCGAGTAGTTGACACATGATTGGTACATACTTGGTACATAGTTGGATGCACTTGTTTATGGTATAGGTTGATTACAGGTTGTTTAGTACATGTTGGTGCATAGTTGATGCACTTGTTTATGGTACAGGTTGATTACATGTTGAGGTACAGGTTGATGCATGGTTGATGCATGGTTCAGGTTTATTGGTATAGGTTTACAACGGTATATCTCACAGTGATAGTGTGACAGTGGTTTCATCATTCTACTTCTACTTCAGGGCGGTTGGACGGGGAAAGGACAGGTGGTTGTAGCCACCTTCCAGTTGTAGCCGAAGAACATAGGGGCTTGTAGCGTCCTTCTAGTTGTAGCTAGAGAATTGGTGAGTTGGATCTTCCCTCAGGTTGTAGCCTGAGAAACTAGGGGGTTTGAGCCTCCTTCCAGTAGCAGCTAGAAACAAAGGAAGTTGGTGCTTCAAATGAATGTAATTCTTCAAGACATATAAGAAAAAACATTCTATGGTTTTTCTCCTGCTTTTGGATTCCACGCAAAACATTGGTGTACTATCTATGTGTATGATTGTTCATTTGTTAATTGCTTATTTACTCTACAGTTATTGGATGATAATGCTACATTGATATAACACTTGGATTATATGGTTAAAAAGGATTAAATTGCTCTATTACTGATTCACCCCCCCTCTCAGTAATCCAACAATTGGTATCAGAGCAAGGTTCCTTCAGAAATCAGTTTAACCACTGAAAGGTAGATCATGGAGAGCAACAACTTGTACAAAATGGAATACCATAGTTTGATGGACAAAAGTATGCTTTTTGGAGCATAAGGATGAAGACATATATACACGCACAGGGATTTCAAGTTTGGAAATCAATTGTAGATGGATACACAGCACTAGAAGTTCCACCAATAAATGACAAAGCAGTGAAACTTGGTGAGAATAATTCCAAAGCCAAAAATGCACTTTTGAATGGCCTCAGTGATACGATATTCACCAAAGTTGCACATTGTAAATCCGCTAAATAGATTTGGGACAAGTTTCAAAATATTTATGAAGGATATACAAAGGTCAAAGCAGCAAAGATTAAAACTTATAGAGGTTAGTTCAAACAACTAAAAATGAAGGAAGATGAAAATATTGCAGCCTATTTCTTACGAGTCGATGAAATAGTGAATGCAATGATAGGATTGGGAGAAGAAATCGAAGAATCTGTAATTGTTCAAAAGGTAATAAGATCTCATCCTATGAGATTCAACCCTAAAATATCAGCACTAGAAGAAAGATCATATCTAAACTCAATAAACATGGACGAACTACATGGAATCTTCACAGCATATGAAATGAGAACTGAACAGGAAAATCTAGATGTTAAAGAAGTAGCCTTCAAAGCCTCCAAAAGATCAAATCAAAAGAAACAACAACAAGATGAATATAGCAACAACAGTGATGTCTCGGAAGATGATGAAGAAGTGGCCAACTTCGTTAAAAGACTGAACAAGGGAACCAACGGTAGGTATAGAGGTAATCTTCCTTTATTTTGTTTTAATTCTGATGGTATTGGTCATTTTGATAACAAATTTCCTCATAAGAAAAAGAGAAATGATGAAGGTTACTCAAAAGGTAAACACACATATAAAGAAAAAGTAACTACAAAGAAAGTTTTCAAGAAAAGATTATGCACAAAAGAAGACAACTCGTCATCAGATGAAGATGAAGTCAGTGACAGTGAGACAGGAAGAGTTATATTCATGATAGTAAAAGAATCTGACAAAGAATACTCTGAATAAGAATATGAAGAAGTTGAAGAAGGATATGAAGAAGTTGAAGAAGAAATTGAAGAGGAAGAAGTTGACTATCAAGAAGAATTAATGTGTGACATAGAAGTTATCAGAAGAGAAAAGAAGAAAAACAAGAAACTACAAGCAGAACTAGACAAGAAAAAGGACACTCAAGAACTAGAACAAATGATCATAAAATTGAAGGTTCAAATAGAAGAAGATAAAAGAATCGAAGAAGAACTCAAAAAACAACTAGAAGAAAAGGATAAGATCATTGGAAACTTGTAAGCAGAGATTGTCACACTAAGAAAGGGTATTCAAAAGAAAAATATGCAGAATAGCTCAAAAGTTCTCGATGACATTATCAGCAGTGAAAAATCTCATATTGACAAGTCCGGACTTGGATACAATCAGACAAAAAAGGGATCAAGCTCCAAAACAACAGAGCAAGAAACAAATAAAAAAAGCTATGTAGAAACAATCAAAGGGGATAGGAAGATATACAAGGAAGATTACATGGACACTCCTACATCGAGAAGATTCATATTTTAGAATCAATAACAGACAGATAGGCCTCAATAAGAAGAAGGATTCATTAGAAAACCACCTTTCATAAGATCTTCAACTCCCAGGTATCAAACTATATATTTTTGGTTTATGTTATGCATGTAATAATTTTGGACATAAAGATGTGAATTGCAGAGCTAAAACCAGGAACAATAACCACTTTGAGAGTCATACACAAAGGGGTTATTCAAGAAGACCTAGTGAAACACAAAGAAGAAGTTACAACATGTTTGAATCTTTGAGCACTGAAGTGGAATGTTATAAATGTAATAATTTTGGACACGTGGCCAAAGATTGTAGAATGATAGTCCCTCCTAAAGAACCTCAACAGAATAACAACAGTCACAAACAGGAACCTCAAAAAATTACATGGATAAGAAAGCAAGATCGTATAGCAATGAAGAATGCACAGTCTCTCTACAAGCTAAGCAGAAGAAACACGGTTGGTATGTGGACAATGGGTGTTCAAAACACATGACAGGTGATAGAGACAAATTTCTTAGATTACGAAAGGAAAGAAATGGTTCAGTCTCCTTCGGAAATTATAATTCAGCCAAAATCATTGGAGAAGGCACAGTCTGAATTGGGAACAAGAATGAAAAGGCACAAAATATTCTATTGGTAGAAGATATGAAACATAATCTTCTAAGTGTGAGTCAAATGTGTGACCAAGGTCATAAAGTTACTTTCAATTCACAAAAGTGTGAGATAAGAAGAGAAGGTTCAAGGAAATTGGTCAGTACAACTGCAAGAACTTCAAACAACATATATGTGTTAAGTGAAATTGGAAATGAAAAGTGTTGTCTAGGAAAGGAAGATGAAAGTTTTCTATGGCACAGAAGAATGAGTCACATGCATTTTGATAACCTTGTCAAAGTCAACAAAAGAGAAGTAGTCAGAGAAATGCTCCAGATCACGAAACCAACCAACACTTTATGCAAGCATTGTCAACAAGGAAAGCAAACAAAGACCAGGTTCAAATCAAAGGAATATTCAACAACAAGACCACTGGAAATTGTGCATACTAATCTAGTTGGACCAACTACAGCAAAGGGCTTAAAAGGTGAGAGATTCTTTATGTTATTAGTTGATGATTATACAAGAATGACTACAGTTTTTTTTCTCAAGAACAAGTCAGAAGATTTTGAAAACTTCAAGATCTACAAGGAAATGGTTGAAAATGAGATGGATTCAAGAATCAAATGCTTGAGATATGATAATGGAGGAGAGTTCACTTAAAAGGAATTTATGGACTACTACAGCATTCATGGAATAAAAAGGCAATTCTTCATTGCTAGGACACCTCAACAGAATGGAGTTGTTGAAAGAAAGAACATGACAGTACAGGAAATGGCTTGAACAATGTTAATGGATTCCAAATTGACAGATATATTTTGGACACAGGCAATGCATACAATAGTTCACATTCAAAATAGAGTAATGCTTAGAAACGACACTGATAAAAATCCCTATGAGCTATGGAAAGGAAGAATAACAAATGTGAAACACTTCAGAGTTTTTGGAAGAAAATGCTACATCAAAAGAGAAGATGATAGAATGGGAAAGTTTGACTCTCGTGTGGACAAAGGATTACTTGTTGGTTACTCAATTACAATAAAATCATACAAGTGTTACAATCTAAGATTGAACAAAGTTGTGGAAAGCATCAACATAACAATTGATGAAATAGGCAAACCATAATTAAAGGAAGAAGAAAATAAATCAATGGAACAACTTTTTGAGGAAGAAGAAGAAGAGGAAGTAGAAGAGGAAGATGAAGAGAATCTGACAGAAACAGAAGAGCAAGTTCAGCAAGTATCTCCAAAGACACCTAGCAGACGAGTACAGAAGAATCATCCTTCAGATCAGATTATTAGAAACAAAGATGCATGAGTTAAGACTAGAAGAAAAATCCATTCACCAGAACAAAAACACCTAGCACTCTTATCTACAATTAAACCAACTGTTTTGAAGAAGCCAACAAGGATGAATTTTGGAATAAGGCCATGAATGAAGAATTGGATCAAATAGAGAAAAATGACACTTGGGAACTAGTTCCAAGATGAAAGAATAAGAATGTGATCGGCACAAAGTGGGTCTTCAGGAATAAATTGAATGAAGATGGACAGGTTACAAGGAACAAAGCTAGATTGGTATGTAAAGGATATGCACATATTGAAGGAATCGACTTTGAAGAGACATTTTCCCCAGTTTCCGGAATGGAAGCAATCCATTTGCTTTTAGCTTATGCATGCTCCAAAAATATTAAAGTGTATCAGATTGACATAAAATCAGCTTTTCTGAATGGGGAACTTGAAGAAGAAGTCTACATTGAACAACCAGAAGGATTTCAACTGTCAAAGAACGCAGATTATGTGTGTAAATTAAAGAAGGCCTTGTATGGTCTAAAACAGGCTCCTAGAGCATGGTACTCTAGACTGGATAAGTATCTACAATAGGCAGGGTTCAGAAAAAGAAGTGTAGACAACAACCTCTACATAAAGGTAAGTCAAGGTAATATTTTGTTAGTTGAAGTTTATGTTGATGATATTATTTTTGGTAGTGATGATGACAGGTTAAGCCAGAAATTTGCAAAAGATATGCAGAATGAATTTGAAATGTCGTTACTTGGAGAACTATCGTTCTTTCTGGGACTTTAGATACGTCAAAGAAACCAAGGAATTTTTATTTCTCAAACCAAGTATATCAGAGAAATGCTAAAGAGGTTCGGAATGGAAGATTGCAAACCAGTTATCACTCCCATGTAAACCAATTGTAAGTTGAGAAAAGATGATGATTTGAAGTCTACAGATCAGAGACAATACAGGTCAATGATTGGTAGCCTACTATATGTGACAACATCCAGACCAGATGTAATTCAGGCAATTGGATAGGTGGCATGATTTCAAGTAGCACCAAAGGAATCACATGTATTAGCAGTAAAGAGGATTTTCAGATATCTCCAAGGAACATAAGAGTTTGGATTATGGTATCCAAAAGGAAAATATCTATCACTTATTGCCTACACAGATGCAGATTGGGCAGGTTGTATTGATGACCAACGAAGCAACAGTGGAGAAATGTTCTACTTAGGTGAGTGTTTGGTATCATGGACAAGCAAGAAACAATCATTAGTATCTTTATCTACAGCCGAGGTAGAGTATATTGCAGCAGCATCATGTTGTACACAAGTTCTTTGGATGAAAGAAACTCTGAAAGATATACAGGTTGAGTATGATGAGACCATTCCAATCTATTGTGATAATACAAGCTCCATCAATATCTCGAAGAACCCCATGATGCACTCCAAGATGAAGCACATTCTAATCAAGTATGACTTTCTACGAGAGAAGGTTGCAGAAAAGAACATCAGAGTAGAGTATGTGGGAACAAAAGAACAAGTGGCAAACATCTTCTCAAAACCACTTCCACGGGAAGCCTTTGAATATCTTCGCCAGAGACTTGGAGTTATTTCTACTCCAAAATGAATGCATTTTGAATTCTTATCTTATATGTCTTAGATTTACATGAGGAAGCACCATAAGAGGACAATTCAGTTAGGGGGAGAAGCCTTGGATGGAAAGATACCTTTTTCATTGATGACAAAGGGGGAGAGATTTATTAGATGTAGAAGACAGAGGTAGAGGACAGAGGCATGGTTCTAGGGGGAGCATGAGTGATATGATTTCAGTGTTGCATCAGATTGTTGCCATCAATGCCAAAGGGGGAGATTGTTGATTAAGGTTGGTTGTCATTGATGTCAACCCTTGAGGAAAGCCCCATAACATAGAGGTTTGGGTAATGAAAACAAGATTGTTTTATGTAAATATGACTCATTATTGTCTTTTCATGGTTGATAAGATGTAAATATGGATGAACTCCAAAGTGGTCCCCTTATGGTGAAAGCCCTCATGGGAAGACACTTTGCGGAGTGACATAAACCATGCTTAATGGTGGAATAATGAGATGAATGACAGTGAATTTGTCAGTGAAACTATCCTATATGCATAGTGTTTGTCATGCAATTTCTGGTGGTATGTGGAACGTCACATAACTCCTCACGATTAGAGAGTTATGGCCATGTGAAGTTCGAGAACCCAGGTTTGGGTAATGGACCCAAGTTTATTTGATGGATAACGGTATAATTTTTGATATATTTGCAGGTAATACTATTCTATATGGATATTGCATGTCATTCCATTTCTGGTGGTATGTGGAATGTCACATAACTCCTCATGGTTTGAGAGTTATGGCCTTACGAACTTGGAGGACCCTCATATGTTGGCTTGAAGCCCCAAAAGGTCAAAGTAGGCTTGAAGCCCCAAAAGGTCAAAGTAGTCAAAGTGGTTTAAGAGATTTTAGAAGGTAAATAATAAAGTGAACTGATGAGTGTACTATAATTCAAAGTGAATACAAAATAAATTATTTAAATAATAAATTTAATGGAGAAATTAGAAGTGGGTTAACCCTAAAATAAGGAAAGTGGGCAAAGTGACCTAGAAGATGTTTTTAAGGAAGCTACTTGGAGAGTATAAATAAGAGACAAGTATCTATCATTTGAATCACACTTTATCATATTGAATACCTATAGATGTCTGAGGTAACCAAAGGATATCTAAGCCGAATTTCTTAGGAAAGTTAAGAAAAGAAGGCTGAAATTCAAGGAAGGATAAGTTTTTTTGATGATGCTTTCTAAGATCCAAATTTAGTGAGACCAAATGTGTTGGTTAGAATAAATTATGTAGTATGATGTGTAACAGTTTCATATCTATTCAACAAAAAATTTGTGTGGGGCATGCTCTACAAGTTCGCTCTCTAGAATAAGCCATAATTCAACAAGGTATGCCATTTTTGCTATAACTCCTTTTCTGAGAGGTTCCAAGTAGTGACACCTAGAGGAATTGCATAAAATACACTGAAGAAAATTATGTATTAGTTTCAGATATTTATTCATTACAGGTATTGAGTTATGATTATTTCAAGTTAGGGTTGTTGACTAATCCAAAACTAGTCATGTGAGACTAAAGAAAAGTTTGATGTAAATGCTAGTCTCTTGTTTTTTAAAGTTAAGGAAGGCTTGAAGGTATGCGATCATATACACTAGGTCTATTACAGAGTTACAAATCATATTTGGATGATGAAATTGATGAGGGATTTTGGTTGAGGTACAAGTTGGTTACATGGTTGAGACAAGTAGTTGATGTGTTGGCACATACATGAGGTGTATAGTGATGATGTTGGTACATATTGATGAGTCATAGTTGATGAGTAGTGGACACATGATTGGTACATACTTGGTACATGGTTGGATGCACTTTTTTATGGTACAGGGTGATTACAGGTTGTTTGGTACATGTTGGTGCATGGTTGATGCACTTGTTTATGGTACATGTTGATTACAAGTTGAGGTACAGGTTGATGCATGGTTCAGGTTTATTGGTACAGGTTTACAGCGGTATATCTTACAGTGATAGTGTGATAGTGGTTTCATCATTCTTCATCTACTTCAGGGCAGTTGGACGGGGCAAGGATAGGTGGTTGTAGCCACCTTTCGATTTTAGCCGGAGAACATAGGGGGTTGTAGCCTCCTTCTGGTTGTAGCCAGAGAATTGGGGAGTTGGAGATTTCATCAGGTTGTAGCCTAAGAAACTAGGGGGTTGGAGCCTCCTTCCAGTTGCAGCTAGAAACAAAGGAAGTTGGTGCTTCCAATGAATGTAATTCTTCAAGACATATAAGAAAACACACTCCATGGTTTTTCTCCCACTTTGGGCTTCCACGTAAAACACTGGTGTACTATGTATGTGTATGATTGTTCAATTGTTCTTTGCTTATTTACTCTACAGTTATTGGATGATAATTCTACATTGATATAACACTTGGATTATATGGTTAAAAATGATTAAATTTCTCTATTACTTATTCACCCCCCCTCTCAATAATCCAACATTTGTGACATTGAACCTCTTCGACCAATATCCACACAAAACCCTTATCACTCCACCCTTCAACCTCGACCATTCCTTTATTTTCTCACACCATAATCATATCCATCCCGGGGTCATTATAGCATGCCCCTACCCCAACCTTCTAGATGACTTAACCACATATCGTCGATGCCCTATGCAATTTTCCTTTCGTGGAATGAATTTTGATAAAAATATGGCCATAGGGGAATCGTAAACCTTAATAGTCCAGAACAAAACAATTCAAGATTTAATTATATCAAGTGCGGTTATCACAAAAAAAAATTCCCACAGTGTGAAAACCAATATTCGAACCCTAACCACAATCCCTCGGCCCTCCATTTACCCGAGCCCTAAACTTATAGAGAAACCCAAATCCCAGGACTTAGCCATTTTGTAGTTCCCCTTTGATTTTTGGAGCACTTAGTAAGATTTCCTCTGAAATTTATTGGAGGAATTAATGAGTTTATTACTAGTAAGAACAGGAGAAGTTCATACAAACTACTCTAGTTTGACTAAAGGACTTTGCATGAACTCCTTCGGTCTATGTGGAAGAGTTGACATAAAATCCTTCAATCATCATCGGAGGAGTTGATATAATATTCATCAGTTCACTCTAAGAACTTAACATTTTCACCTCTGGTTTACATCAAATAACTTGTAACGAACCTTGGCGGTACCACCGACACACTTTACATTATCTCCTTCGATGTGTTCATAGGTCTTCCCATGATATTCTTTTGTATTAACTCTTAATTAAGGGTGTACTTAATAATATTACTTCTGGTTTGAACTGGAGCTCTTTGTATAATCTCCTTTGATGTGTTCAAAAGATTTCACAAAAAACTCATTCAGTGTACACCAGAGATTTTCAAAAATATACTGTGATATATGTGCTTACCAACCAACATATTTTTCACCAGCTTTTGTGGTGGACACCATCGGTCTTCACACAAAATTGTTTGGTATGCACCAGATCATTTCATACTAACCTCTCTGATATACATCAGAGAAATTCACATAAACTACTTTGTTCCTGAACTTTGAGGCCAATATCTAGGATAATTGTAACCAAGTATGTCTGGATTCTGTCACTTCCTTCTCACTAAGGCTTAATTTTCCATGATGCCTCCCATAAATTTATCATCTTCCAATGACGACCTCCCACATAGAATCAATACAAGCATTTCTTCAGGTGCTTATCACATGGTTAGTAAAGTAGATATACCTTTTATATTTATCCTATATCTGTTTAATAACATCTGATCTGATTGTGTTCATCTTATTTACTAGTTTAATTTCACTAATTTCATATATGTTTTGTAGATTCAAATATGCCTCCAAGGAATAAGGAAACTAGAAAAGCAAGTGCCATAGAGGCCTTCGGGTGTGGCCACCAGCATGAATATGAACCCAATGTCACAGGAGCGATGTATGACGACACAACCAAATTCCTGGAAAAGGGGACATTTTGCTCAAGTGGGGAGAATTTTATAAAATGATCATGAAACATAACTTCGTCGCCGATGCGGAAGACCAAGAAAAACTTAGAGTTTTCAAGAACATCAGGAAATATAGGATTCATAGAGTAGCAAACTACATTGTTGTATTCCCCTATGCCAATGCTGTTTCATGAATCCTTAAACATGTGGACTTAGGAAACAGGTGCATCTTCAATGCTTGGGGAGATCCTATAGCCTCCTTCTATCCTACTTATCTATAAAAGTGGTATCATCTAGAGAAAGGAACCTAGAAGATGGATAAAAAACTTCTCAACAGGTTCAAACATTCAAAAAAATACTTGTGTCATATATGGTACAAATTGGATAAGCATTTCAAGCTTAGACCAACTGGTGGATACCCTACAATCGTAGTAACAAAGTTGTATCAATACATGGTGACCATGTTATGCAGGTTGTATAGAGATCCATATGCCTCCAAATTATCATTATCATATATTCCCCTGGTTGACTATTGTGCAGACAAAGGATCCTCTTTCAATTGGGTCGACATTGTTTCATCAAATTTAGAAGAGACCATCAAAACAGTTGTGGAAGAACAACTCGATACTTTTCTGAACTTCCACATGTCTTCATATCTCATAGATATCATGTTCATTGTGAAATAGTACCCAAGGATGGGATGGGTATGGAATCCAACAAACCCATCCATACACACATATTGTAATGTATTTTGGGAGCATAAATACACAACAAAATATCACAAGATCTGTGAGAAGTTTCTAGCCCCATTGTACGAGCTAATGTTTTTCTTTCCATCCCAGTGTATGACCAAAAAATAATTGGTTGTAATCAAGAGAATAGGATACTGGTACATGATGGAGCATAACACAAATATCAGGATATACAGGGCCATGAAATCACCACATCTATTGTCCCAATTTGTCTCAGACAAATTAGTGCTCCAGGAAGTAGCTTACCAGATAGTGATTAACTGAGTTGGGGGAATACTCTATTTGTGATACAAAATATATAAGGCCCTTGTTTCCATTATGGTCTGATTCCTACTCATTTTCAAACATAAAGTAGGCCCAAGACGAAGTGGAAACACTTCTTTCATACCATTTCAAGGAAGAGAGGTTCAGGAGGCATGACCTGAAGAAAGTAGTCAAAGAACACTTTAATAAGCTTGGTGTGCCCTGAGACTATACATCAAAAGTATGGGAGGAGGAAGAGGTCCATTATTGATCCAATACCTATGATGAAGTAATTACTAGAAGACAAGGAAAACCCATTGAAAGAATCGTTGATGATGAAAAATCACGACAGGAGGCCAAGAATAAAGTAGTAGAAGAGGAAACATCAAAGGAATCTACTACAAATACATCAATGCAATCATGATCGATAGAATAAGAAGAGCCAGTAAAAGAGAAGGAAAGTATAAATAAATGAAACACACAAAAGAAAAAAAATATGTGATAGAGAAGAAAAAAAAATCGATGAATGAAATGCTAAGGCTAAAGCCCCATGTGTTGTTAACCCATGTTCTTGAAAGTGGGAATGGATTCATCCCCTTTGGTGAACTAATCAACCTAAATGATGATGTATTTGTGGCCATTTTTGGATGGGGGAATGCACAACATAAATTTGATTCCCCACTTACATAAGGGAGTGACATTGTTAATTAGGTGCAAGGGAGATAATGGAGCTCATGTTTTGTGTGTGAACACATGGCATTTTGAACATTATTTGAATCTTGAATATAGTCATGGAAAAGAGTGGGCCAAAAGTAACCAGCAAGAATTACCTTTTAGGCGGTGGACATTCCAGACAAATTCCGTTTGTAAGAGTTGATATAGGAAATCATTAAGGACTCGTTCATCTTTGTTGGCCCTTGACCAAGTTTTGGGAGATTCTTGGTCATGTTGACCTATTTTGGGACTTCAACAGCCTATCGAAGGAGGAGCACAAGATGATGTGGAGATCATGGGATCTCGGCCCCTTTTTGGGTCCTTTTTGGGTTTTAGGGATTATGTAATGGGATTGGGATGTCAGCCCATGGGTTGACCCATGTTTAGGCTTATTTTGTAATATATAAATAGATGCCTAGGCTAGATAGAAAAGGAAGAAGTACATCTATGTGATGTTAGGCCGATGTGCTAAGTGCAAGATGGCTAAGTGATAAGTGCTAGTAAGGTTTATAGATGCTTTGTGCATGACTGTAAGAGACTTGCAGATCTAAGTGCAAGTGGTTGTAACATATTGTGGAAGGCTTTGTGCTGTAACACAAGGACGAAGGATCTAGGGAGATGAGCAGATCTTCTGTCCTATGAGGAGAAGGTTTTTGAGGCTCTGTGATTGTAATCGATTAACTGAAGACAATAAAGAAGAAGAGTTGGTGGACGTAGCCCCAGGGTGGGGGTGAACCACGTAAACACTATGTTATGTTGCTTTGTGCTTTGTCTTGATGTGTTCACATGTTATTTGTTAAGTGCTTTGATGTATTTAGATAGATCTACTTATGCTTTGTGCTTATTATATCTGAGAATGTTAGATCTGATCTATATGGTTATGCTTAGTGCTTGATCTGCTTGATCTGATCTATTTACCTATGCTAAGTGATTAAATACATTAGATTAGTGTGAATGCTGGGAAGTTTTTTTTTATCAGTGAAGTGGATATTGATTGCATATTGAGGAACTGATGGTGCTAACTGCTTTATTAATTGTTATAATCACAGATCTGTGTCCCAGCTAAGGTGGCAGACACCTGAATCTTGCAACCACCCCTGCCTCTACCTCGGGTGAGACTTCATCTGCTTCGTAGGTGTTGCCGAAAGGGTCGGTAGTTAGGACTTTGTTGGTGAGTTGTTCTAGCATTGAACCCTGGGTCTGCCCCTATACCAACAAATGGTTCCATTGCCGGGACCTGAAACTGTGATTGCCGGGAACTGAGAAAGAAGAAGCTTTGTGCGAATATTCAACCTGAGATTGTGAAAGCTATGTGTGTAGATATGTGCCCTAGTGCACAATATCCTACTCGATTTATAAATCTTTGTGCTAAAGAAAGAAGCCCGATCTGAAGAAAGGAGGTTGGATCTGAAGGAAAGAAGCAAGATCTGAAAACTTTGTGCTCTAAGAAAGGAAAAAGTGAGAATTTTTTATTAAAAGAGGTAATATCTGCAATCTTTGTGCTCTGATAAAAGGTAATAATAGTTAAAATTTTTAGATCTGGAAGCTTTGTGCTCCGTAGAAGTAAGATAAGTGGCAATTTTTGTTTCTAGAGTATGGATCTAGGTATGATTAATAGGATTTGTCCTAGCTTGAAAACTAAGGAACTAATAGATGAAAGAAGGTTTGATATGTATAGATATGATAAGAATAATGAAAGATATGTTATACCCATGCATAGAAAGAATGTTTGGAATAACAAATGGATGTAGGATCTTAGAAAGAATTTTTTGCAGGTTAGCTACCATGATCCTAGTGCGTAGTACAAAAGAGGTTGGGGATCATCTAAGAGGAAGAGAGGATTAACCATTTGTTACAGTCGCAGAAGACCAGGACATCTGGCTAAGGAATGCACTAGTGGAAGACCTAGTTGCCTCTGCTGTAAGGCTATGGACAATGAATTGTTGGATTGCCCTAGAATGATTAATAAAGTTGAAAGAATGACTCTAAATCAAGAAAACCCTAAGGCAGATCTAGAAAATATGGTCAAAATCCAGAAAGAATCCAAGCAGACATTGCTACAGATTAAAGAAACCCTGAATGACCACCGACATGTCATCTTATCAGAGATCTTCAAAGAAAAAGAATGCATCGAAGCAAGAATAGGAGATTTCTACATTGATTGTGTTCTAGATGTGGAAGCATAGGTGAATATCATGATAGAGAAAACTTGGGAAGCTATTGGGAGGCCTACTACGACTCCCTCATTAGGAGGAATAGGGTTATTCATAGGAAAGTTGATACACCTATGTGGAAGGCTCGCCCAGATACCTATGAATGCCAATGGAACTTCGACAGAAGAAGATTTTGAGATTATTAGATTTATCGAGGATAGTGCCCCATTTACCATGTTACTAGGAAAACCTTGGACTGATAGAGATCAAGCCAGACGAAAAGAAGAAGAAGACGTTTTGGAGCATAAGAAACAAGAGTTAAAATATTTCATGACCTGAAGGATCACACACTTGATTGAAGAACAAGAGAGTAGATCAAAGCTATTTAACACTAAAAACCCTGATGTCAAAGCTGCAAGAACATTATAAGACCCATAGAATATTGAAGTACCTACCCCAGACAAAGACGAAGTATTATCCAGGAATCCTAGGGAAGAATCTCAACAACGCAAAGTGACTATGACCAAATACGATAAGAATCAGAATGGAAAAATGAATACTGAGACGAAGTTCACTGGAAAGAAAGCTAGAAAGTTAAGTAAGAAGAGAGCTAATATGGAAAAGTTGCAGAAGGTTCCAGAGGGAACTTTGCAGATGGAAAAATTGCAAAATGAGAGCTTCGTCGGGATATTGGAATAGTGACACATGTCACTTCACCATGATGAAGCAATATAGCCATTGGGGACATTATAACCATTCGATCGATGCTCCGAATGGGCAAAAAGGAAATTATGGTTCGTCATTAGACCGTTGGACTGCTCCATAACAGACCAAATAGAGTTAATGAGGGCTTCATACCCATTGCAAGAGAACCATTGTCAAGTTTCCTATTTATCCCATTGCGCCACGCACCGAGAACATTATTGCCAATTGAGAATTTGAGCCCGCAGACTAAGCCGAGTTTATATAGTGATCATCACACTCTTTCTCTCCATCTTAGTACTGTGTCTAAGTTGTTCCCTGAACCGACGATTTTTCACCCCGAGTGTGTATGTCGAAAGAATTGAGCGCCGCAGAGAAAGTCATTGAAGAAGTTTTGATCGACTTGATGACTGAGAGAGTCATGTCGATGTCTGAAGGTATCTAGGATTCATCCACAAGAATAGTGAAAGCGTCTCTATCCACTGCTCGAGATGGACCATCCCAACCTACCGATGAAAAGTGAACCAAGCACAAAGACGATCTTGTGAATGCTAAGTTGATTCTAAGCATTTTACCTGCCTATCTACCACCTCTGAGTGGCACAATCAATCGAGATAGTGTTCCCAGAGAATTTGAGTATGCTTTGGTCACTGTGTACCTCCCGAAAGGGATATGCGCAGTTCGTGAAGACCAAGAAAAGATTGCAACGTTGAAGTTTAGCGACTTCAACCTCGGCGACAGGAAGATCTACAACATGCTCGCCCCGCATAAGTACCTGACCAGAACAAAGGGAAAGAATTTGAATATAGTTCCCCAGTCATGGACTATGAACCTCGCGCAGTCCACACTGCTCAATGTCATGAAGATTCCTCACTTCAGAAGGCACCAAGAAGCGAATGCATGTGTCAAGCTGATGCTATCCTGTTACCATGGTGGATACTTTTGGTTAAAGAGTCGTATCACAGTGGATGTGACGTTGATCAATTAGATCACAGGGCTGAGTTTGCAAGGCCCTAACCCACAGGATTTCTACCTTGGAAAATCCATGGACCGCGCTCTTGCACAAAGGATCAAGGACACCTACAGAGATGTCGAGAAGAGAACGTGAGGCTATAAGGTAGCTTATATCCAGAGTAATGCAATGTGCCTCTCCTGTCAGCTGATCACAGGAAATTTAGTCTACAAGAACCGACCCACCCAGGTGACTAGTTGTGTAGTTGACCTCGCAGGAAAGTGTGCGGAGGGCCTACAAATTAATTGGGAAAAGTGCCTCGTGAACCAGTTGGAACTAGACTACAAGAAAGCGCAAGATAAAGGATATGAGTTCCACTTCAGCTAGCTTCTAATCCTAATCGCTTTCATCGAATGGGAGATGACGAAAGGTGTGACCTTCCCGGACATCGAGCCCTTTGAACCTATGGCCACGAAGTTCAGTACACTGTGGTATTCCAGTGACATGAACAAGAAATGGTAGTCAAATGTCGTATTCCACAAATATTACAACCAAATGAAGACAACTATCCAGTCTGAGCCTCGCATCATTCCAAATACTCTCCACAGGTTTTGACCTTTAATTAAATTCAGCGTGGACTGCCATTTAATTTATATTACAGCATGCACTGACAAGCAAAAGCAACAACTTCAATCTTACTACAAGCTGACAGAGGAGGACTTGGAGGAGATCACCAAATACTGGTCGGCAGACCTCCTCATCCCAAGAGACCTTGCGGAGATATCTGATATTGATATTCTAGAAGAAGCACATGATACACCTGGACCCAGCAAGACAGAGAAAAATGAAGAATCCCAAGATGTAAGTAGTACCTCAGCGAAGACTGCTTCCATCTCACCTGAGCAAGGAGGTGATGGCAGAGAGATAGATGGTGCAGAAGTTGAACAGAAGAAAGGTAAGGTTACACTGCCTAGAGATGAGGAGAATCCCTCGAAGAAAAGGAAGGTTTCCCCCCTGAAGCCTTCTTCCCGGAAGAAATCGAAAGCCTCTATGACCAAAATGTAGACTATCCTCACCTCAGATGACTTCGATTTCATTATAGCAACACTGAATGATGCTTCACTGGAGATAGCAGAGAATAAAGAGGCTAAGCAGGAGGAGATATACAATCAAATTAAGGTTGAACTTCAAGGGGTGCAGCAGGCACTATAGTCTAGCCGTGCAGTTTCCACTGTGCCTCTGCCATTGGAAACACCAGAACTAGGAGATGAGTCATCTCAACTCCACCGAATTGCTGATACAATCAAAGCTCACCTTCGACAAGCACATGAGGAAATAGCGTAAGCCACCCAGGCTTTAGCATAAGTACAATGAGACCTTTTAGAGAAATGCAGTGCTGTAGAACGGGAAAAGCTTGCTCTCCAAGAAAAGTGGAATGAAGACAATGTCCAGCTGTAGAAAGAAAAGGAACAATTGCTCGCGGAGCAACTCAAAGTAAAGGAAAGGGTCAACAGATCACTTCTCTCTATGATAGTTGTCGAAGTAAAGGCCGAAGAGAGAGTTCCACAGTAGGTAGCAGAACTTGAAGAAGTGATTCAGAAACTACAAGAATGCATAGCAGATTTGGAGCTATGCATAGTGCTCGAGACCCTACAAGATGTAAGAGACCTAAGGGAAGTAACCACTCGCAGTGCAGTTGACAAACTAAAAGCTCTTACCCTGGAATGCAAGAAGCTGAGTAACCGTAGTGCCCAAACACATGAGAAGCTCGCTGAGAATCTAGAATTGCAGGCACTAGAGTCGTAGCTCCAGGAAGCAAAGCAGCACACAGACACACTATAGGTGTAGCTGAAGGCCCTGCCAACTATAGACAAAATGAAGAGATCTCAAGAGAAACACACCGCCCAGTAGTAGATCCATATGCTCGAGAGAAGAGTTATGGAAGTAACTCAATGGCTCCAACCTGTAGAAGATAATGCATGCTAATTGTTCACAGAGGTTGAAATTTGAGGAGCAGAGCTAGAACAGGTTGTCACTATAGTAGAACAATGCCTAGAAGGGCCAGTGAATGATGCAGTGATCCAGGAGTTTACCAAACAAGAGGCCATAGAAAAACAGCAAGTCGAAGTATCTCGAACCAAACTCGTTGCGTTTGAAGCAGAACTAATCAGACCAGAGTGACTCGGGATGAGTCACAGGTGAGTGTTGGGGGCCTGTTGGTCATTGACCAAGTTTTGGGAGATTATTGGTCATGTTGACCTATTTTGGGACTTCGACAGCCTATCGAAGGAGGAGCGCAAGACGAAGTGAAGATCATGGGATCTCGACCCCTTTTTGGGTCCTTTTTGGGTTTTAGGGATTATGTAATGGGATTGGGATGTTGGCCCATGGGTTTACCCATGTTTAGGCCTATTTTGTAATAAAAATAGATTCCTAGGCTAGATAGAAAAGGAAGAAGTACATCTATGTGATGTTAGTTCGGTGTGCTAAGTGCAAGATGGCTAAGTGATAGTAAGGTTTATAGATGCTCTGTGCATGACTGCAAGAGACTTGAAGAGCTAAGTGCAAGTGGTTGTAACAGATTTTGGAAGGCTTTGTGCTGTAACGCAAGGAAGAAGGATCTAGCGAGCTGCACAGATCTTCTGTCCTATGCGGAGAAGGGTTTTGAGGATCTGTTCTTGTAATTGATTGACTGAATACAATAAAGGAGAAGAGTTGGTGGACGTAGCCCCAGGGTGGGGGTGAACCACGTAAACACTGTGTTATGCTGCTTTGTGCTTTGTCTTGATGTGTTCACATGTTATTTTCTAAGTGATTTGATGTATTTAGATAGATCTACTTATGCTTTGTTCTTATTATATGAGAGAATGTTAGATCTGATCTATATGGTTATGCTTAGTGCTTGATCTGCTCGATATGATCTATTTACCTATGCCAAGTGCTTAAATACATTAGATTAGTGTGAATGTTGTGAAGCTCTGTTTTATCAGCGAAGTGAATATTGATTGCATATTGAAGAACTGATGGTGCTAAGTTCTTTATTAAGTGTTATAATCATAGATCTATGTCCCAGCTAAGGTTACAGACACCTAAGTCTTGCAACCACCCCTGCCTCTACCTTGGGTGAGACTTCATCTTCTTCGTAGGTGCTGCTGAAAGGGTCGGTTGTTAGGGCTTTGTTGGTGCATTGTTGTAGCATTGAACCCTGGGTCTACCCCTGTGCCAATAATATTCTTTTAGGGTGAGGCACCAACACATGATGATATAGACTCCCCCTTGATATTGAACATATCTAATGAGGATATATTGAGGGGCTTGGTGGTGGATGTATCGAAGATCATCCTGAGAGAGATGTGGGAAAAAAAAATTTGTGCATAGGTAGGTGAGGATATTTCCTTACCAAGGGTCATCATATGAGAGCACAAACATATGTTCATTAGGGAATTTTTCGTTCACTGGTGGGTCCTTGAAGTTGAACAGTAAATCAATGATGAATTTTGTGAGGATAAGTGCCTTGTTATATTTGTAAAGATTAGGGACTCCACTCAGTTTCTAATTAATAGTTCACCTTTCCTAGGTTGTTGGAGCTTTCCCTCTCATTTCATTTGTTTTTTAGGATACCAAACCACCCTACCTACAACCCTAAATCATATTTTTAGGCCTTCAATCGACCATAATTTGTATTTCTGTGGTGCAATAACCTTTGTGAATTTTGAAATAATAGACATGCAGAGTCACATAGATTATGTGAATATGACATTCTCTATCTGTGACATATGCCTTCTATCATCAAACCAACCCATGAAAATCACCATTCTCACAAGATTTTGGTTGATTTTCATTCCAGTTTGGAGATAGGCGATACTATTTATTTTTTATGCACTTTGTAACACTCAAGAAATTAGTTTTTGATTCATTCTTGCCTAAGTAGATAGTCAAATTATCTTGGTAGGGAGGTTAAAAAGAACCATGCTTCTTTCCCTTGCCATGTGGGTGGATTTTTAAAAGGCACGTAGACTATTAACTGGATCTTTTTATTTTCATCACTTTGTTTTTTTTACACTAGGTGTGAATCTTCCCAAATTAGTATGCTCTCTACCTTGCATCTTAGGGTGATATTGGTCGATCCTATTGGAGAATGGGGTGTAACTCAATATGAAACAAAGAAAAAATTGTTTCATATAGAAGAAGGAAAAAAAAAATTGAATAAGAGAGGTGGCGTCTAAAGACACTATTACAACACTTAAGCACAAAGCACTATGATCAGAACATCACATTCCATATTTCACACCTTGATATGCATGATATATATGCAATCTAAAGTTTCTTCATATAGATAATGACCCAATGGGTCTAATTTTATAGTCTCAATATCCAAATGAATCCCACAGAATCTGGAATATATTGTCCACATACGACGACTGACGGTTATAGTTGGTCCCACAAGATATGCTCTGGCAAGTCCACTTGTCAAGATTGGACCTAAATGACTATCCATCCAACTCGTAGTCGAATGCAGGGATGGTCGATCCATGGCATGAATATATTCAACCATTGGTTGACTGTCCAACTGAAAAGAATGTCAACTACTCAATAGAATGTGTCCAGATGTAGGTCAACCTTTCAACTGAATGAACCCAAAATATGTGTGATGAACCATCAATGCTTGATGTTCCAACACCCCCCCATCAACACATAGCTTTGAAGGTTCAGGAG
>ML781881.1:378808-431220 GCA_009831015.1 Picea engelmannii | reverse complement strand
CCCCCCCCCCCCCCCCATAATTGAAGCTTCTTGAAGCCTAAGAAAAGTGTGGAGCTTGATGAATCTGGCTTTAGGTAAAGGTTTGGTGAATATATCAACAACTTGATCTTCAGTATGACAATATTCAAGAGAAACAATGTCATCATGAACTAGTTGTCGAAAATAGTGAGGATGGAGCTCAACATGCTTCATATTACTATGAGCAACATGATTGTCAACAACCTGTATGGAACTTTGATTATCACAAAATATTGTAGTCGAGGCCTGAGCAGGAAATCTAAGCTCACCCAAAAGTTGACAAATCCAAATGGCTTCAACACCTTTTTGAACAACACCATGATATTCGGCTTTGGTAGTCGACATAGAGACTAACTTTTGTTTCTTGCACGACAACACCAAAGGTCCAACACTATATAAAAACACATACTCAAAAGTGGAATTTCGGTCATATTCATCACCAGCCCAGTCGGAGTTGATGAAGTTGACTATCGAATCTGAACTATGACAATATTTGATACCAAAATGAGTGGTACCATTCAAATATCGAACAATGCGTTTGACTTATTTCTGGTGGTTTTCTCTAGGATCCTGCATGAATTGAGAAACCACACTAACAACAAAGGAGATATCGGATCGACTTTGAGTAAGATAAATAATACCTCCAACTAATTGTTGATAGTTTGAAGCATCGACAATGGGTGTTTGACGGGTTTTAGTAAGCTTTTCTCTAGAATGAAAAGGAGTGGCACAAGGCTTGCAATCAACCATATTAAAACGTGTCAACAAATCAATTACATATTTAGATTGAGAAATAAAAAAAACATCACACAATGGTAATACTTGAAGACCCAGAAAATAATGCAGAATGCCAATATCTGTCATGTCAAAAGAGTCAACAAGTTGTTTCTTCAATCTAAAGATGAGAGAATTAGCATTGCTAGTAATGATTAATTCATCAACATATACAACAAAAATCAAGGTTTTCCGATTGGAGTGGATAACATATAGACTATGATCATATTCACATCGCTTGAAGCCCATTCAAATAAATAAATTGTTAATCTTAGTATACCACACTCGGGGAGCCTGCTTCAAACCATAAAGTGACTTCGTGAGTCGACATACCAAATTGGAATATGTCACAAATCCAGGTGGTTGTTCCATGTAAATTTCTTCAGATAGGTCATCATGAAGAAAGGAACTCTTCACATCCATATGATGAAGCTTCCATCTGAAACGAGAAGCAAGGGAAATAATATGTCAGACTGATTTCATATTTGCAATATGGGAAAAGGTTTCAGTGTAGTTGATTCCTTCTTGTTGAGAAAATACATTTGCAACAAGGAATACTTTATGTCTCTCAAAAATACCTTCATAGGTAAATTTTTCCTATAGACCCATCAACATTTCACAATGTTCTTTCCATGTTGTCGGGGAACCAAGTCCCATGTTTGATTCTTCGACAAGGAATCAATTTCAGTCTTCATGGCATGTTCCCATTCAGTCATCCTTTGACCTTGGAGTAGGAAAAAGGAATGGGGACACGAGCCATGAGAGAAACGATGACATGTTTCTTCTGACTTCAGGTCTGTCGTATGCAAGAGGAATCTCCAACATTAGCTCCAACAACTTCAATTGTCTTAGCATCTTAGTGGGGTAGACACAAAGTAGGTGAACTGTGGTTCACTTCAACAGGTTGATCAAAAGTTTGAGGTTTTGCAGTCAGTGGACCAGTTGAAACAAAAGACGACGGGCTAGTCAAATCGAAAATTGGCGGTCCAGTAAAAACAGGTACAAGGTTCAATGAACCAGTCAAAGGACTGAAGAGAGGAGCAAGAGAACTAGTTTCATGGATAACATCAAGGGGAGGATCCTGCAGCAATCCGACTGAGGTATTCAATAACTTGACTCTGGAATACTTCTTATCAAATTGAACATTATGTCAGATAATACTATGTTGTTATATTGTAGTTAGATAGGATCAAATAGTTGATAGGATTTTGACTCTTCATAGTATCTCATCATGATTCAAGCATGACTCTTTGCATCCAATTTCTTTCGACAATCATCAGGAATGTGGGCCTAGGCAACACATATGAACACATGGAGGTGGAAAATAGAAGGTTTATTCCCATACCATCATTCAACTAGAGTCATGGAAGGAATGAATCGAGTTGAGATGTGATTGAGAAGATAGTTGGAACAATATATGGCTTCAGACCAAAAGACAGGAGGCAGTTATTTACCCTGCAGGAGAAATCTAGCCATTTTGTCTTGTAGTGTCCCCAAGGCCGAGCCCCATTGCAAACCATGTTCTGAAAAAAATTGTGATTATGTTTTATAGGCTGGTGAGCCA
The DNA here is from genome assembly GCA_009831015.1 of Picea engelmannii. Lineage (NCBI taxonomy): Eukaryota > Viridiplantae > Streptophyta > Pinopsida > Pinales > Pinaceae > Picea > Picea engelmannii. The sequence continues at coordinate 428,864 of ML781881.1, read as the reverse complement.
CGTTTTATAAGTTGGTGGCTTATGTGATTGTTAGGCCAGAGAGCCTAAGGGTTGAAGGCCAAGGGTTTGATTTTGTACTTGTATGTATGCAGAACATTTAATAAAACTGTAAACACCGCTAGGTGTAGACCGACCACAATGAATGAGTTAAGGGGGACTGAGCTTCCACAGAGAAGGCAAGGAATTAGGGGCTGGAAGGTGGGAAAGGGGCTAAGTGTTGAGCCTAGGGGCTAAGCCTAAGGGGCTTAAGCCTGGGAATAATATTTTACTATTATTCCAAAGAACATGTGCCATTTATGTTTTATCCTAAGTTTTTGGAAAGGGGAGGACGTACAAGGGTGATGTGTGCAGGTGGAATGCATGCAGTTCCATGGGTGACAAGTGTCAACCCTGGCGCATGCGAATAAAACAGCCAGGATGAGCCATGAGAAGGATTCCTCCTCCATTCTACCCGATTTCCTGAACGTGTACGAAGCCCTAGATAGTACGACCAACCTGACTCCTGAAGAGGAATCCTCATGCATTCCTAAGAGTCAAAAATTCTGTGTTGTCTTTGATAATCCGTGTGCATCCTCTGTTCGACTGATCGAACCCGTGTGTGGAGGCTCTGTCCCGAAGCTGTGACACTGAACCATTTCGCCATTGTTGAACCAGTTGGAAAGCCTGTGTTTGGTTTTGTAAATCCATGTGCACCTCTATTTTGTGAGCCGACAAACCTGTGTTTGTTTCTGAAGAGCTGGTTTCACCTTCGTTCTGAGCCATGGAGTCTGTGTTGACCCCTGCGAGAATTACTCATCATGCATTCCCGTGAACTATCACTGTGAGGCTTCGAGCCATTGCTGAGCCTGTTTGAGAGGCCATGTTTGTATTTCTAGTTGGCTATGGTGACCACATAGAGCTAGACTGTGCGTGGCTTGATGGCCAGCATGAGTTGTGATTGAGCCTATGTGTGATCTCTCTCTAGGTGAGGGAGGTGGTTATTGTTGGAAGAGATTTCTTCCAGAGAGTGTCCAGCACCAGCTTCAAGATTTGAGACTTCCTGATCTGGCCTGTTGCCAAGACCCAGAGAGGGAGGTTAGCACCGATGGACTGTGCTTGTGAAGGTGTATACTCCCAGGTGAAACAGGCATGTGGGGAAAGAGAGTCTGGTAGTAGTGGGTGTAAGATGGCATCCTAGGAAGAATCCTTCCAGATTTTCTGTGCTATTTTTCTTGTAACCTCAGCCTAGCCTAGAATTCCTTGCCTTGGGGTGGAGCTTAGACCTAGTTCGGGGGTGACCCACTGCTGAGCTGATGAGTAGTGCGGTCTAAGGCTGGGAGGTTCGTGGAAGGCCTGCACTTGGTTGGTGGATTCTATCACTGTTAAAAGATAAGTATCTGATTACACTTTAATCATGTTTTGCATGATTCTGCTGCTTATGTTATCATGACTTCTGCTGTGTATATGAATTAATATGAAATGCTATTGATTGTTAATTATAGCAGTATATAATAAGTTTTACTTTGAGCTTAAATGTGTTTATTTGTTTAAATACATGTGGATTATATAATACCTATATGAGTTATGTACAAAGTGGTGTTATACATTTATTTAAGAACGTAGAAGCCTTGGTAGCCAGAAAAGGTGCGCTACAATTTGGTATCAAAGCCAAGGTTTCGACACTGAGCATAGATGGGCCAGTGGAGTGGTCTATGGACCAAGAGTGCGAGGGAAATTGGGTCTGAAAAGCCAATTTTGGACCTTGGTTTGCTCCGAAGTGTCAAGGAGTTACTTGATGAGTTTTAAGCTCAGGAGGTTTAGCGGTGTGTGAAACCGCAGTCGGTGTGGTCTATGGCCACGGGGAGATAAGTCTCCACACCAATAGTGTTAGAACCTTAGGATCTGCTTGGGAGGGAAGGTGAACCCTCGTGACCCTCAGATCTGGAGAGTGTGCACAGGGTTTAAATTCCTTTTGATTTGCACAGGAGTGTGGGAATCGCGATATGCGGAGGAGTAAACCGTAGATTCCAGGATTTCAATAGATGGAGGTTCGAGATGTGGAGTGCATGAACTCCTGATGCTTGAAACCCTGAAATGCTGAAAATATCTATGTCGTTGATCTGAGGAGGGGATCTGACCATTGGATTCCATGCTTGGAATGGACGTGGGTGCATGAATGCATACCATGTGCCAGTGAGTCGAGAAGATAGGCGAGAGTGGTGGGACCTGATGACATCGTTAAAAGCAACGTGGACCCTCTTGAACATGCCACGTGCCACCGTGGTGGTGGGTGAAAACTGTGCTATGTGGGCCCGGAGGGTAAAGTAAATCGAAATTTTGAAAGTCGGGGGTTGGAAAGGAAAGTAAGTCTGAAAGCCTCGTGGACCGAAATCCTGAAACCCGAAGTCCCGAAATCTCCGAAGACGGAAGAATTGTTGCGGATTTTAAGGATGATAGCTGTGTTGTGGGCCCGGAGAGTAAGGAAACTGAATTTTTGGAATTCAGAAATTGGAATGACAAAAGTTTGGGAGTCACTGCATCGTGACTCCTGGGTACCGAAGACCCAAAACCCCAAAAAATGAAGTCCTGAAATTGTAGAGCTGAACGAGAACTCATAAAAATTATTTGAATCGAAATGTCTTTTGTTCTTGTTCATATTGGCTTATAAATGTTGTGGATTGTTCGTGAAGTTTTGATGGCCTGACAAACTTTGAATTGAATTGCACGGTGCGTGTGCAGAGTTCAACGAAGAGTCAGAACTCCAGTTAACCAACGCCGAGTATGGAGTGGGAAAAGGTGCAGATTGCCCCCGAAACAGAAGACGAACAAGAAGGAAGGGATGTCAACATGGAAGTGGAAGGATCGAACTCAAATGGGCATGGGAAAGAGAGGGATAAGGAAGGACATATGATGAAACTCATCGAAAGATTGCAGAAAGATGCCCAGGCTCGCCTAGCTAATAGTCGAAAGGTCATGAAAACTAGGGATCGACAGGTTGAATTCAAATTAAAAATGTTTAAGAGCCTGGAAAGAATAGAAAAGAAATTTGAAAAAGAGAGTGACACAAGCAGATCAAGAAGTGTCAGAACCCCTGAGAGGAGAAGAAGATCGAGGAGTGGTAACAGACATTACCATCTCTCCCTGGAGCATTTTGGCAAGGAAACACATAGTAGTTCAAGCTCGTCTCCTACCAGAAAACACCAAAAATCTGGAAAGGATGAATTGAAAGGGGAGATGAACAAGATTAAGCCTCCAACATTTGATGGAGAACATAACAAGGAGTAAGATGCCGAGACATGGTTGCTTGGCATGAGGAAATATTTCCAACTGAAGAATTATTTCGCCCATGCAGAAGGAAGAATTGCAATGTATCAACTGAAAGGAAAAGCATCCATGTGGTGGGATCAATTTGTGCAGGTGCAACACATCAGAGAGAAAGAGGTCACTTGGAAGGAATTTAAGAGGTATTTCGAGAAGAAATACCTGACTAAAAGGTATTATGACAGAAAGATGAAGGAGTTCTTCAAACTCAAGTTGGGTAGCATGACCATTGATGAGTATGAATGAAGTTTTCTGGAACTACTGAACTATGTTCCGTTCATCAAAGACGAGGTTGTCAAAATTCAGAGGTATTTGAGTGGACTACCACCTTCCATTGGTGACAAGATTCAGTATGATGATCCTAATACCATGGAAGAAACCATAAGAAGGATGAAATTCCTATACGAACAACAAAGAGAAAAACCTACCTTTTGGAAGGCTTGGGATGACCATAAGAGGTTTAAGAAAGAACAGAGGCAGAAGGGAAACATACCTCCCTTTTTCAGAAATAGTCTTCAGGGACAACCATCATTTAGAGAGCCGAGAATGACTGAAGAGGGAGCACAAAGATAGAGAAAGATGCCCATTCAGTGTTGGGGATGTCAAGGAAACCACAAGTACAGAGATTGTCCCCATAAAAATGTTAAAGTGAGGATTGTTCATACTGTTCAGCAAGCTGAAACAATGGAGGATATGGGCAGCAGAATGCTGAGGATCTACGTAGCCTTGGACAACAAGCAGGCAGAATTTCAATCGCACATGATTGAAGTGGAAGGTATGATTAACAACCGACCACTAATTATTTTAACTGATTCAAGGGCTAGCCATAGTTATGTAGATTCTAGAGTGGTGGACAGTTTGCATCTAACGAGAACCAAACATGAGAAGTCTTGGTTAGTGCAGTTAGCCACAGGGACCAAGAGGAAGGTCACTGAATTGGTTAAGTCCTGTTCAGTATACATGAAAGGAATGCGCACTAAGGCTGAATTGAACATTTTGCCTTTAGGCTCATTGCTTAATTGGGATGGATTGGTTGGACCAACACCATGCCCTTCTGGACTGTCGTAACAAGAGATTTACATGTCTGGATGAAGAGGGAAATCAGGTAACAGTCCAAGGAATTCCCAGAGCTGTGGTTGTTAGGGAAATCTCAGCCATGCAGCTAAAGAAATGTTACCGAAAAGGCTGTCAAGTATTTGTAGCTCAGGTGGAAGAAGCATCTCGAGATATAGTCTTGAATCTAGAATATCACAAGGTACTCAAAGCATTCAAGGACGTATTTCAGAAGGTACCTGGACTACCTCCGAAGAGGGACATCAATTTTTCTATAAATTTGATGCCTAGAGCAGCTCCAGTTTCGAAGGCTCCTTATAGAATGAGTACACCAGAGCTGAAAGAGTTGCAATTGCAGCTCGAAGAGCTACTAAAGAAGGGATACATTCACCCCAGCATGTCATTGTGGGGTGCCCCAGTCCTATTCATGAAGAAGAAAGATGGGACGCTGAGACTGTGCATTGATTTTTGACAGTTGAATAAGGTCATTGTCAAGAACAAGTATCCTCTGCCAAGGATTGATGACCTTTTTGATCAGTTGAAGGATGCGGAAATATTCTCAAAAGTAGACCTCAGATATGGATATCACCAAGTGAGAATAAATGATGAGGACATTAGCAAGACCACCTTTAGAACAAGGTACGATCATTATGAGTTCACAGTGGTGTCGTTTGGATTGTCAAATGCGCCTGTTGTTTTTATGTGCTTAATGAATGGGGTGTTCAGAGATTATTTGGACAAGTTTGTCATAGTCTTCCTAGACGATATCTTGGTGTATTCCAAGATAGAGGAAGAACATGAGCAACACCTAAGAATGGTGCTGCAGGTGTTGAAAGAACACCAGCTGTATGCAAAATTGAGCAAGTGCTCATTTTATCAAAGGCAGATTCATTACTTGGGACACATTATATCTGAAGAAGGGATCGCTATGGATCCTGAAAAGGTTGAGGCCATCCGAGAATGGCCAGCGCCGAGGAATGTGGCAGAAGTTAGATCTTTTATGGGTCTGGCAGGCTACTACAGAAGGTTTATAGCCAGATTCTCAAAGATAGCTCATTCTATCACTTCCTTGCAAAGGAAGGAGAAGAAGTTTCAGTGGACTGAAGAATGTGAGAGCAGTTTCCAGTGATTGAAGCAACTGCTAACCAGTGCTCCAATCCTGAAGATTGCAGATCCAAATAAGGATTACGTGGTGTGCACCGATGCATGTAAGGAGGGGCTAGGAGGAGTTCTCAGCCAAGAGGGATCTATAACTTGTTATGAGTCCCGAAAACTAAAAGAGCATGAAAGGAATTATGCCACTCATGATTTAGAGTTGGCAGCAATCATCCATGCATTGAGGAAATGGAGACATTACCTCATGGGAAGGAGATTTGAATTAAGAATAGACCACAACAGTCTGAAATATTTATTTGATCAGCCAAATTTAAATGCCAGGCAAATCAGATGGCTGGAGTTTCTGTGTGAATATGAATTTGATATCAAGCATATCAAAGGGAAAGAAAATAAGGTGGTTGATGCACTCAGCAGAAAAGTACACGAATTACATGCTACATCCATTAGCATGTATAGAACTGAGATTAAAGACAGAATTTTGGAAGCTGCAAATACTGATTTGCAGTATAGAGGTCTTGAAGCAAAGCTGCAACAGCGTGAGAGATGACAAACCAAGGAAAGTTACACCTTGGGAACTGATGGTTTACTTATGTATAAAAACAGAGTGTATGTACCCAATGTCTGAGAATTGAAGCTGACAATTCTAAAGGAGATGCATAACGTGGCTTATGCTAGACATCCTGGATATCAGAACACTGTGGAAGCAGTCAAAAGCCATTATTTTTGGCCAGGTCTGAAGAAGGGAATCGTTGAATACATCGCCAGATGTATGGAGTGCCAGAAGGTTAAGGTTGAGCATAGGCACCTAGCAGGGTTTCTGCATCCTTTACCCATTCTTGAATGGAAATGGGACGTGGTAGCAATGGATTTTATCACAGGATTGCCCAGAACAAGCAAGCAGTATGATTCAATCATGGTGGTGGTGGACAAGCTTACTAAAGCCGCCCATTTTATTCCACTGAAAACCATCCACGGGGTAGCTGATGTTGCTGATATCTTTTTAAAAGAAGTTGCACGCTTACACGGAAATCCTAAGACAATTGTGTCTGATAGGGACCTGAAATTCACTTGAAATTTATGGAAAGGACTGTTTAAAGGATTTGGAACAAATCTGAACTTTAGTACAATGTATCATACTGAGTCTGATGATCAGACAGAAAGGGTGAACAGAGTAATAGAAGACATACTGAGAATGTATGTGATGGATAAACCATCAAGGTGGGAAGACTACCTTCATTTAGTAGAATTCACCTACAATAATGGGTATCATGCATCGTTGAAGATGAGCCCATTCGAAGCACTTTATGGAAGAAAGTGCAACACTCCAGTGAGTTGGGATAATCCAGCTGATAGAGTATTCGTTGGGCCTGAACTGCTCAAAGAGATGGAAGATCAAATGATAAAAATTAAACGAAATCTGAAAGCTACCCAGGATAGGTAGAAAAGTTACGCTAACAGTAACAGAACCCATAGAGAATTCAAAGTGGGTGACCATGTTTTCCTGAAAGTGAAAACTAACAGGAGTTCCCTGAAGTTGGGAAGTTGCGCCAAGTTGGCAGCAAGATTTTGTGGGCCATTTAAGATCCTGGAAAGGATTGGGCCAATTGCATACATGCTTGCACTACCTACATCTATGACTGCACATAATGTGTTTCATGTTTCACTGCTTAAGAAATATGTACCTGATGCTAATCATGTTATCGAATGGAATGTGATTCAGGTGGAACCAGAAGGTGTCCTGCAAGTGCATCCTATGCGCATATTGGACAGGAAAAGCAAACAGCTCCGGAATCGAGCTATAGAGCTTGTAAAGGTCTAGTGGACCTGGTACAGTCCTGAGGACGCGACATGGGAGCATGAAGATGTTATGCGGCCAGAGTACCCGCATCTTTTTGAAAATTTTTGAAAAGCTTGCAGATGTTGTGTAAAGTTGCACTGAGGATAGTGCAAAAATAAGGGGAGGGGGATTGTAGTGTCCCCAAGGCCGAGCCCCATTGCAAACCATGTTATGAAAGAAATTGTAATTATGTTTTATAGGCTGGTGAGCCAAGTTTTTATAAGCTGGTGGCTTATGTGATTGTTAGGCCAGAGAGCCTAAGGGTTGGAGGCCAAGGGCTTGATTTTGTACTTGTATGCATGCAAAACATTTAATAAAATTGTAAACACCGCTAGGTGTAGACCAACCACGATGAATGAGTGAAGGGGGATTGAGCTTCCATAGAGAATGCAAGGAATTAGGGGCTGGAAGGTGGGAAAGGGGCTAAGTGTTGAGCCTAGGGGCTAAGCCTAGGGGGCTTAAGCCTGGGAATAATATTTTACTATTATTCCCAAAGAACATGTGCCATTTATGTTTTATCCTAAGTTTCTGGAAAGGGGAGGATGTACAAGGGTGATGCGTGTGGGTGAAACGCATGTAGTTCCATGGGTGACAAGTGTCAACCCTAGTGCATGCGAATAAAACGACCATGATGAGTCATGAGAAGGATTCCTCCTGCATTCTACCTGATTGCCTGAACGTGTATGGAGCCCTAGATAGTACGACCAACCCGACTCCTGTAGAGGAATCCTCGTGCATTCTTGAGAGTCAAAAATTCCGTGTTGTCTTTGATAATCCGTGTGCATCCTCTGTCTGATTGATCAAACCCGTGCATGGAGGCTCTGTCCTGAAGCCGTGACCCTGAACCATTCTGCCATTGTTGAACTAGTTGGAAAGCCTGTGTTTGGTTCTGTAAATCTATGTACACCTCTATTCTATGAGTCGAGAAGCCTGTGTTTGTTTCTAAAGAGTCAGTTTCACCTCTGTTCTGAGCCGTGGAGTCTGTGTTGACTCCTGCAGGAATTACTCATCATGCATTCTTGTGAACCATCACTGTGAGGCCTTGAGCCATTGTTGAGTCTCTTTGAGAGGTCGTGTTTGTATTTCCAGTTGGCTATGGTGACCACGTAGAGCTGGACTGCGCGTGGCTTGATGGCTAGTGTGAGTTGTGATTGAGCTTGTGTGTGATCTATCTCTAGGTGAGGGAGGTGGTTGTTGTTGGAAGATATTTGTTCCAGAGAGTGTCCAGCACCAGCTTCAGGCTTTGAGACTTCCTGATCTGGCCTGTTGTCAAGACCCAGATAGGGAGGTTAGCACTGATGGATTGTTCTTGTGAAGGTGTATACTCCCGGGTGGAACAGGCATGTGGGGAAATAAAGTCTAGTAGTAGTGGGCGTAAGATGGCATCCTAGGAAGAATCCTTCCAGATTTTATGTGTTGTTATCCCTATAACCTCAGCCTAGCCTAGGATTCCTTGCCTTGGGGTGGAGCTTAGACCTAGCTTGAGGGTGACCCACTGCTGAGCTAATGAGCAGTGTGGTCTAAGGCTGGGAGGTTCATGGAAGGCCTGCACTTGGTTGGTGGATTCTATCACTATTAAAAGATAAGTATCTGATTACACTTTAATCATGTTTTGCATGATTTTGATGCTTATGTTATCATGACTTCCACTGTGTATATGAATTAATATGAAACGCTATTGATTGTTAATTATAGTAGTAAATTATAAGTTTTACTCCGAGCTTAAATGTGTTTATTTGTTTAAATACATGTGGATTATATAATACATGTATGAGTTATGTACAAAGTGGTGTTATAGATTTCTTTAAGAACGTAGAAGCCTTGGTAGCCAGAAAAGGTGTGCTACATGTCTAATATATGATTCTTGCATTTTACAACTCCATTTTGTTTTGGTGTGTGAGGGACCGACCTCTACCAGCCAATACCAGACCAAAGCAGGTATTCTTCAAAGAGTCAATTGACATACTCACCACCATTGTCATATATTAATCACTTAATGGGTTGACCTCATTGCTTTTCAGCAAAGGCCTGAAATTATTTTAACTTCTCAAAAACGAGATTTATATTCTTTAGGAAAAAGACCCATGTGAAACGAGAGAAATTATCAAGGAAATTCAAAATGTACCTTGCACCTACTAGTGAAGGTAAGCTAATAGAATAAAAATCATTGTGAACTAGTAGGTTATGTTCTTGCCACACTTCTGCAGAGTCAAAAGGTTCCCAATGATGCTTCCCAAGTACAAAACCCTTACATACACCTTCAGAAGGAAACACCTTTGATAAACCAACAACCATTTATGAGTTGTTAGTTCCTGCAGACTACGAAAGTTTAGATGTTTGAGTCATTCATGCCAAATTAGACTTATCTCATTAGTGTGAGAAATGAGTGCATTCCATTCAGATTCAGGTCGATTTGTGTCACAAAACTTGTATAAGTTGTCCATCATGTCTAGAATCCAATTAGAGACAATCAACTTTCCTTTCTTCATATCATGAACATAGAATCAATCTCACCAAAATTCCACAATATTACTGATCTGAGTTAGCTGAGCAACGTACAAAAAATTTGCATTGAGATTTGGTACATGATATACATTGAAAAATTTACCATGTCAAAAAGCTACATCACCCTGACCAACAACATCCAAAGAAAAATCATCAAAAAAACATATTCTACTTTCTTCAACTTTATTCAATCTCATGAATAAAGTGGCATCCTTCACCATGTGGTGAGTGCACCTGAAGTCGAAAACCCATTCATTTTGTGTTGTGTGAGAAGTCCCAAATTGGACGGTGAAATTATCAGTGGGTTGACGAACAATCAACGCATCTCCTTCAAGCCTCTTAACCTTATCCTCTAAATTGTCTCGCTTTTTTAATTAATTATTCTCAACATGTCGAGTCTTTCCATAATACCAACATGTTTTCTTCTTCTAACTTCATTGTGGTTGTCTATGGGGTCCTTGATCAGTGTATGCAGGTTTCTATGTAGAAGCATCAATCTACATTCTATTCCTGGAATCCATCTTTCCCTTTCCCTTGAGCAAGTGGGCTTGATGCTTACCACCAATATTTCCTTCTTCAAGCAACCTATGCTGGTTGGTAATCAAAATTTCCCAAAAAACTTCAAAGGAGTGTTCCTTACCATCTTGCTTGTGTGCATGCCAGTTAGTGCAGAAGGTTGATACAAACACATCAAATGGTGTTCTCAAATTTATCAAGACCAGCTCAATGAGTTTTCCATCCTTCTTCTTGTAGGTTTCTCCACATTCTCTCGACTTCAACAAGAATTCATTAAAACATGCTAAATAGTCCTCCATTATTTCAAAGGAATGAGGATCGAGAGAGATCAACTCTTTCTCCAACTGCATGACTTGTCTTTCGTCAATGCGGTTGAACAAGATTTTTTAGCTTCTTCTAGACTAGATTCAAACAGTCAATTCCATTGAGATGGAAATGAATTTCTCGGGTGATGTAGGTAATTATGACCCCTACAAACTCATCCTTCTTTCCATCAATGACAAATTTTGTCAAGGTGTCTATTGTATCTGGGATCACAACCTTGGTATGTTGCTATTGTCCCTTACTTTCCAATAGATTTTCTATCTCTGGAGCCCATACTGCATGATTTGATTCATTCAGAACAATAGGATCGATCTTCAAATCCATCTTCAATATCTAGACATACAAGTTTGTTTAAATAAGTTCCAATTAAAAAACCACTGACCTAGAGTCAATCAAATAATAGATCCAACTCAACAAGGTTTGCATATAATCAATCGAGGTTTTCAGACCATCGACTTTGATACCATGCTGGAGAATGAGGCGGAACTTAATATGAAATAAAGAACATAGTGTTGCAGATAGAAGAGGGAAAAAAATTTCTAAGAAGATACATGGCATCTAAAGACATCGTTACAACACTTAACCATAACACACTATGATCAGAACATCACAGTGCATATTGCACATCTTGATCTTCATGATCTATATGAAATCTCAAATTGCTTAATATCGATAATGACCCAACAGGTCTTCTTTTATAGTCTCAAGATCCAAATGACTCCCACTGAATTCAGAAGATATTTTCCACATTTAATGACCGACGGTTAGAGTTGGTCCCAAAAAATCTATTCTAGCGAGCTCACTCGTCCAGACTACACTCGAACGATTATCCATCCAACTCATAGTCAAATGCAAGGTTAGTCAATCCACGGGCTGACTATCTTCGATTGTTGGTCTAATATCTGACTGTGTTGGAGTTACTTCACACACACCTAGGATTTATTTTTCCTAAGGTTTTTCCTTGTTTATTAGTCATAATTAGTCATTGTCTAGTCTCCTATATTTTAGGGGAGAATATTCCATGTGGAGAATATTCTCTTCAGTTGACACTTCAGTTTGACTAGTTGAGTTGACTCTAGATGTTTCATTGGCTTTGTCACCATGAAACATTGGGATCATCACCATGCTAATGCGCACTTGCCTTGGGATCATCACCAGACTATCACGTTACCCTTGATTCCTTGATCTACTCCTCACTACAATATGTTCAGTCCGTTAACTGAAGAATGGTTGACTAGTTAACTTAGCTAGGTGGCAGTTCACTCCCATAACTGTCTGAGAGACTAGAATAGGTGGCAGTTCACTCCCATAATTGTTGGTGTGTGTCTATATCACTCTATAACACCACTATGGAGGATTGGTTCTCCTCCAGTGTGCATTCATTGAGTTATACAAAGTATATCATGTGTAAATTATTCATTATTCATTACAGTTAATGATAATTCTTCCATTGTTTCTCTCTTGCTTCTTGTTTCTCAATTTCTCTCTGAAAATGTGTATGGTATTTTCTAGCTATATCTATTTTGTGTAGGTTCAACACATTTACATGGTAATAGAGCTGATGAAATGCTAAGCAAAAGATACCCCAAAAATTTTTGCAGGTACAAAAGATTGAAGAGAGCGGAAAGATGGATTTCCAAAAAGAATTCATTCTTACACCTTACAACTACTTTGCATGGAAGGATAAAGTAGTCATACATCTCTGAGCTAGAGGATTTTATAGGTTAACATTGAATATAGACATAGAACCGAAATCATACATAGAAAAATCCAAGTACTTAAATCGAACAACAGAAAGATGGATTTCAAAAAAGAATTCATTCTTACACCTTACAACTAATTTGCATGGAAAGATAAAGTAGTCATACATCTCCGAACTAGAGGATTGTATAGGTTAACCTTGAATATAGACACAGAACTGAAATCAGACATAGAAAAATCCAAGTACTTAAATCGAATGTGTTAGCGCCAATTCTTGTAAAGGGGGGTGTTTCTCTCTGATTTAGGGCCCTTGGTGTAAAATGCATGAAACGTGGCTTAAAAATCCACTAAGGGGCGATCATTCGCGGCCTGTGCTAGAAGCGCCCAAAGCATAACACTTAGAAAAATCCTGTTTCGGGCTTCAAATCAAGTGCCTGGGAGCCATTTTGGCTACCGGGACTTCAAAGGACATGAGGTCTCTCTCTCTTCCACTGCATCGGGAATCCCCAAACCCCTCTTCCATTGCATCGGGAATCCCCGAAACCTGAAACGTGAAATGTAAAAGCGCCCAGGAGCCATTTCAGCATTTCGGCTACCGGGACTTCAAAGGGCAAGGGGTTTCTCTCTTCCACTACATCGGGAATCCACGAAACCCGAAACATGAAATGTAAAAGTGCTTGGGAGCCATTTCAACATTTTGGCTACTGAGAATTCAAAGGACAAAGGGGTTGCTCTCTCTTTTCATTGCATCGAGAATCCCCGAACCCCGAAACGCGAAATGTAAAAGTGCCCGGGAGCCATTTCGGCATTTCAACTACTGGGACTTCAAAGGACATAGGGTCTCTCTCTCTTCCACTGCATCGGAAATCCCTGAACCCCAAAACACAAAATGTAAAAGTGCCCGAGAGACATTTTGGCATTTCGGCTACCGGGACTTCAAAGGACAAAGGGGTTGCTCTTCCACTGCATTTCAAAACCCTAAAATGCGAAATGTGAAAAGCGCCCAGGAGCCATTTCGAAATTTCGGCTATCGGGACTATGAAAGACAAGGGGTTTCTGTTCCACTGCATTTCAAAACCCTGAAAAGAAAAATGTGAAAAGTGCCCAGGAGCCATTTCGACATTTCGGCTACCGGGACTTCAAAGGCAAAGGGGTCTCTCACTATGTTTTTAGTCTCGGCCACCCTCCATGGAAAAAGAAGTTAATGAATATTGAGTAGGTGGTTGAGACCTCAGCTCAAGCCATGAATGTAAGGCATGGAGGTTCTAGCAGGCAGTCTGCCCAAGATAGTCCTGTGTGTAGGTTTTCCTAAAAGAGCCATGCTGAGTTACGATGGCGTTTGGCGAAGGAGTTCCTTCTAGGTTTGACTGAGGAGCCTGCACATGCTAATTTGGACTTTAATGTCTTAGCTACCTTCCTGCTGCGAAGTTGGCAAATTGCTCAAAGTATATATACTCAGTTTTGGTATTTTGTAAAGGGATCGATGGTTGAGCTATGCTCCCAACTGTAAAGTTTCTAAGGAAGCTCTGGTTATGTATTTTGATTTGAGACTGTCAAATTAATGGAAGTCAGCTTCTCTTTTCTTTTATTTTTTGTTTGTTAGCTGTTTAAAACACTCAGAGCTGGAAGATCCAGTCGAGGGTCGCATATTGTAGGATGATGTATGGTTTGTCACTGCAATCTTTGCACTAGTCTTAAGCAGACTCCCGCGTTATCTTTTTCCTTCTTACATTGAATGATTCAAACTGGAGGATCTAGTCGAATGGTTGTGGCTGCATAGCATGATGGAAATTGTATTAGTGTGTAGCTGTGACTATGTCATTTAGGCACATTTCAGTGTCTTTTTTTTCTTCCTTGAGTTGTTGGAAGGCCTGATGCCTAGAGAAATCTCCACCCTTTTCTTCTAGTCTTCCCTCTACTCTCGCTTTAACTCAAATTCCTGACTAAAGTTAGTTGCGGCCCTCATTTCCCTGTGCATTTCTGGCCTATTTTTATGAGTTTAAATGATGTTGTTATGAGTTTACTCCCATCCGATCACCCCTTTAAACAAATACGTGACATAAAACTGATGGGCGTCAGGATCTTCTCCTACTGCAATCCAGGAGTGACTTCTAACGCCAACATTTCTGGCACCGTTGCTGTGGATGAAGTTGAAAATTTTCCCTGGGATTGAACGACATTGAGCCTCTGATTTTGAAGGTGCATCAGGCATCAGAGCCCTTGAATATTGTCACTATGCACCTGGTGACTCCACTGTGGTGACTCCACTGTTTCCACTTCACTGTTTTGGTTGTGGCTACTTTAGCACACCTAAAAGCTGACCCAGAGGAGCTTTCTTGAGAAGGTTTCAGCAACTTCTTTCTCATCTTGGGAAGTTCCCTTGGAGGACACAATGTTAAGATGGCCTTTGATGGTGGACAAATACCAGCCACATTCAAAGCTGTGAATCTTTCACCTGGTGACTCCATGATTCAAGGATCGATTGGAAACTCCACTGGTTCAAAATGGAAAATATCCTAGCTTGGAGGTTTGCTCCTTTTAACTTTTCTGCTATTCCTGGTTTTCCTAATGATGTCCCTTCTCTGAATGAATGGGGCCATTATTTGCCCATATTTAGAGAGCGTAAGGAGGACAACCCTGCTCAACATCTCTGTGATTTTCATGAACTCATGCTTCAGTGGGAGATACATCATGAGGATGTATTATTGAAAATGTTCATGTTCTCGTTAGCAGGGGATGCTCGCGAATGGTATCATTCTTTACCCCCTGCTAGCATTTCTTCACTCAATGAATTTCATGCAGCTTTTAATAGGCGTTGTCAAAAATTTTATTCCTCTAAGTTTATCTTTCATAGTTGTTGTGAGGAATGTGAGGACAGTGAGCAAGATACGGTTGTGCCTTATGAAGGCTGCAATGATGAGGAAAGTTGTATGGATGAAGATCTCAGGGGGGAAGAAGATGCTCTGAGTAAGCTGATGGAGCAGGTGAAATATCTTTTTGCCCAACTAGAAAGGTTGGAATCTGAAGATAGCATAGAGGATTTTCCAGTCCTTGAGGAAGATGTTCTTGACGACTCTTTTGAGGAAGATGCTCTGAGTAAGCTGATGGAGTGGGCGAAATCTCTCCTTGCCCTATTAGAAAGGTTGGAATCTAAATAAAACATAGAGGATTTTCCATTCCTTGAGGAAGATGTTCTTGATGACTCTTTTGAAAAATATATTGAAGATCTCATAGCCGAAGCAACATTAGTTTCTGCCCTTGATGAGCCTATTGTCTCAGATTTAAAGGAAGAAGCCATTGTGGAAGAGGATTGTTCTCTTTTTCTTCACAAGATTTCCCATGATGTATTTACATTTGGGATTGAAAAGAAGGATCGGGAGATCATTCCTTTTTTGCAAAATGGAGGAGTTTTGTGCTCTCCTAGCTTCGATGATTATTTGGATAAGGAGCGACAGAGCCCCACATCACAGTCTGCTGACCAGAGGAGCATCCAGCCTGCATATGATAGCTACAAATCAGATCCTGAGCTGGATATGCAGGATTTCCAAGAACAGATAGCAGAGCCCTGTCCTCTATTCATTAAAGAAGATTATCATGAGGAAATGAACCATCCTTGGCCTGCAGAAGACACTGAGTAGCAGATTAAAGAACAAAGCTTTCCCACATGTCTTATCTATGATGATTATGACTCTAACCCTTGGGAGAGCCAAGAAGAGGAACTAGAAGAGAAGGCTATGGATACTTTTCCTCTGTTCACAAATGAAGAACATTGCAAGGAAATCAGCCTCCCTGACAAACATGATGAGGAGAAGAGCTTTCCCATGGATCTTGTTTACGACCATTATGATTCTGACCTATGGGAGAGCCAAGAGGAAGAACCATAAGAGCAACAACAGGGGTAGTTTATCCCCTGTCTAGAGCCTACCAGTGAGCAGCCACCACCTGAGATCAGTCAACCCACACCAGTCTCTCACCCACCTGAGCTTACTAGAGAGATTCAATCATGTGTGAGCAGCTACGTAGCAGAGGAGGTTGCCTGTCACTAATTTTCTGGAGTTTGTCGCTGGTCCTATGAGCCTGTGAAGGAATACATGGAGTTGTATTTCCTTCACAATTTGGAGCCACCCTATTTCATCTCAACTTCAGCCTATAAGGAGAAATTGAAGAGTGTAGCTATTCTGCTGTCACGGTTACACCATCTATTGGTGGTCATCGATAGACAGAATGAAGGAGCTTCCATTCAAGAAGTTACTTGATTGGCTATGGTGGAAATTTGCTTTCACCTAGCACTACGTAAAGATTAATTAGTTTAGGACTGTACATAAATAAGCTCCTTTGAGCATGTATGTTTATTTTGTTTTTACTTTTCGACCTATATTTTTAGCAGGGTGTTTTGAGCTTGACTCCATAGCCCAACAGCAAGGCAACTGGAGTTGCAAAAGGAGTTCTTAGAGCATCACAGGGATGACTCTATCCCCCATGGAGCCTAATGTTAGCACCAATTCTTGTAAAGGGGGGTGTTTATCTCTAATTTAGGGCCCTTGGTGTAAAATGCATGAAATGTGGCTTAAAAATCCACTAAGGGGCGATCATTCGCGGCCTGTGCTAGAAGCGCCCAAAGCACAACACTCAGAAAAATCTTGTTTCGGGCTTCAAATCAAGTGCCCGGGAGCCATTTCAGCATTTCATCTACTGGGACTTCAAAGGACACGGGGTCTCTCTCTCTTCCACTGCATCGGGAATCCCCGAACCCCGAAACGTGAAATGTAAATGTGCCTGGGAGCCATTTTGGCATTTCAGCTACTAGGACTATGAAAGACAAGGGGTTGCTCTCTTCCACTGCATCGGGAATCCCTGAAACCCGAAACACGAAATGTAAAAGCGCCCAGGAGCCATTTCGGCATTTCGGCTACTGGGACTTCAAAGGACAAGGGGTTTCTCTCTTCCACTGCATCGGGAATCCCCGAAACCTGAAACGCGAAATGTAAAAGTGCCCAGGAGCCATTTTGGCATTTCAGCTACCGAGACTTCAAAGGACAAAGGGGTTTCTCTCTCTTTTCACTGCATCGGGAATCTTTGAAGCCTGAAATGTGAAATGTAAAAGTGCCCGGGAGCCATTTCGGTATTTTGGCTACTGTGACTTCAAAGGACACAGGGTCTCTCTCTCTTCCACCGCATCGGGAATCCCCGAACCCCGAAACATGAAATGTAAAAGTGCCCGGGAGCCATTTTGACATTTTGGCTACCGGGACTTCAAAGGACAAAGGGGTCGCTCTTCCACTACATTTTGAAACCCCAAAACGTGAAATGCAAAAAGCGCCCAGGAGCCATTTCAGCATTTTGGCTACCGGGACTATGAAAGATAGGGGGTTGCTCTTCCACTGCATTTCGAAACCCCGAAACATGAAATGCGAAAAGCACCCAACATCCATTTCGACATTTCAACTACTAGGACTTCAAAGACAAAGGGATATCTCGCTATGTTTTCAGTATCGGCCACCCTCCATGGAAAAATAAGTTAATGAATATTGAGTAGGTGGTTGAGACCTCAGCTCAAGCCATGAATGTAAGGCATGGAGGTTCCAACAGGCAGTTTGCCCAAGATCATCCTGTGTGTAGGTTTTCCTAAAAGAGCCATGCTCAGTTAAGATGGCGTTTGACGAAGGAGTTCCGTCTAGGTTTGACTGAGGAGCCTACACATGCTAATTTGGACTTTAATGTCTCAGCTACCTTCCTGCTGTGAAGGTGACAAATTGCTCAGAGTATATATACTCAGTTTTGGTATTTTGTAAAGGGATCAATGGTTGAGCTATGATCCCAACTGTAAAGTTTTTGAGGAAGCTCTAGTTATGTATTTTGATTTGAGACTGTCAAATTAATGGAAGTCAACTTCTCTTTTATTTTATTTTTTGTTTGTCAGCTATTTAAAACACTCGGAATTGGAAGATCTAGTCGAGGGTCACATATTGTAGGATGATGTATGGTTGGTCACTACAATCTCTGCACCAGTCTTAAGCAGACTCAT
This sequence comes from Picea engelmannii, assembly GCA_009831015.1. Lineage (NCBI taxonomy): Eukaryota > Viridiplantae > Streptophyta > Pinopsida > Pinales > Pinaceae > Picea > Picea engelmannii. The sequence goes on along the minus strand of ML781881.1, from coordinate 410,487 downwards.
GTGTTATCTTTTTCCTTCTTACATTGAATGATTCAAACTGGAGAATCCAGTCGAATGGTTGTGGCTGCATAGCATGATGGAAGTTTTATTAGTGTGTAGCTCTGACTGTGTCATTTAGGCACAATTCAGTGTCTTTTTTTTCTTCCCCAAGTTGTTAGAAGGTCGGACGCCCAAAGCAGTCTCCACCCTTTTCTCCCAGTCTTCCCTCTACTCTCGCTTTAACTCAAATTCTTGACTAAAGTTAGTTGTGGCCCTCATTTCCCTGTGCATTTCTGGCCTAGTTTTTTGAGTTTAAACGATGTTGTTCTAAGTTTACTCCCATCAGATCACCCCTTTAAAAAAATACATGACATAAAACTGATGGGCATCGGGCTTTGCTCTTGCTGCAATCCAGGAGTGACTTCTGATGCCAACAAAATGGATGAAGCATTCAGAACAATTTACAGTCTTATTTATCCTGATCTCCTTTTTCACATATATTCCTGTAAGACTCCCAATGAAGCCTGGACCACCTTGGAAGGGATCTTTGGAAATAGGATGAGATGAGGGGACACATGTTGGAGGTGTAATTTATCACATTGGATCCAAAAATCTTCGACAATATCCAAGATTTCTTTACAAAATTGAAGGATTTACTGTCACAACTCAAATCTTGCAGGGTTGATAAATCTAAGGAGGAGAAACAAATGGTTCTCACCATTCTCTCCAAAATTGGTCCTGAATTATCTGTGTTCGTATCCACATTCCATTCAGCCAGATTCACCTCTAGAGCCACCTAGAATATGCCTTCTCTTGAGGACTTTATCGAATTCCTTACACAAGAGAAAACCAAGCTCATCAACATGGGAAAAATCAAAGGCCCAAAGGCGCATGCACTTACTGTGCAAGATGAAATCCATCAATATCAGAAATCTAAATATAAAGGAAAAAGGAAATCTCATGCACATCCAAATAAAGAAGGGTACTCAAAGCCCTTCACCGATGCCTTCGGATCCAAAGGTGGAAAGGGAAGAAAAGGGGAGAAATGCACGTATTGTCACAAAGGATTCCATCCAGAATCCACATGAATGAAAAAACAAATATATATAATGTCTCAAATACTTTAGAAAAATAACCTTGGATATCACATCACCGAGGGTGCTAAGAAGAAGAAGCCAGAAGATCCAAATCCCAAGAAAGGCAATTATAGCCATGCCTTAATTGCCATCAAATCCTCTCTCGATGCTTGGATCGTAGATTCAAGAGCATCACATCACATGGCTACCTCAAAAGTAGTATATTCTTCATTGGATGCATGCAAAGGTCCTCCTATTCAGATGGGGGATAACTCTTTAGTTGAAGTCACTAGCAAAGGAAGGATTGAACTCACCAACGAAAGATTTGAGAATGTGTTGCATGTTTCCAAACTTTTTGTCAACCTTCTCGCCATGTATCATATGAAGAATTCCGACACCAGAAAGAAATTCATATTCACACCTAATTCCATGGACATCTATGACATGCAAACCAACTCCAGGGTTGCTACCGGTGAGGTAAATCATCCATCTAGATTGTATACATTTTCTAAATTCATTGAACCTAATTCTAATTTATTGCTTACTCATGCTGATGAAAGTAGTAGGATATGGCACAAAAGGTTTGGAAATTTGAATTTCATATACATGCAACAAATTAGAAAGAAAATATCGGTCTATGGTCTACCATACATCCATTTCTCTAAGGGAGTATGTGAGGGATGTGTTCTTGGAAAACACCCTCAAGAGAAATTCGACAAAGGAAAGTATGATAGAGCTTTTGTGCCTTTAGATATGATCCACAGTGACCTTATGGGTCCTTTTCCTCATCCATATATCAGCAAAGAGAGGTTTGTTCTCATTTTTGTTGATGATTTCTCACGTTTTACATGGATCTACTTTCTCAGGAAAAAATTTGAGGTCTTTCAACACCTCAAAGATTTCAAAGCGCTGGTTGAGAGACAGTCCAGAAAGAAGATCAAAGTCATCAAAACTAATAACGTGGGAGAATATGTAAATCATGAGATCCATAATCTTTTCCATGAGGCAAGGATTCAGTTGCAGCACACAATTCCCTAGACTCCATAGCAAAACGGAGTTGCTGGGTGGAAAAACAGATCTCTAAAGGAGATGGCATCTTGCATGCTACATGCAAAGTCACTACCACAGAGACTATGGGCCGAAGCACTTAATTGTGAAGCATACATCCAAAACATATCTCCCCATAGATCTATCAAGGATAAGCCCCCTTATGATTCTTGGAGCAGCCTCAAACCGGAAGTGACACACTTTCGCATTTTTTCTTCACGTGCATGGGCCTAGTTCCCTCTGAAAAGAGGAAGGCACTTGATCCACAAAGAACTGAGTGTATTTTTGTTGGATACCCTGACAGTGTGAAGGGATATAGGCTTATTGATCTTTCCTCAGACCAGATCATCATTGAGCACAATGTTCAATTCGAGGAAAGTGTCTCGCATGTACCTCAACAGCTGCATGAAGACACCTTCATTCTTCCACATGTCTGAGATCATGAGCATGCACATGCTGACTCTTCTTCAGATGAGAGTTTTGATTCAAAGGACTCAAATGATTCAGATTCAGAGTCAGTATAGTCTGATGCAGAGTCAAAGCATCCAGATGCAGTTGCAGAGCTAGAGCAGAGGCCCAAGTGGGCACAGACTACTCTTTACGATGCAGGGGATCTCATTTGTGATCCAGCCGATACTAGGAGGAATCGATCTGATTTTGAGAAGCCTCTTGTTTCACTCACTACCACTGAACCATTTCCCTCTAGGAATATTTTCTTGGTTCAAGCTTTAGATCCACAGTATTATGGCAAGGCTGCTGGAAATCCCTTTTGGGAATCCGCCATGCAAGAGGAGTACAACTCCCTCCTCGAGAACCAAACTTGGGATATGGTTACCCTTCCTTCTAGGAGGAAACTTTTCATATGCATATGGGTCTACAGGACCAAGAGCGTAGTGAATGGATAGATTATCATATACAAATCCAGGCTTGTTTCCAAAGGCTTTCAGTAGGTGCATGGTATTGACTATGATGAGACCTTCACTCCAGTAGTGAAGATGGATTCCATCTGATTGGCACTTTCCATTGAAACAACCAAGGGATGGGAAGTCCATCAGATGGACATGAAGAATGCATTTATTCATGGTGATCTCTCTAAGGAGATCTATATGGAGTAGCCCCAGGGATTTATGTAGGACTCATCTTTGGTCTGTCGATTGAAGAAGTCCCTTTATGGCCTCAAGCAGGGTCTGAGGGAATGGTATGCCAATATGGACTCCTACCTACTGTCACAGAACTTTGTATGTTGAAAATCAGACCCAAATTTCTACATGCTCACGACGACTGATTCACTTCTACTCTTAGTTTTGTATGTTGATGATTTGTTGATCATTGTTTGCTCGACTTCAGTGATTGCTGCAGTCAAAGGTATTCTACATGAGGGGTTTTTTAAGAAGGACATGGGTCCACTACACTTCTTCCTTGCACTCGAGATCAGTTAGGATGCATCGGGCATCAAACTGTCTCAAGCCAAGTATGCACAAGATCTCCTTGAGAGATTAAACATGACGACTGCAAGTCTGCTCCGAATCCTTTCCTATTAGGGGTAAAACTTGAGGATGGCAGGGACACTCCATTGGTTGAAAACACACTATACAAATAGCTATTGGGGAGCTTGTTGTATCTCACACACTCCAGACCAGACCTCTCCTATGCAATTGGTGCAATTTCCAGGTTCATGCAGGAGTCACATGAGCTACATTGGAAGGATGCAAAGTGTATCCTTCAATACGTACAGGGAACCATCACCTTTGAGATTCATTATGCAACAAACTCTACATTAGATCTCATTGGGTTTACTGATTCTGACTGGGCTGGGGATAGCACTGATCACAAGTCCACATCTGGTTACTCACTTAGTATTGGTTCCGGGCCTATCTGTTGGTCGAGCAAGAAGCAAGTTTCCATTGCTCTATCGTCAGTTGAGGCAGATTACAGAGGGGTAGTTAACATAACCATTCAGGCTATGTGGCTACAACATTTTCTCACTAAGTTGGGCATTCAGTTTCATCTATCTATCGTCATCTGGTGTGACAACCAGAGCACTCTGAATTTCTGCAAAGATCCAGTTTAGAGGTAGCAGACGAAGCACATCGAGATCCACATGCACTACATCCAGGAATTAGTACACAAGGGGATCATCGACCTATAGTTCTATCCTTCAGCAGAACAAACGACATACATCTTCACCAAGACCTTCACTGAGAAAAATTTCCATTCTCTGAGAAGTTGTCTTGGAGTGAAGGACACAGTTTCCTATAAACTGTAGTTCTTATTTTTACATACATTGTACCCTGAGGAGGTTTTTTTCCCATGAGGTTTTCCATCTTTCCTCACTTTATTTTCAGTGTATCTTTTGTATTTGGGTACCTAACATGGCCTCGTTGTTGGGACCCATTCTTTATTTTCACCATAATGATGTTCAGAGTGGGTGTTGGAGTTACTTCACACACACCTAGGATTTCTTTTTCCTAATATTTTTCCTTGTTTATTAGTCATAATTAGTCATTATCCAGTCTCTTATATTTTAGGGGAGAATATTCCACCTGGAGAATATTCCCTTCAATTGACACTTCAGTTTGACTAGTTGAGTTGAGTCTAGATGTTGCATTGGTTTTGTCACCGTGCAACATTGGGATCATCACAATGCTAATGTGCACTTGCCTTGGGATCATCACTAGACTGGCGCATTACCCTCGATTCCTTGATCTACTCCTCACTACACTCTGTTCAGTTAGATAATTGAATATTGGTTGACTATTTAACTCAGCTAGGTGGAAGTTCACTCCCATAATTTCCTGAGAGACTAAACTAGGTGGCAATTCACTCTCGTAACTGCTGGTGTGTGTCCAGATCACTCTATACCACCACTATGGCACAATGGTTCTCCTCTAGTGCACATTCATTTATTTATATAAAGTAGATCATGTGTAAATTATTCATTATTCATTACGGTTAATGAGAATTCTTCCATTCTTTCTCTCTTGCTTCTTCTTTCTCAATTTCTCTCTGCAAATGTGTATGGTATTTTCTATCTAGATCTATTCTATGCAGGTTCAACACATTTAAAATAGGCATGTTGACTACTCGACCGACTGTGCCCAGATGTAGGTTGACCTTTCGGCCGACTAAATCCAAAATATGTGTGATGAACCATCAATGCTTGATGTTCCAACATATATTAATTTTTGAATATCTCTTCATCTCCCTTATAATTCAACCAAGATTTAGGAAATTAATTAGTTGGAGTAACACACCCCTATATGTGCACATATTTTAACACTAGTCTTTTTTTTCCAAACTTTTATTTTTTGCAAGATTACAAATTACATCTAATGTGTAAATAGGAGGAAGTAATGGACCCCATGAAGTCCACATGTTCTAGTCACACTCATAGATATTTTAACACTTTACACTTGAAAACACCCTCATTCACACACAAAGGATTTGGAAATCCACCTTGGTTGAGTATGTTCTTCCCCTTGTTCCCAAAAGTGATCTTGGAGAACCAAAAAACCTAAGGAATTTTGACAATATCCTTCATCATACCCTCAATAAAATAGATTAGTCCATACCCAAAACCCAAGATTTAAAAAAAATACAACTCTAAAGAACCCACTAAAATCTTCCATCATGAGGTCACAAAACAATATTTTAGTATAGGTTAGGATTTCGAGGGTAGGCATCCAAAAAAAAACATGTCATCACTTTTCATATGAAACTTAGAAGTTGAATTTTTAGTATGCTTTAAAATAATTCACCTCATGTGTGCTACACCAAGGTAGGGAGATACCCGTGAAGGGGCAAAGTCGCAGGTCTGGTTGTTCCTATGAGTCTGCTTGAGCCACCCAACTCTTGTCAGGATCCGACACATGATTTCTTTTTTAGGTTGAGAGTCCCCTGCTTACACTTGAAGGAGGTAACCTAGTGGCTAAAACCTAGAATTTATATGGAGGTGGTGGTTGTGGGATGCAACTACAACTAGATCACATGTCCAATGGATATTGGGAAATGTCACTAGTTCATTCGAGACATATCGCTAGTGCCCCTTGGGATAAATGATCCTTTCTTACCGTCACTAGTTTTCGTTTGGTGGGTTCATGCCCCATTATTGAATATATGGAAGGTCCAATGACATTGTTGAGAGGAAGGATGCTAGCTCTTCTAAGACACGTGCTTTTAATTTTTTCACTCCATCTTGCAAAAAGATCCTATCCTATCTGTTAGTCCTTGAATTTGTCTTGACTTGTTATTCACAAATTATATTTTCCTAACTTGTTGTGGTTACCTAACTTTCCTTTTTTGACTCATTTCTTTTTTACCCTTGGTGTTCTTTTATTGTTTTCTTTATTGTTTTTGTCATGCTTGGTTAGATTAAGTTTGAATTAAGAATTTTAGAGTATATTCCATCATGATTTAGAGCCATTTCTTGTTTAAATTTGAAAAATTTGAATTAAAGGAAGGCGCTACAAGAATATCATTATTCTTGTTGCACCTGAAATCATCATTATTTTAAATGTGCCAAATCCTGAAAGATCGTGTCATAAATTTCCTGAGATCATGTAGAAGGATAAAGCATTGTTAATGATTCTAATCAAATCATGAATTGAGGTTGGGTAATGATTCAAAGAGATCGGGTTTTTTGCTTGTCAGTTCTACATCAAATCGAGTGTTTCGGGTCACGATCTCAAACATAAGAATTCATTATTCGGTTCGTGGTATCTTTGTAGCGGATTAACTATGTTTTGTAGGTAAAGAAACTCTTTCATACCATTCATCATTTCAAAAGTTCCTAGAACGAATAACCCTAGCACTTGTAGGTTAACAAAAATCAGAACCAGTGTAATGGATCCCAAGAAAGGTGGACAGGTTACTCGATTAGATCCAAAAAGGGTAGAATTGTTGGAAGCCTATCTTGAATTGATGCAGAAATTTAAAAATGCAGTATGGTATGAGTTTTTTTCTTTATTTCGGGGTCACCATGCAAATATTTCCATGTTGTTTACTCAAAAATTTGATGGGTATGAGACAATGATTAGCAATGTGTTGATAAGCATTATTGATCATTCCATTGTAGTTGCATGCAAGCTATCATTATATGGACAGAGATGGCGGAAAAAAGACAAGTTTCCTGTTTATATAGCTGACTAGTTTCTAGTTCTAGAAAACCATGACCCGGATTGGAGTCGAGGTATTCCACTGAAATGGTTAAAGGCATAATGGATTAATGTTTTGAAAACAATTCGCAAGTACATTACTAGTGAAGGAATATTTTCAATTATTCATTGTTATCATGTATGCCTGTTAATGCATGTAAGTGGTGATATTCCTTTGATCTTACCTTTTTAGTTGTTAAAGAGTTTAACGAAAATGTCTAAGAGAATTCAAACTCATCCTCAATCTACTGGTAAGAGTTTGTTTCACCAAGGTTTCATCAAACTTTTGGTCCTATATGCATTAAGAGAACTCCAAATGTCATGGAACCAATTGCTTGATTCATTGGATTTTGAAGAATAAGGGCCCAAAAAAAAAAATGTTTGTTGGTTGTGGAGCCTGATTATCTTTATGTTTAATAGGTATTTTTTTTTAGCCGTGCTTATACCCCAGGAAAAATCTCCTTGTAAATGTATATTGTAATTTCATAGTAAATCTGGACCATTCATTATAAGGTCACAGATCTGACGGTAGAAGTTATGTTAGGGTTTTTTTCCCTAGAAGGAAACCCTCTTTTATGAGGGAATTGTATTGTGGCTATGTATCATTGCGAGTATTGTATTATGAGAGAGGAGACTGTGAGAGAAAGAAGAGGAAGTTACAACAGGTGTGTTGTAGGTTGTATCCCTTCATTTTGTTGGATAATAAAAAGGAAGGACCTAAAAATTTCTCTAGTGGACGTAGCCCACATTGGGTAAACCACGTATATCTTTGTCTCTATTGTATTGTGTATATTCTGTGTTTTATTTCCACATTTTACTTATTTTATTTCTCTATGATCCTATTTTTATAACAATTGGTATCAGAGCGAAAGGTAACTAACAGGAAAAGAGGGTTCCTGGTTCAAGTGGGAGCAATGGTAGAAGATGGAAAGTTTAGGGCTAATAAATTTAATGACCAAAACTACCAGTTATAGAATATGCATATAGAAGATTATTTATATCAGAAATATCTATTCCTACCATTGGGTGGAATAGAAAAGAAGTTGACGGCCATGAAGGACGAAGAATGGGAGGTTCTTGACAGAAAGGCACTAGGAACGATACAGATGAGCCTGGAAGCATTGGTGGCTTTCAATATTTCAAAAGAAGAGGCAACGAAGGATCTAATGGATGCATGTTAAGAACCAAATATCAATATAGCATAGAAAAACCTCAGAAAAAGTACTCAACGCCTTGAAAAAGAGATAATTTCAGATAATAAGCCTCTTCAAGGGGGCAACCTCCTTTTACCCCACTTAAATGTTCAAGTACAAGATGATTCAAAATGAAAATGTCTCCTTGGTATATATTGGATACTAGGAGGTATAATTACAACTAATGGCCTAAAGCCGACATAAATAAAATAACATTACTAATATAATATGCCCCAATTAATGGGTAATGAGCCAATATTAGGGCTTAATAATGCATTGGCTAAACTGTATGAAAAACCATCGGTGTCCAATAAGGTATTTCTAATGAAGCGATTATTTAATATGAAGATGTCGGAAGGTGGGTCTGTTGCAAATCATTCAAATGAATTTAATACCGTTACTAATCAGTTAAGTTCTGTAAAAGTGGACTTTGATAATGAGGTCAGGGCTCTTCTAATCCTATTCTCATTTCCATAAAGATGGAATGGCTTGGTCATGGTTGTAAGTAACTCTGTATCTGGTTCAAACACTCTAAAATTTGATGATGTTGTTGGTGTTATCCTTAGCGAGTAAATGTAACAGAAAAGAACAGGTGAGACATCATGTAATGCATTAAACATGGAGAATAGGGGAAGACAAAAGGATAGAGGAAAGGGCTCAGAGAACCATGGGAATTCTAGGAAGGAAAGATCCAAATCCTTACTGGGAAAGATAGAATGTTGTATTTGTGGGAAGAAAGGACATCTGAAGAAAGACTACAGAGCTCGAAAGAAACAAGGAGATGGACAACAGGAAAAAAATCAAGAAGCAAATGTAACAGGTGATGTGTTACAAGATGCTTTGATTCTTTCTGTAGATAATATTTCTGAGTCTTGGGTAGTATATTTAGGAGATTCATTTCATGCCACACCCCATAGGAAAAATTTTCTATATTATCTTCAAGGTAATTTTGGACAGGTTCATTTGGGTGATGATGCACCATGCAAAATTGTTGGAATGGGAAAGGTAAAAGTAAAGCAAAGGAATGGAAACCAATGGTTGTTGAAAGAGGTAAGACATGTTCTAGATCTAAGAAAAAATATAATTTCAACCGGGCAGTTGGAAAGTGAAGGTTGCATATCTATATTTATAGATAAGGCATGGAAGGTCACCAAAGGATCACTAGTGATAAAAAAAAATGAGAGAAGGTAGGTACATTGTATTTATGTACTGGTAATACTGATTATTCTATCTCTTTAGCTTCTACAGGAGTGGATACAACATTATGGCATCATAGGCTTGGACACATGAGTGAGAAGGGGATGCAGATACTTCACAAAAGAAATTTGTTTCTAGATCTTAAACAAATTGATTTGGATTTCTATGAACATTGTGTTTATGGAAAAAGGAAGGGAGCCAGATTTCTCAGAGTCGGAAAAGAAAAGAAGAGTGAAAGGCTAGAGATTGTTCATACATATGTATGGGGACCAGCTTAGGTATCATCTCTTGGTGGATATCATTATTATGTTACTTTTATTGATGCTGCAACTAGAAAAACTTGGGTTTATTGCATTCGATAAAAATCTAATGTTTTTGATACTTTTAAGAAATGAAAATCTTTGTTTCAGAATGAGAAAGAAAAAAGGTTGAAGTGTCTCACATCAGACAATGGAGGTGAATATTGCAGCGAGGAGTTTTATGATTACTTTTCATACCATAGGATTCGTAGAGAGAATACAGTTCCAGGAACACCACAAGAAAATGGTGTGTCAAAAAGGATGAACACGACAATCATGGAATGTGCAAGGAGTGTGAGATTGCATGTTGGTTTTCCCTTATAGTTCTGGGCAGATGTTCTAGATACTATTGTTTACTTAATTAAAAGAGGACCTTGAATCTCTTTGGATGGTGGAATTCTAGAGGACAGGTAAAAAGGTAAACTATTCCTTTTTGAAGACTTTCGGTTGTGAAGCATTTTTCCATATTGATAAAGAAAATAGAACAAAGCTTGAGGAAAAATCCAAGAAGTGTACCTTTATTGGATACGTTGTTAATGATTTTCGTTATCGCTTATAGGATTATGAAAATCACAAAGTCATTAGGAGTAGAGATGTCACATTCAATGAGAATTTCATGTACAAATATTAGTTGCAGGGAAAGAAATAGGAAAAAGAAAAACCAGAATACACATTGCTTGATGAGATCAGTAAAAAAGAAATTCCAAAGGTACTAGAAAATAAAAATGTACAACAACAGGAGAAAAAAGTACCTCAAACTCCTACAAGTGTTGTTAGAATATCTACAAGGTTAAGTAGACCCCATGAACGATACTCTCCTTCATTGTATTATTTATTGTTGACTGATTCTAGTGAACCATAATGTAATGAAGAGGTAATGCAGGTAGACACTAAAAATAAGTGGGAGCAAGGCATGAAAGAGGAAATGGATTCCCTGGTAAACAACCAGACTTGCGATTTGGTTCAGTTGCCTGCAGGAAAAGGAGCATTGCAAAATAAATGGGCTTACAAGTTGAAGGAAGAAGATGGAGGAAAAAAGCGGTACAAGGCTAGACTTGTTGTAAAGGGGTTTGCACAAAAGAAATGTATAGATTTTGATGAAATATTTTCTCATGTTATTAAAATGACTTCAATTAGGACTATTTTAAGTCTTTTGGCAGTAGAATATTTACATCTTGAACAATTATATGTAAAAACAACTTTTCTCCATGGGGATTTGGACGAAGAGATTTATATGCAGTAGCCACAGGGGTATGAGGTCAAAGAGAAGGAAAATTTGGTATGCAGGTTGAAGAAGATTTTGTATGGACTAAAGCAAGATCCAAGGAAGTGGTATTTGAAGTTTGACATGTTTATGACTATACAAGGTTATAGTATATGTCATTCTGATCACTATGTTTATTTAAAAAAAATGGAAAATGGAAGTTATATTATCTTGCTATTGTATGTAGATCGCATGCTTGTTGCAGGGTCTAATATGTAGGATATAAATGTGATCAAGAAAAAATTGGCTAATTCATTTACGATGAAGGATTTGGGTGCTGCAAAGAAAATCCTTGGTATGAGAATAACAAGAGACAAGAAAAATTGCAAATGTCTCGGGGTGAGTACATAGAGAAGGTGCTGGAGAGATTTAGAATGCAGAATGCAAAACCAATTAGTACACCTTTGACCATCCATTTCAAATTAACTAAGGAAATGTGTCCCAAGACACAGGAGGAGATATCATACATGTCCAGGGTCCCTTATTCATTAACAATTGGCAATTTCATGTATGTGATGGTTTTCACAAGACCATATATTGCACATGCAGTGGGAATTGTGAGGAGGTATATGAAAAATCCATGTAAAGAACATTGGGAGGCAGTAAAGTGGATTCTCGTGTATTTGAGAGGTATTGTTACTCATGCATTATGTTTTGGAGCTTCATACATTGTTCTAGAGGGATATGTTGATTCAGATATGGTAGGTGATAAATATAGCAGGAGGAGCACCACAGGGTATGTTTTTACTGTAGATGGAACAATAGTAAGCTAGATTTCAAAACTGCAAAAGGTTGTTGCACTTTCAACAAGAGAAGCATAGTATGTTGTTGCTACAAAGGCTAGTAAAGAAATGATTTGGTTACAGAGGTTTATGTAGGAGTTGGGAAAGAAGCAAGAGAATAGCAGGTTGTACTTTGACAGTGAGAGTGCCATTCATCTTGCAAATAAATCATCCTTCCATTTGAATACTAATCATATACAACTCAGGTATCATTTCATACGATCCATCTTGGAAGATGGACATTTGAAGTTGGAAAAGATACATACTAGCCAGAATCTCGTAGACATGTTAACGAAGGGAGTAACTAGGGAGAAAATGAGTTCCTACTCAATTTCAGTTGGTATTCAAGCATGAAGGTGAAGATGAGAAATTTTCTAGGTCCAAGGTGGAGTATAGTCTAGTAGGTACAACAATATTGGAGTTGTTGTGATCAGTCTCCAAGTGGGATATTATTGGTTGTGGAGCCCGATTATCTTCTTGTTTCATGGGTATTTCTTTCCAGTTGTGTTTATACCCCATGATGACTGTACACCTTGGAATATTGTACACCCCTCCATGTGGGGGGGTTACAGGGGCTCTGGGGGCAAGCAGACCCCTGAATGAAAAATTTTCTTGTAAATGTATATTGTAATTTCATAGTAAATCTAGACCGTTCATTATAAGGTCGCGGATATGATGGTAGAAGTTATGTTAGGGTTTTTTTCCCTAGACGGAAACCCTCTTTTATGAGGGAATTTTATTGCGGCTATGTATCATTACTAGTATTGTATTCTGAGAGAGGAGACTATGAGATAAAGAAGAGGAAGTTACAACGAGTGTGTTGTAGGTTGTATCCCTTCATTTTTCTAGATAATAAAAAGGAAGGACCTGGAAATTTCTCTGGTGCACGTAGCCCAAACTGGGTGAACCACATATATCTGTGTCTCTATTGTATTGTGTATCTTCTGTGTTTTATTTCCACATTTGTATTATTTTATTGCTCTGTGATCATGTTTTTATAACATGTTTCATAGAAGAAATATTCAAGTTCCAAAATAGAAAATAAATCTTCTAAAGGTTCTAAAAAATCAAGAGGAAATTTACCTCTAGCTACAAGAACCGGGTCTCAGAAAAGAAAACTCCATATTCAACCAAAAACTAAGATCGAATCACAAAGTGAAACCCCTACTCCGGGATACGAATCCAAAGGTGTTAACAGAGTATATACCAAAAGAGAAACAAAGAAAAAAATTGAACAATCAACAGAGAGATATGATGAACCTATAGCAGAGATTAAGGATAAAAAATCAATCATGAAAGGAACAGGCAAGAAAATACCATATTATAAAAGAAGACCTAAAACCAGGGCAACTAATAAACTCAAGCTCAATTCTAAATCCTTATTCAATCATTCTCTTAAGAAGAATAATTTGATTATCTTAGATGATGATACAATGAAGGAGACTAAAGAAGAAAAGGAACAGTCACCAGTAACTGTTTCAGAAGATTTTGAAGCTAAGGTAAAAGTGGAACCAACCTATGAGATGTCAGATCCAAATATAGCATCAACCCAAAGTTTAGAGAAATTTTTGATTGAGGGGATGACCATGGATTCATCTTCAAATGTACAAATATATGAATTCAGATCTAGAAATCCAAAGATATCTATAGATCTAAACAATCCTGCACCTGAGGAAAATGCTAAGAAATGAAAAGAGCAAGTAAACAATCAATCAAAGAAAAAAATTGAGAAGTTGCAAGTAGCTGCAAAGAAACTAGAGAAAGAGAAATCAACATTGGAATGCTAAGCTGATTGAAAAGGTACAGAAACTGAAAGATAAGAATAAGATGAAAAGATAACAATTCATAAAATTGAGGAAATTGAATATCAAACTCGACTGGCATAATGTTGTTCTCAAGACCAAGATAAAGCAAGAGAAAAATAGAGGTTCTTCTTCATCTTCACAATGAATTTTCCTGGATCAAAGCAACATTCAATTTTAAATTTTGTTAACAGAAGAAGTGCCTACATCTAAACAAATGAGAAACTTTGAAATTGATACACACAGGTAGGGTATTTTTGTAGATTGAAAGTGAATACGGTGATTCAACTTTTACAACTAATGAGGACCCTATCAACATATTGTTGTAGTCTTATTTTCACCAGTCACTAAAGTAATTCAAGTCAATCAAGGTTATACCTATTACAACAGTTGTGTTCACATTTAATGCTAGTTTTGAAGGATCATCTCAACATTAATTTCAACACCATATTTTTTGGGATTTGAATATCTTATCAAATTAGGACTAGTAAAAGGTCAAGTCATATATCTAAAGACTAGGTTTTGAAGATTCAAACGCATATATGTAAGAGGATATTTCTCCTAGGTTCTAGATAGGTGTTACAAATTATTTTGGTCACTCTGATGATGGCCCCATAGGAATGTGTCCAGGCTTCCAACACAATCTTTCACATGAGGAAAATGGCTAAGTTCTTCCCCTACAAGGCACACTTTTAACATGATGTTGCAGGCTAACAGTGGTACACAGTGCATAAATCCTTGATTTCCGCAAGCTACTCTATGCCTAGCCCATGAGATTTTTGCATGCTGCTATATAGGCAGGGTGCGGTGGCATTTGAAGCTAAGGAAAGGAAGAAGTTTCACGAAGTTTCTAGAAGGAGAATCTTCTAGAATGTGAGGTGGCACCCATATGGTTCTGATCTTACTGGTTTCTATGATTTGGTGGGATCATCCTCATCCTAGTAACCACTTCACCTTCTCCTATATAATAATGGATTTCTCATGGAAAAGGTTAATCAAGGTCAAACAAGATTGAGCAAGAATAGGCTGAAGACTGTGTGAAGAATCCTGATACAATTGATGCTTGAGGCCTCCATTTGTCCATCAAGCTTTGTGGACCATCTTCATGCAAATCCAGAGAAAGTGTATGTATGTGTTGGAACAAAGGACCACCGAAAGGGAACTTGCGACATCAAGGCAATTTGGTTGTATATTCCACTTTTATTTAATATGATACAGTGGCATGTTTCTTTCCCATAAAATCATCAACATTTTATTACATGACTCCTTGATCACATGTTTAGGTTTCCATTGAATCTATAATTATTTCTTTCACTTTGGTTGGTTTGTGTCATTGCAGATCTGATCTCACAAGAGCACTGGAGTGAAGCAGGGACAACAGAGATATAAGGAAGCGATATATAAAGGTATGTCATACACTCCTTCTTTGGTGATAAATTCAATGGTAGCAGCCTAGGGAAAGCGTCATGTCCTGTCTTGTTTTATTCTAGATCTAGGTGGATCTAGGGAGACTAGTTTATGTTTGCATTCATCAATTTATCCAATAACAAAATTGGTGACCATACTTGGGAGAACAACTTGATTGTGGTTTTTTGTTGGCCATTTACTTTTGACTTATTTTTTTACTTGAAATAAGTCTCTGAGTCCATGGGAGATCCATTCAGACTCTCTGGTTTTAAAAGTCCACTTAGGTGCTTTACCCTCTTCTCAAATTTTCTTGATTTACAAACACTTCCGCACTGTACCATGTACATTACCTGCGTAAACCTTTGATTTCCGCACCCTGGTTGTTTACTTCAGTGCAGTATTTCCACACCTTATCTGTTTCTAGCCTGCGAAAACTCTCCATTTCTGCACTGTGCTCTGCTACCAACCTGCGGCGGCGTTTGTGAAATTTTTTGAGTTGGGTCTTGGCCTCTGTTGATGCCCAGTTTTGCTTTAGTCAGCTGGGGGGGATTTTTAATGCCAGTTCTTGAATTTTTTTTTACTGTTTGACTTGCTATTGATTGGTTTCGAATATCGAACACCTCTCTTTTAGTCTTTTTCCAATTTTTTGTTTTTGATCTTTATCGAGAAGAGTATAATCTTTGACATTGTGTTTGAGTGCTTGTTCGATTAAAAGATTGTGATCAGATTTGAAGTTTTTGGATTGATTACATGTTCCGGATTGCTTGATGATTGGGAAGTCATTTTTTCATTCGCATTTGAAGAGACACTTTCTTGTCATTATTTATTTTTATCTTCATTGCTTGTTGAGTGTTTTGTTTTCATTGATTGCTCATCCTTTCTTAATTCCATCCCTGTTTTGGTTTTCGAAAGGAAAATTAAAGTCTTTCAGTCTTTTAGGTAATCATTTATACATTAAATATTGGCATTCAAAAAATTGAAAGAGAACAAATAGAGAAATTACATTGTTCATGATTGTTTGGTATTGCATTCAAAGAAAAGGAATTGTACGTTGTAGTTCTCATTGTTCCAGAAAGATACCTTCTCCTTGTTGTAGATAGAATTCATCGAACGAAAGTCTGCATCATTCATTTCTATTTGCATATTATTGGGTCTAGGTCTTACACAACATTGGTTTCATTCCCATCTACCTCTTGAGTAACAACAACCTCTAAAAAACATTGCAAAATTTTAAACTCAATTAGTAACTTTTATTTTCTAGGGCTCTTTTACACCAACATTACCTAGGCTAGAGATTTGGAATAAGGCAGTGAGACACACTCTCCAAAGCACAAAACACATAGTAGTATCTTGTGATAGGGAGTGTTTAAATCCATTTGCAACGTTTTGTCATGGGAATCCCTTCTCACACAATGGTCAAACCTGAGTTCCCATTAAGATTGGCAAAGTTACTCACCCTGCTTTGTTGATCTCGATGTAGAGATTGCATGTATTATGGGGATCACTTGAAGGTATACCCACCATGATGAGTGGAAGCCTCTCAAGTTGATTTCGGGCTTGATACCCTGCCCTTGCGTGTGGATCAGACTGTCAACTATTTCCCCAAGCATCACTGTTGTTTGTGGTAACTTTAGTAGCCTATTGTTTTAGGGTCTTACACAAGGTGACTGTGAAGGGGCAAGTATTCATGGTACCTGGAATCGACGTTGGCCAGACTCACTCGAGATCCTTGGAGGGTATACCCACGATTATGTGTGGGAGCTTGCACCAAGGTGTAAGCCCGTTAAGTAGGTCGTCAATGTAACTTTTCCACCCCATCCCAGCCCCTTCTTGTCTCAATTTTGCGACATTGGATTTCATCACCAACTAGTGACCTCAGAATGAGAAGGTTTGTTTGCCTGGTTTGAACTCTAGATTTTATTAGCGAGTGTTGTTTGTTTTCATAGTTGGCCATAGATTTTTTCTGCAGAATTTTCAGTTCCACCAACATAGACCCTTCCTGCCGTTTGCGTAGGGTGCAAAGACTTCTCCCAGAAAATATGGAAGATTATACCCCTATACCCCCTCATGCATTAGAGGTCTCTCCTAAACAGAGTGAGGTCCAGGATACCACCACCGTACAAGAGGAAGTTTCCTCCTCTTTGGAAATTTTTCGAGTTATTTATGATCCTATGGAAGCTTTCCACATCCCTTCTGGATACAAAAGATGTTTTCTCCAGATGAATTTAGCCGAGGAACTTGTTGTTGATACTGTTGGAATGCTAACCAGACCCTTTGGAGTTGGCGATCCTTTCTGGACTACTGACATAGTTAGAATCCCACCTCACATGGTGCGAGACCTTTATGGCTCAGGTACATGAGCAAATATACCTACCATCCTTGAGCTACCTGAAACATCTGCTACCCTCTCGATACCCCTAGATCATTTTTCCAATACAACTGCCTATCTCTTTATTGGTTCAAACGCCCAGTCAGTTGGTCCTAGTTCAACCATCCCTCTCCATATGTCCCACTCTACCATGTTCCCTCATGATACGACTATTCACGTCAGGAATACAATGGTTAACCATGCTCCCATTGGTACACCATGTTCCTCTAGACCTACCCCTTCACTCCCCCTTGGGTATCATGCTTTGAACCCTTCTACTACCATCCATACGCAAGTTCCATCCGGAGTTCTGCTTGGGCATAATACCTCTACTAGTTATGTTCCCACACCTTCCCAGGTCCTCTCCAGAGGGTCTTATCCACCTCTTCATGGTGGATCTGGCCCTAGTGGCCCTAATCCGATTGGAAGAACTCATCATCTACTCACTTCCGGTTACCAGATTACCGTTGGAGGGCAATCTTATGTTGGGGGAAAACCTCAATTTGGGGGTCAAACTCAAATTGGGGCACCACCTCCATATGGAGGACAATCTTACGTTGGAACTTATAATTCACAATCTGGACCGAACACGTCAAACTTGTTAGCTCACCATTGGAACCTTCATGTTCAAGGAAACCCGCAACCCTTTGGGGGGAAACCTTCTCAAACTAGTTTTTTTGTGCCCCCTAACTACGATCAACCATATCCAGGTTCTTTGAATCCCACTTGGGGTCCGAACTTTTAGTCCAGTACCCCTTTTCAAGGGAACATCCCTAACCAATCAAACCCCATAGGCTACATGCCCCCTCATCATCGATCGAATCTGTCAGGACCTACGCCTTATGTGCAGACTGCTTATGGTCCTACTAGTATGCCGATGGGGCTTCCTCCCCAAAGTCACCAGTATCCTCAAGTGAATAGACAATTTCCCTTTTTAGCCACTTTGGATTTACCCGATTTGTCTAGAATTTTGAATGATCCTATCCATCACTCTCCTCATTGGCCCATCATACCAGCCAAATTACCATCGAACATTCCTAAGTTCGATGGTAAACCAAGAGAGGATCCAAACAATCATGTAATGACTTTCCACCTTTGGTGTTCATCCAACTCTTTCAATTACATATTTTTCAGCAAACTCTCACGAGTTCGGCCACGAAGTGGTATATAGAATTACCATGAGGCTTATTCACCAACTTTAATGCCCTAGCCATGGATTTCCTCACACACTACCAGTTGCCAATTTGTTATGAAATGGGAACCAAGATTTTGAGTTCTTTCAAGAAAAATAAAGCCACTCACATCTCTTATCACATTCATGAGTGGAGATGAATATGATGTTTAATCAAACTCAATCTTCCTGATCAGTTATTGGCAGAATGGTTCACTAATCCTTCATGAATGACATCTCTCATGACATTGCCATGGGTGGAGTTTTCACAGAAGAACAGGCAATCAATCACGCTCAATACCTCGATCTCGTTTATTCACAAATGGGTACTCTTTGCGATCTTCTCCCTGATGCACCTCATCCTTCTACAATGAACACCTCAATGACCCTGACAACTTCACATGCTATTGATGGTGTGATAGGTACTTTCCATGCTCAACCTCAATCTACGCAAACCTCTCACACCAATCCCAAATCCCATGCTTCTAATGCTAAAACTTCTCTGACACCCACTCCTCCCACCAGTAAAACTTCAGAAGTGAACGTTGCTCAATCGACTCCTACTAGTAAGAAGAAATCTAAAAAATGGAAGGGTAGGAATAAGGAGGATAAAAATAACAACCCACAATCTGAAAAGACCAAGTCACAACCTGTTGATGATAAGGACAAACACAAACCTCGCTATCCTTGCCTTATATGTGGTGATGATCATGACACGAAGGACTATCCAAGACGTGCCGAGGTCACAAAGTTCCTTCAAGGGACCCCAAAACCTCCTACACCTATCGTCTTGTCTCAGCCCTTCCCTTCTTAATAGAAGGCTCAATTGGTCATCCATGATCAACCTTCTTCCTCCACTACCTCCTACGTACTTATGTGTACTGGTGATTCAAAGAAGAATGACATCACACTTACCACTCGAGACAAAGATTACTCTTCCTCAAAAGAGAAAGTTGAAGACACTCCACCTTCGTTGGTTCATCCACCTCCTTCGATTCCACCTACCAACAATCCTCTTCATCTTGAACGACCAAACCCCGATACAGTCCTTCGCCCTCCTCCCAAGGGTATGGTTCGAAAGTCTGCCTTCAATCCTCATGCGCATGCTACTCAGAACTACAGTATTATAGAAGATCTGGTGCAAGCACCCTCCACGATGTCGGCTCTCGAAGTCCTTCAAAGTTGTCCCACTCAACAGAAGGCACTGCTGAAGGCTATCGGTGGAATTAAACCCACAGATACAAATTTGATAATTTTTTACCTAGAAGATCACATTCCAAGGTTACCCCCTCAACTCACATTTCAGATACAAGTTGTTTTCACAAACAAGAACATTTTTAGAACAGTGATTGATGAGGGTGCCTCAACGTGCATCATGTTTGTTGCCTATTGGAAAGACATTGGCTCTCCTCCCTTAACTGAATCACACAACACGCTCAAAGCATTTAATGGCTCTGGATTTAAACCCTACGGTGTACTCCCTTCGCTGCCTATTACGTTAGAAGGCAAATCGGTCAATGTTGAAGTTGAGGTCTTTGATGCACCTCTCGATTACAGTCTCTTACTTGGTCGTAGCTAGATTGATTCCATGCGTGTAGTTGTGTCTACTCTTTTCCATATCGTGCATTTTCTACATCAGAGGAAAGTAGTTACAGTAGATCAAATGGCCTTCTTTAACTCCGATACTCGTACTAGCAACGTACCTTTCATCGCAAAGACACCCCCTAGGTATGATAATGTCGGTGTGGGTCTACTAAAAGATTCAACTCTGATGGGTACATTCTTGATCCCACCACCCGACATTCTGCCTCCTTCGATTGGCTCAATTAACATGATTTCCACCTCCGCTCGAGAAACTCCCACGTCTTCTCACCCATGTATAGTACTCGAACCCGGTGATTATCTTTTCTACGATGACCAAATGCCCTTTAAGTCTGGTTGAATCCGCTTACCAAGCCATTCAATTGGCCGACCCTTCTACTCCCTCTCTTGGTGATTCATCTCCTAACTTGTTCCATGTTATTTTTCCCATGGACGAGATGATCATGTTAGTTATTTCCATGGAAGACACCCCATGGGATGATGGGCATCATTGTTCCATTCTCTTCCTGGAGCAACACACCTTAGAGAGTTACCAATGGATTTCGACTCTGTCAACTATTGTAGTTATTTCTTCTATTCTTGAGTCCACAAATGACGTGTTATATGAAGGGAACTTGAGTAACATTTCACCCACCATCCCCCTCGACATATCTATTAAACATGGAGTTGTCGAAAATGTTCAGATTGGAGCTTCATGTTCCACCGATGAGGTTGTCACATATAAGTCCCTTTTTCAATAGTTTCATGACATCTTCGCATGGAGCTATGAAGAGATGTCGGGTATTGACCCCGATATTGTTGTATATGAAATTAAGACCTACTCAGGTGCTAAACCCGTTAGGTAGAGACTTCGCCCGGTCCACCCCCATAAAGCAGCTGGTATCAAGCTTGAGGTCGAAAAACTTCTTAAAGATGGCTTTATTTATCCCATGGCTTTGACTGATTGGGTATCCAATCTAGTTCCAGTTAACAAGAAACAAGGTATGATCTGTGTCTGCGTTGATTATAGGGATATCAACAAATCTTGTCCTAAAGACAACTTTCCTACCCCCTTCATTGACCAAATCGTCGACGATTGCGCCGGAAGTGAAATCTTCTCTTTGATGGATGGTTTCTCCAGATATAATCAAATCAATATCTTACCCACGGATCAACATAAAACCACTTTCATTTGTCCTTGGGGAACATTTTCCTATCGGAAACTACCCTTCGGTTTGAAGAACGTCGGTGCGATGTTTCAACGTGCTATGTCTTATGCTTTTCATGATATTAATCACATTGTACAGTCGTATCTAGATGACCTACCAGCGCATTCCATGCATCGAAGTGATCATCCTACACACCTCCGAGCCATTTTCCTTCATTGTCAATTCTATCGCATATGCTTAAACCCACATAAATGTGTCTTTTGTGTGGAGTCCGTCCGAATCCTGGGCTTTATTGTGTCACGTCAGGGGATCAGGGTAGATCCTTTGAAGGTCGAGACGATTCTCAATCTCCCTCCTCCTTCCTCACTCTGCCAGCTGCAAAGTTTGCAAGGGAAGGCAAAATTTTTATGTCGTTTTATCCCAAACTACGCTGAGTTAACACTTGGATTTACTCAACTACTAAAGAAAGGTTCTAAGTTCGTATGGGACACCATTGCCAACAAAGCCTTTGAAGATTTGAAACTAATTTAAACCTGTACCCCACTACTTTTCCCACCCAATTATAGTCGAGATTATTTCCTTTATCTCGCTGCTTCGAACTCTACCATTTCCATGGTTCTAGTCCAAGAAGATGATTTACACAACGAACATGTCATTTATTATTTGAGTCAAAGTCTCACAACTACCGAAGCCAAATACTTACATGTTGAAAAACTGGCCTTGGCAGTTGTTCAAGCTATCCAACGTTTCAGTCACTATATTCTATTACACAAGACCACTGTAATTTCCTATTGCAACCCTATGAAGCACATTCTTACATGTCAATTTCTAGGGGGAAAATACTCCAAATGAATAGTGATTCTCCAGGAGTTTGACTTAGAATTCAAATGCACTAAGTATAAGAAATCCTTGGTGTTTGTCGAACTGATATGTGACCTTCCTTGCACTGAGACAAAAAATGTAGTAGAGGATTCTTTACCCAACTAATCCCTTTTTTTGATCAGTTTTGATGACCTTTGGTATGGGGATATCATTATTTATCTTCAGACTCAAAATTTTCGGCCTAATTTGTCTAGCGTCGATCGTCGTTGTATACTCTATCAAGCCTATCATTACATTATCCTTGGTGACACTCTTTATCATCGTGGGGTTGACTCCATTTTTCAACGCTGTCTCACGTATGATGAGGCTAAGAAAGCTTTGAATGACTGCCATTCTGGAGCATGTGGTGGTCACATGTATGGGTATGCTACTTCCCAAAATATCTTACGAGCCAGATATTTTTGGCCTTCTTTATTCAAAGATTGTATTATTGTCGTCCAAAAATGTCATGCTTTCCAAAGATACAACAACAAAATAAGATTGCAGCCTGCTCCTTTACACCCTGTAGTTTCTGTTGGACCTTTCACGAAATGGGGCATTGATTTCATGAATTGTAACCCTCACTCGATCGGGGGGCATGGATACATTATTGTAGCCATGGATTATTTCACGAAGTGGGTCGAGGCGATGCCTACATTCGATAATACCGAAAAAACTACAGCACTATTCATATTCAATCATATCATCACACGATTAAGAATCCCACAAGCTATCGTCACTGATCACGGTAGCCACTTTCGAAATTTTAGGATGTCCGAACTTACCAAAAAGTTGGGTCTTCGACATGAAAACTCAACCCCCTACTATCCATAGGCCAATGGCCAAGTTGAAGCAATAAACAAGGTTCTCATCACTATGCTTCGATGGATAATAGGAATTCACAAGACAAGTTGGCACACGATGTTGTTTTCAGCATTGTGGGCATATCGGACATCCGTGAAGTCTGCTACGGGATTTACGCCTTTTCAATTAGTGTATGGTATTGAATTTGTTCTGCCGATTGAATGTGAGATATTTTCATTGAAGCTAGCCATTGAACTTCTTCCCAACACCTCTACCAAGGAAGAACATCTATTGTATCTGATGCGATTAGACGAAAACTGTTGTGATGCACCCTGGTTATTGAAACCCAGAAGAAATGCGTAAAATCCCAATACGACAAACATGTCAAGCCACATGTTTTCTCCGAAGGTGATCTAGTTCTCCTTTATGAATAGGATTGTGATTTACTAGGAGCCGAAAAATTCGAGGCTATGTGGCACTGCCCTTATATCGTCAAACGAGTATTGGAGAAGGGAGCTTACGAGTTAGTAGATTATGATGGCATTCATTTGAGTGAACCCAGAAATGGGCTTTACTTGAAGAAGTACTATGCTTAGACAATATTTGCATGAGTTCTTTTATTTTTATTGTATCATACTTTAGTGTGCTACTTTTGTGTGCTTTTCGTTATTTAGTTTCGACCCCCAACTGCTTACCTTGCATTGTGCTTTGTTTCCAGATGTCGGTGTGTTCTCTACCTTACATTGGCTTCACTCATGGTGCTAGTCGTAGTACTCAGAACCTAGCTTTTGTTGCTTGGGCAATCTATGCACCCACGAATGAACTTATCAGTCTACAAAGTGTTTGCCTTAGTCGGGCAACCAATAATATCATAGAATATAGCACAGTCATCGAATTGTTGACCGATGCTATTTCACTTGGGATTCACCGAATGGTTGTACGACTTGACTCACAGCTAGTAGTGCTATAGTTAATTAACATTTATACTATCCGAAGTCCTACTTTTTTATAGGTATATTTACGAATTCGTCTCTTGGAGCGTTATTTTGATTATATTGAGTATCAACACATTCCTAGATGTCTAAATACATTAACTGATGCATTAGCCAATTATGTGTTAGACATACATTTGAGACATTTATAAATCCAATCACAAATTGCATGTTGTACATAAAGAAAAGTAAGCTGGTAGAAGCCGCATGTATATATATATATATATATATATATATATATATATATAACGATAAATGTTTTTTACAAAAAGTGTTGTCCGTGCAAAGACTAAAATATCAAAATCTGAAGCCCGTAGGCTTCTACAAAATAACATCATGGATGTTGCTCACAGTAGCATACTACTACCTGTGCTACCCTATGAAGTAGCCGGCTGAGTGAACCCGATACGCCTACGGTGTGACGTTGATAACACCTCAGAATCTCATTGATCGAGATATCTAGGATGTCCACCGTCAGACCTTCTAAATTCTGCTCGACCGCTACATAGTCATCAGCGTCCCATCCTACTACTACAACTACCTCCCCTTGTCTCTGAATGGGAGAGATACCCAGAGGCCGGTGTGGCCCTACATCTACATGGTCAAAATTTTTGATTAGTTATTGGATAGAGAGCATAAAAAACATCTTATATTCAAAAAATTCATTAAAACATCATAAAAGAAAAAAACAATCTTACCTAGGTCCCCCCACTGAAAGCCCTCAGGTAAAACCAAATCGGGGTCACCTCAAAATTCCAAGCCGACATAGGCATATTCGTTGATCATCAATATTTGGGGCCTCAACCAATCGAAGAATGCATCATTGTATTTCACAATGAGGCCCTCTACATGCCGAGCCATGAGATCGCACCACCGTTTCATCCTCGGATCCTGTGGTGCTGGTATACCCCACTCTACCTGTAGGTGCAAATGAGGGAATCTTTCTAGGAATAAAGACACCAAAATGGACCCATACCCAAATTGCTTCAAGTCCCTGCTCTTACTCTTGGTTAACTACGTCTTCATACTACGAAGAAGACCATCACACCAGTTGAACACATGAGGTTTTGTGCATTCCACGACATACTGGAAATAAATTTGGAGGGCCATGTGTGGAGATGCACTTCCTGCCATCCATGCAATGGTAAAAAAAATGGTCCGGAGAGTCAAATCCCAAATGCCTTTTATGTCTACCTTACCTTTGTGCCTTTCGACCTCAGGTTCATAGTACCAGCAGAAGTATTCACTCATCGAAAAACCACCACCTTAACCTCCTGTTAAGGTCACATGTTCTCCATGACAGGACAATCCTGTCAAAAAGTAGATGTCTTCGATATCCAAGGAAAGAACATGGACACCCACATGAAACACCTGTTGGTATACATCCCACATGTGGACCAGGTATTCTAGTAATCTCAGTTGGGCTCTTATGCCCTGGATTTTGAAAAACTTCAATAATCCACACTGTCATAGGGAATTGACAGTCCTCGGATAATTCAAAGCCTCAAAGTCATCATCCTCGTGTTCATTTTCTCTCCATTCTAACATTTTGGCAATCAAAAACCTACATGGAAGCGAGAAAAAGGGATTAGCATCTTCAAACGTTGCATTTGAAATTCTTTTTTGGGCAAATGCATGGATCATTTTTTGGATTTTCGGCCATCGCAGGCAATCTTTAGATACATTGCGGGGTTTCTACAGGTGAGCCATAGGGCGCCTGCAAAAATCATTTATTTCCACGGGTCCCGATATTGGCCACCTGCGGTGGCCCCAGTGCGCATCCACCGGCCCAAAAACCACTTTTTAACCAAAACAAATGCATTTTAATCCATTGAAAAATAAGGGGATGACGAGCTTACCATGTTGATGGAGACCATTTGTTGAATGGTAGCCTGTGCTCCTTGCAATTGACAACTGAAAAATAGGTAAAAACAAGGTTTATAGACAAGTTTGGAATGAAATTCAAATGAAATAGCAAATGATAAGTTTTACCCCTATTTATTCAACTTTTTGCTTTTTCTAAATAATGTTTTATTATTTTAAAGCATTTTACCATTATCTAAAGGTCTAATGGTTCCATGAGTTTTTTATTTTTTTGCAGGTGAAAAGACTAAGTCCTGAACAATGTCGTATGGATGTTTTGTTTTATTCATTTTACTGGTCCTTTTTAGGGTTTTTTAGAAAAACCTCGAGCCTAGTCTTTGTTCGTTATCTTGCTCGAAAATCGATGAGAATGCAACCGAGTATACTTTTGTCGTTATTTTGTACTCGTCATGGAAAAACGAAAAGCGGAACCCATGGAGTATCCTTTAAGCTCTTTTCACACTCCATAAAAATGAAAAGATTGTCAAGCGACCTTGTTATTTTCACGCTTGTAAAAGTATTTGAAGAAAACATTTGATGGGCGATAGTTTATCACTTTTTCGGTCCCGTCGAATTATTTTACGAAAAAGGAACTGAGAGAGTTCTCTTTAATGTTCTTTTCAGACTCTATAAACATGAAAACCCTCAAGTTTTCTATCTTTGGACTCGTTAAATAAGCATCGAAAGACCCACATGGGACCAAACCACTCCTTCTTAGGGTTCGTTAAACATACTCCGAGGGACTCATCTAAAGGATGAGCTTACATCAACAAGCATATGTTATACTCCTCAAGCTTGTGTAAAAATAAAGAGGTACTTGCCAGAAATGGTGGGGGGGAATTTGGGAAAGAAATGTGTCTCTGTACCTATGTTAGTGGCAATACTAGTCGCTCTTGAACATGACACCCCCTTCATCATTTGAATCCGAGTTGGGAAATCCATTTGTCTCTCGTCTAGCCTTCTGTAAATTCATATCTTGGGTCGTCTTTGAGTCAATGATGTCGAGACCAGTGTCGTGTCTTTCATATGTTCAAGAGAATTACAAACAAACCCTCCCTTGAGTCAGCCATCTGCATTGTCATTTCCTACCATGTCGGCCTTCCCTATGTCAGTTTCGAATCATTTTCATACTTTGATCTACCATAAATCTGTTACTTATTTTGTGTCACTGATGGGGGATACATCAAGGCCCTCCTATGATGAGTCTTTTCCTGTCGAATTCAACTCATCATCCGGGAACAAGACTTAGAAATCATTTAGTACCTTAGAGCTTGCATGCCTTAATGGAAGGTTTCTTCACTTTTGACAGTGGATTCACATCATTGGTCCCTGATCGAGATATTCCATCGAGTGTTCGACTTCAACTCATTTATTCACATTCGTTGGATTGTGCTAAGGTACCTTGGGAGTCATTGACATCAATGGTGATTTCCCTCACACTTGTTAACTGTTTTTCATCAATGACCGGTAATCAGGTGGTTTCTACCATGTTCGACTTCAGCACCTATAATCGCATGGCTAGATTCGTACTTACAGATGATGAGATTGAAGACCCTGGATCTCATCTTTTTGGTCCAGGTTACGATGGAGTATTTATGATTTGTATTGACACATAGATCCACTTCGTATGTCTCGTGGCTGTGTCTAAATTTACACT
This sequence comes from Picea engelmannii, assembly GCA_009831015.1. Classification (NCBI taxonomy): domain Eukaryota; kingdom Viridiplantae; phylum Streptophyta; class Pinopsida; order Pinales; family Pinaceae; genus Picea; species Picea engelmannii. Next base: position 382,822 of record ML781881.1, on the reverse strand, counting down.
TTATAATACATAGATCCACAGTGTATTCCTGGTGGCTATGTAGAATATTGACAACATGGATCCACAGTGTATAATTGGTGGCCATGACTTCCATTTATGATTTAAAATCACTTGTAGTCTGAGCATGGGAATGCCTACCTCAGAAATGGTATAATTATACGTAGATGCTTGATTGTTTGTAGGTTCCTGATTGGTGCGCTCCTTGTTCCCGACACACACACACATTTTACAAAGTATTTCGGCTGTCACATGTTCTAGCCTCATACTTTGGGGGGAATTTTGTTACACATTATTTTGGTCACTCTGATGATGACCCCACAAGAATGTGTCTAGGCTTCCAAAACAATCTTTCACATGAGGAAAATGACTAAGTTCTTCCCCTACAAGGCACACTTTTAACATGACGTCGTAGGCTGACAGTGGTACACAATGTGGAAATCCTTGATTTCCGTAGGCTGCTCTATGCATGGCCCATGGGATTTTCTCATGCTGCTATATAGGCAGTGTACGGTGGCATTTGAAGCTAAGGAAAGGAAGAAGTTTCACAAAGTTTCTAGAAGGAAAATCTTCTAGAATGTGAGGTGGCGTCTGTATGGTTGTGATCTTACTAGTTTCTCTGATTTGGTGGGATCATCCTCATCCTAGTAAGCACTTCACCTTCTCCTATATAATAATGGATTTCTCATGGAAAAGGTTAAGCAAGGTCAAGCAAGATTGAGCAAGAATAGGTTGAAGATTGTGTGAAGAATCCTGATACAATTGATGCTTGAGGCCTCCATGTGTCCATCAAGCTTTGTGGACCATCTTCATGCAAATCTGGAGAAAGTGTATGTATGTGTTGGAACAAAGGACCACTAAAAGGGAACTTGTGACATCAAGGCAATTTGGTTGTATCTTCCACTTTTATTTAATATGATACAGTGGCATGTTTCTTTCCCATAAAATCATCAACATTTTATTACATGACTCCTTGACCACATGTTTAGGTTTCCATTGAATCTACAATTATTTCTTTCACTTTGGTTGGTTTGTGTCATTGCAGATCTGATCTCACAAGAGCATCGGAGCGAAGCAGGGACAACAAAGATATAAGGAAGCGATATATAAAGGTATGTCATACACTCCTTCTTTGGTGATAAATTCAATGGTAGCAGCCTAGGGAAAGCATCATGTCATGTCTTGTTTTGTTCTAGATCCGGGTGGATCTAGGGAGATTAGTTTATGTCTTCATTCACCGATTTATCCAATAACAATAGGAAATAGGAACATATAGAAACTATATCTAGAAAGTAAGATCTTTTGAATCTGATTGTTGTGTATAAAAAGGGAATGGGTTGACAGAAGAAAGGGTTGGAGGTGGAGATATCAAAACTTTGTTTCTATCTGTAAGGACTGGAATATGTTTCATTTTTCACTAATTGAAATGGATATCTAATGGTTAGATTCATTTTCTTTCTTCTATTATTGTTCTGTCTTACTTGAATGTATGTCTATTTTTGCAAAATGCAAATTGGTGTTTTTTTTCTTATGATATGAGTCAGTGAAAATTTTGATGATTACTTATTCATTTACTGTGTTATGTTCAAGTACATGTTTCGTATTCTTAAATGATATTTAGGAAATAATAATTTTCATATGTGATTGGACAAATTGGAAACCCACATACCTCTGTCCTATTTTTTGAAACCTCTTGTTTAACTCATCAAATTGACAACCAGTTACTAATAAAAGTGTGATAAGAACCTATTCCTGTGATAAGAAACTGATATTACTTTTTACCACTACTTAACCTTCAAACCAATTACAAAAAACCAAACCATATTTATTCATAAAAACCGTTGCAATAACTTGATGATTCCCTAGATTTCCCTTTTGGAAGTCAAGTGCAAATTTAGGGACTAACATATTCTGGTGTCGTTGTCAGGGACAAAGGAACAAATTTATTTTCCTTGGGAAGGACGACATTGAGATAAACTAGCTCTCAATGGTGAAAAAGAGTTGGATACAAAACTAGACTGCATATTTTTTCACCTGGCGACTCCATTACTAAAGATTTGGATCTTAAAATAGAAGTGAAGGGATCAAATCCTAAGCCCACAAAAACCTCAGTATCAGCTTCATATTCAAAAAGGAAGGTGACTAGAGCCAATCCTGATCCTAAGCCAATTCCATCAGTATTTGATCCTGAAAAACTATTGAGAAAATCTAGAGAAACTCCAACTCAGTCTTCTTCTACAAAAGGTAAATCTGTTTTTTCTGTAGAAACCATTCTTGAGTCCCAAGTACCCATTGTTGTCCCTCAAGAAGAATTAGTGTCTATAACTGAGGAAAAACTTGTTGCTCATCCTTCAGAATTAGTTCTTCCTACAACAATCTCTATTAATGATTTGATAGTAGAACAAGAGAAATCTTTTTATGAACTGATCAAACCAGAAGAAGAAGATATTCCCTTCACATATGAAACCCTAAGTGAGTTTCCTGCACATACCAAAGAAGAAATTGACCAAATATTATCCTCATATTTATCTCAAATTTTCACTTCTCAGAGTGAATCCTGAAGTTCAAGTTTTCAATAATATTTTGGCTATTAAAGGACTCGTAGAATCTCAACAGATCCATTCTCAGCCTTCATCAAACCCTAAAGTTCATACTCCTCTTTCACCTCATATTTCACATGTTAGAAAAATAGGACCGCGGAACAATAAAATAAAACAAATGCAGAAACAAAACACAGAAGACACACAATACAAGAGAGACACAGATTTAAGTGGTTCACCCAGTGTGGGCTACGTCCACCAGAGAAATTGCCAGGTCCTTTCTTTATTATTATCCAGCAAATGAAGGGATACAACCTACAGCAAAACCCGTTGTAACTTCCTCTTCTTTCTCTCACAGTCTACTCTCCCATAATACAATATTCACCATCAACCATAGCCGCAATACATTTCCCTCATAAAAGAGGGTTGCCTTCTAGGGCAAAAACCCTAACATAATCTCTACCATTAGAGCTGTGACCTTATAATGAACGGTCCAGATTTACAATGAAATTACAATATACTTTTATACAACAATTTTTGCTTCGAGGCCTTCGCCCTAGAACCTCCGTTGGGGGCCTGCTTGCCCCCAGACCTCCCAACCGGGGGGATAGGCCCCCCAAACCCCGCAGAGGGGGTACCCCCCCTCTGCACTCCCCCGTGTGGAAGAGTGTACATACTTCTGGGGTGTAAATACTTCATGGGGTATAAACACGGCTGAAAGTAAAAGACCTATAAATCAGGAAGATAATCAGGCTCCACAACCAACAATCTCCCATTTGGAGACTGATCTCAACAACTCCACTGTTGTTGTATATGCTGGACTCTGAACCTTCTTGGACCTGGCAAATTTCTCATCTTCATCTTCATTCTTGAAGACCAACTGAAACTGAGCAAGTACTCAGTTTCTCTCTGGTTACTCCCTTTGTTAAAATGTCTGCAGGATTCTGGCTAGTGTGTATCTTTTCCATCTTCAATTGTCCATCTTCCAAGGTGGATCGTATGAAGTGGTACCTCAACTGTATATGCTTAGTCTTTGAATGAAAGGCTGAGTTCTTTGCAAGGTGAATGGCACTCTGAATGTCACAGTACAACTTGTTGTTCTCCTGCTTCTTTCCCAATTCCTCCATAAACCTTTGTAACCAAATCATCTCTTTACTAGCCTTTGTAGAAGAAACATACTCTGCCTCTGTTGTTGAAAGTGCAACAACCTTTTGTAGTTTCGAAATCCAACTTACTATTGTTCCACCTATAGTAAAAACATACCCTGTGGTGCTCCTCCTACTGTCTTTATCACCTGCCATATCTGAATCAACATATCCCTATAGAAAAGTGTATGAACCTCCAAAACATAATGCATCTGTAGTAGTACCTCTCAAATACCTGAGAATCCACTTTACTACCTCCCAATGTTCTTTACCTGGATTGTTCATATACCTGCTCACAACTCCCACTGCATGTGCAATATCTGGTCTTGTGC
>ML781881.1:310392-375951 GCA_009831015.1 Picea engelmannii | reverse complement strand
ATATAAATAGTCTTCCATCTGCATCTTCCATAACTGGTAGTTTTGGCCATTAAATTTCTTGACCCTAAACTTTCCATCTTCCGACATTTCTCCCACTCGAACCAGGAACCCTCTTTTCCTGCGAGTTACCTTATGCTTTGATACCAGTTGTTAGAAAAATAGGACCGCAGAGCAATAAAATAAAACAAATGCAGAAACAAAACATAGAAGACACACAATACAAGAGAGACACAGATTTATGTGGTTCACCCAGTGTGGGCTATGTCCACCAGAGAAATTGCCAGGTCCTTTCTTTATTATTATTCAGCAAATGAAGGGATACAACCTATAGTAAAACCCGCTGTAACTTGCTCTTCTTTTTCTCACAGTCTCCTCTCTCAGAATACAATATTCACCATCAACCATAGCCGCAATACATTTCCCTCATAAAAGAGGGTTGCCTTCTAGGGCAAAAACCCTAACATAATCTCTACCGTTAGATCTGGGACCTTATAATGAACGGTCCAGATTTACAATGAAATTACAATATACTTTTATAAGGCAATTTTTTCTTCGGGGGCTTCACCCCTGAACCCCCGCTGGGGGCCCACTTGCCCCCAGACCCCCCAGCCGGGAGGATAGGTCCCCCGAACCCCGCAGAGGGGGTACCCCCCCTCTGCACTCCCCCGCGTGGAAGAGTGTACATACTTTTGGGGTGTAAATACTTCATGGGGTATAAACATGACTGAAAGTAAAAGACCTATAAATCAAGAAGATAATCAGGCTCCACAACCAACATCACAATCATCTTCTCCTCCTAAATCTCCTACTACAGTTCCTCACACCATGGTTGGCAATGGGATGGATGCTATCATAGCTTCTAGGTATGCACTTATGGTGTTACCTCAAGTATTATATGTGTTCCCAGCTGCAGACTATATGAAATACTTGCCTAGGTTTAATGGAAAAGGAGAAGTAACAACTGAAGAACATTTGTCCTCTTTTTACAACTTTCTTGATAAATTTAATGTTGAACACACAGATGTTTGGATGAGGTTATTTGTACAAATTTTGGATGGGTATGTAAGGAAATGGTTTAGAGGTCTCCCTGCCAATTCTATTGCAAACATTGATGTCTTAGATGATGTTTTTCTGAAACAGTAGGGAGACAATAAAGACTACTTGTACTATATTACTGAATTTGGAGCTCTAAAGAGAAAACAAGGTGAGTTTGCCTCTGACTTTAAGAAAAGGTTCAACAAAATGTACAGTAAAATACTTAATCAAATTAAACCCTCTGGAACTTCTGCAAAACTCACTTTTTCCAATGCTTTTGATATGTTCTCCCTCTTGTTAAGAGAAAGAAGGTCTGTCACTCTAAGTTTGATACAGGAGGTTTCTATTGAATTAGAATCAATCATTTCAGCAATTGAAAGATTAAAATCAAAATCTGATAGAGATAAGAAGAAACAAAAGGAAGAACTTACATCTTCTTCCCATTCATCATCAGATCCTAAAATAGATGAAATTGCCAAAATGCTGAAAACTTTGACATCTGAGCTTGCTAGATTAAAATTGGAAGCTAAGCCACCAAATAGGCATGTTAAGGAAGGAGAAAATAGGAACCCTAATCAATTTAGAAGGCCACCAAATGCACCTCAAATGATGCAGAGGGAAAGGAGAAATCAAGATGATCAAAGGGTATTACCTCCTTTTCAAAATAATGCAGTAGAAGAAATTGAAGGGGTTGATGACATTGAAGATGATTCAATAGTTCATTTACATGATACTGGTCTTCCTTCACCTCATCTAACGCAACATAAATATGAAAATTCCCTTACATTGAATCAATTTGATGGGGATGATGGAGAAGAAATTTTTCAGAATGAACCTAAGGAGAAATATGATCTCAGACCTAGACCAAGTAGATCTAAGGTAGATACATCAGCTCAGACAAAGAAGTCAAGTGCACCATTCAAAAAAGTACCCAGTAAATAAGAATAGAACAAATCATGTCAACAACAACAAAATCTTTTCAAGGTTAGTGTTCCATAAATAAAATAAACAGAGAATTAGTCTATTTCCTTCAGTTTGGAGCATGAGATCAATAAGATCAATATATATATATATATATATATATATATATATATATATATATATATATATATATATATATATATATAACTTTAATAGAATTAATGAAGACTGATCCTTTCAAAAAGACTATTCTGAAATCCTTACAACCTCCTGCTTAGGTGACTCCCTCTGATACTATAAATATTGAAGATGAAAATCCTGCCATTACCATTGGCCCACATATTGAAAATGGATTTGATATTTCTCCTCCATTATATATATATTTGAATGTTCATGAGAAAATTTTGCATAATTGCCTTATAGATTCATGAGCTTCACACAATGTCATGCCCAAGGTAGTGATGGATGAGTTAGGTTTGGACATCACTAATCCCTACCAAGACTTTTGCTCTTTTGACTCTAAAAGATTCAAATGCTTAGGAGTCATTAAAGACCTGGTTGTCACCTTATCTGAGTTACCTATGAAAAGTGTGGTCATGGACGTGGTGGTTGTTGATATACCACCAAAATTTGGCATGCTACTATCCATATCTTGGGCTAAGAAGGTAGGAGGGTCATTTCATATGGACCTTACATATGCTACTATACCTTTTTTAGGGGGGATAATACTGAAGGTTGTACAGGGAAGTCAGACTAGCCTATCTTGTAAGTGATCATAAAAATCCTAGAAATCACCCCATTTATGTAGTTGAAGATGAGATCGGATCATCCATATTTCATATCAGTGATGATGAACTTGAGCCATTAGCATTCATACATGTGAATATCCAATCAAAGGAGGTTGAACATGCTATTTGGAATTTGTTATTTGATGGTTATAGTTCAAAGGAAGGATCTGGAGCTGGAGTTGTATTCATATCTCCTGCCAAGGAAGTCATCCCTCTGTCATATAAATTAGAATTTGATACCACAAATAATATTGAAGAGTATGAGGACTTACTGCTGGGATTAAGGGATGCAAAGGAAATGGGGATTGATAAACTTGTTTTTTTTTTAGATTCAGAGTTGATTATTCGTCAAGTAAAAAATATGTATCAAACAAAACATCAAATATTGAAGCAGCACAGAAATGTGGTATGGGACCTTATTGAAAATTGTCTTATACCTTTTAATATAACCTTTGTCTAGAGAATTATGAACCAACAAGATGATTCTTTAGCCATGGTAGCCAACAATTGCAAAATTCCTATGTTTTCAAATATGAGATATGAAATTGAAGTAAGGCATAGGCCTTCTATTTCAGATAATATCAAATATTGGCAGGTTTTCAATGATGATCAATAATTGAAGAGGTTTTTAGACACTGTTGGTGAGTTTTTTGCAATCTCTATTGATAAGGAAAATGAATACGAGGATGCATAAATTAAAGTTGATAGTCCATTTCAGAAAAAAGAAAAAAAAATTGCAGGTCACAAGATTGTAGAATTGAAGACAAACCATTTACGAAAAGGTCTTCTTCCCCTAGAAAGGTTGTTCGACCATAATGATGTATCTAAGAAGTCTGTTGTTCAAATTCAATAAATAAAGATTTTGATTGCAATATCAATTTTGATTCAAACCCAAAGATTGTAAAGTTATATAAAGCCTTGTCTGAAAAATAGAATGGGAGGTATGCCAGCTTATTGAAAGAATTTTTTGATGTGTTTGCTTGGTATTATGAAGACCTTAAAATGTTTGATACATAACTAATGTAGCATAATATCCCTCTAAAAGCATGATCTAAGCCTTTTAAGTAGAAAATGAGGCAGTTCAATGCTATGTTGTTGCCTATAATTGAAAAAGAGGTGAAGAAACTTCTTGATGCGAAGATCATAATACCTCTCATATACTCAGACTGGGTGGAAAATCTCATGCCTATTAGAAAAACGAATGGTGAGATAAGTCTATGTGTATATTTTAGGAATTTGGACAGATTTTCTCTGAAGGAAAACTATCCATTTCCCAAGATGGATCATATTCTGCAGAAAATAGTGGGTGCTCAAAGGATATCCTTCCTGGATGGATTCTTCGGATATAATCAGATATCAATTTTTGAAGAAGACAAGAAGAATATTTTTTTCACTACTCCTTGGGGAACTTTCATGTATGACAAGATTCCCTTTGGTTTGATGAATGCAGGGGCCACTTTTCAGAGGGCCATGGACATCGCATTTGTGGGAGAAAAATATAATTTCATGGTAATTTATTTAGATGATATTATTGTCTTCTTGAAATATGATGATGAGCACCTACAACACCTCAAGCAAACATTTGAAAAGTGCAGGAAATATGGCATATCATTAAATCCAAAGAAATATCACTTTTCCATGCATGAAGGTAAGCTCTTGGGGCATATTGTTTATGAAGGAGGAATCAAGATAGATCCTGAGAGAGTGGAGGCCATTCAGAATATTGACATTCCAAGGAACAAAAAGGTAATACAATCCTTCATGGGGAGAATAAACTTTTTAAGGAGATTCATAACCAATTTTGCTGAAATCGTAAAGCTCATTACTAATATGTTGAAAAAAGATGCAGAAATTAAATGCACACCTGAAGAAAATTCTTCCTTTGATAGGATAAAACAAGCCTTAATTGAAGCCCCTGTTTTCATCCGCCCAAATTACTCTAAAGAGTTTCTGATTTTCTCATTTGCATCTGAAGATACCATTGTTGTTGTCTTGTTGCAGAGAAATGAGAAAGGGTATGAGAAACCTATTTCTTTCTTCAATAAGACTCTTAGAGATGCAGAGTTAAAATATGACAATATGGAAAATCAATATTATTCCTTGGTTAAGACATTTAAATCCTTCAGGGTGTATGTGTTGCAGTCTGAAATAATTTTCTTATGTACCAAACATTGTTGTGAAAGAAATTATTTTTCAACCAGACAATGAAGGAAAGAGGGGGAAATGGATAACCAAGCTCTTGGAATAAAATTTGGTCATAAAAGCTACTAAATTGATCAAAGGACATGGTCTTTCCAAATTACTTACTGACTCAAATTATAAATTTCTTGGTTTGCATCACATTTTTAGTCAATCAGATAAATCAGGATTGCAGGCTAAAGGATTAGGCCTTCAGGTAATCAATATATATCTTTCTTCACCTTGGTATAAAGATATTGTTTACTTTTGGAAAAATCTCCAAGCTCCTCCTGAATTTGACAAATCCAAAATTAGATCTTTGAAATTCAAATATGTGAATTATTGTATGGTTAATCAAGAACTATTTTGGAGGGACCCTAATGGAATTTTACTCAAATGTGTTGATGAGGGAGAAAGCAAACAAATTATGGAATATTTTCATAAAGGATTTTGTGGGGGACATCATCATTGGAAAGCTACAACTTTCAATATCCTAAGGGAGGGATACTATTGGCCTGTATTGTTTTCTGAAGTATTTACACAGGTTAGAGCATGTGAACAATGCCAGAAGTTTGCAGGAAAGAAACAACTTGTATTCCTGCCCCTGAAACCTATAATTGAAAATGGACATTTTCAGCAGTGGGGCTTGGATTTCATTGGAGATATCCACCCACCTTCTTATGGACAACATAGGTGGATTCTCATAGCCACGAATTATTTTACAAAATGGATTGAGGTTGTCCCTACAAGGAATGCCATAGATAAGGTCATCATGATTTTTCTTGAAGGAAATATTTTATCAAGGTTTGGATGTCCTAGAAAACTTTTTACTGATAATGCTCATGCATTCAAGTCTACTTCCATTATTGAATTTTGTGGAAAATACAATGTTGAGTTGGCACATTCCACCCCATATTACCCTCAGGGTAATGGATTAGCAGAGTCTTCCAATAAAAGCCTTGTCAGAATCATAAAGAAATTGTTAACATAAAAAAAAAGGTCTTGGGATTCTAAGTTGAAATTTGCCTTATGGGATGATAGAATCAGTACTAAGAAATCTATTGGGACTTCACTTTTTCAAATGGTATATGGGACAAATGCAATCCTTCCAACTCAACTTGGTTTGCCAATACTAAAATTTCTGCAAGAAGAGTTGGAAGAACCAAATGATGTTCAAAGGAGAATTTTCGAAATCATTGAAGTTCAGAAAAATAGGGAAACGTTGAATGAAGAGTCTGAAGCCTATCACAGTAAAGTTAAGGAAACATTTCACAAAAAGACCAAAAAAGACAATTTTAAAGCATGAGATCTTGTGTTGAGGTGGGATGCCATAAGAGAGGAAACATATAACCATGGTAAGTTTGAAAATTTATGTTTTGGTCCTTTCAAAATAGACAAGGTACTAAATAACAACACTTTCATATTTCACAATTTGGATGATACTGAAATTTTTGGTGGCTTAGTAAATGGGTAGTTTCTGAAATACTACATCTTTTAGCAAACCAAAAATTTCCAGTTTGTACATAGTTTTTGTTTTGATTTGGAGTGATTAATGGATTAGAGAAAATAAGACTCCATTTCCTAATGGAAGTACTGGTGTGTAATTATATTTCTTTACAATTAAAGATGTAGTGTGATTGGTTGGTGAATAAGCAATCATCAATGGGAATGAACAGGGTAAGATTATGACTAACAATTTATGACATGATGGAAAGATGAAAATGAATTGGTCTGCAGATTCTTAATCTTTCATCATGAAACATTGTCTCCAGAAGGATCCAATGTTAGTCCTTGAATTTTTCTTGACCTGTTATTCACAAATTATCTTTTCCTGACTTTTTGTGGTTTCCTAACTTTCCCTTTTTGACTCATTTCTTTTATACCGTTGGTGTGCTTTTATTGTTCTCTTTAGTTTTTTTGTCATGCATTGGTGAGATTAAGTTTGAATTAAGATTTTTAGAGTATCTTCCATCAAGATTTAGATCCATTTCTTGTTTAAATTTGAAAATTTTGAATTAAAGGAAGGCTACACGAATATATTTATTCTTGTTTCACCTAAAATCATCATTATTTTAAATGTGCCAAATCCTGAAAGATTGTGTCAGAAATTTCTTGAGATCATGCAGAAGGATCAAGCACCATTAATGATTCTAATAAAATCATGAATTGAGGTTGGGTAATGATTCAAAGAGATCGGGTTTTTTACTTTCCAGTTCTACATCAAATCGAGGGTTCTGGGTCACAATCTCAAACAGAATAATTCATGATTCAATTCGTGGTATCTTTGTAGTGGATTAACTATGTTTTGCAGGTAAAGAAACTCTTTCATACCATTCATAATTTCAAAAGTTCCCAGAACCCATAACCCTAGCACTTGCAGGTTAACATAAATCAGAACCAGTGTAATGGATCCCAAGAAAGGTGGGCAGGTTACTCGATTAGAGCCAAAAGGGGAAGAATTGCTGGAAGCCTATCCTGAATTGATGCAAAAATTTAAAAATGCAAGATGGTATGAGTTTTTTGCTTTATTTTAGGGTCACCATGAAAATATTTCCATGTTGTTTACTCAAAACTTCAATGGGTATGAGATAGTTATTGGCAATGTGCTCATAAGAATTAATGGTCATTCCATTGCAGTTGCATGCAAGCTATCATTATATGGACAGAGATGGTGGAGCAAAAACAAGTTTCCTATTGATCTAGCTAAACAATTTCTAGTTCCAGAACACCACGACCCGGATTGAAGCCAGGGTATTCCACTGAAATGGTTAAAGGTAGAATGGATTAATGTTTTGATAGAAATTCATAGGTACATTAATCGTGAAGGCATATTTTCAATTATTCATTGTTATCATGTACGCCTGTTAATGCTTGTAAGTGGTGATCTTCCTTTGATCTTACCTTTTTATCTATTAAAGAGTTTAACGAAAATTTCTAAGAGAATTCAAACTCATCCTCAATCTGTTGGTAAGAGTTTGTTTCACCAAGGTTTCATCAAAATTTTCATCCTATATGCATTAAGATAACTCCAGTTGTCATGGAACCAATTGATTGATTCATTCGATTTTGAAGATGTCATAATAAATAAATAATATAATATAAAGACATTAAAATAATAAATAAAAGCAAAATTAAACATTCATTTTATAAAAGGTCGTGACTACAAGTCATGACTCTTCATAAAACCATAAAGGACATATATATATGCAGGCCCTATCTTTGTAATATCATCATCTATTATCAATTATTATTATATATAAATCTTATTATGGATTCTGAGTAAGTTGTTCATTATGAAATCTTTGTGTCTCTCAAATTGGTATCAAATCTGGTCGCTCCTTCATATCACAGTCAATTCCCTCCACTTCTCCCATCTGCAACCTGCACCTACTCTTCCAAATTTCCCACGCACCACCTCTCTTGCGCATCACTTCCATGCTCCCTTCTTCTCTTCATCCCCACGCAACCCCCTCTCCCACACACTCCACCCCACATCCTCCCACTGTAAATTACATACAATTATTTTCAAATAACGGAAAAGGGGATATTCCAAGCAAGTTCAAAATTACAGAAAAATACTCACCCCCAAACACCAGAAGGATGTCAAAGTTAAAAGCTCAAGTGGAAAAAATAGACTGGGAGTGTAAAATCATTAGAAAATCACTTGAAAATTCAATACAAAAAACTCACGACGAGTTACTAGAAGAAATGAGGCTCAACAATGAGGCACTCAAAAAAGAGTTGAACCATAATCTTAAAGAAAATTTTCAATGGAAGTCGGAATCTAATTACAAAAAGGCATGGATAATCTAAAACAAGATCTTAAAGACAATATTTTTCAAGAATTCGGGGTTAACCTACAACGAGGTTTTGGAAACTATAAATGAGAAATAAATGAAGATTTGCAACAACATCTGGTTGTGATGACACAACATTAGGAAGAAAAGCTTAATGAGATTTTAAAAGCAATAAAATGCCAAGGGAACCATCAAGCCGCCCAACCAGAAATAAGTGACTCAGGTACATCTAAAACATCACCCCCACCACCACCGCCGCCACCACCTCCCTACAATTAAAATTCCCAACCTATATCACAACATCAACCTTTTAATAATTTATCCTCCCAAAGAAAAAATTGAACTATCAAAATACAATGGAGGTGATAACCAATGCATGGCTTGGTTTAACAAAACTGAAGAATATTTCCATATATAATATTACAACCAATGAAGAAAAGGTCAAATACTCATCGATGTACCTAGAAGGAACTGCATACAATTGGTATCTATGGTGGAAAGGAATAATTCAGTCATATAATTGGAATTCTTTCAAAAATGATTTTTTAAAAGATTCCAGGGCATCTTGGAAAAATAATTTTTTTCAAAACTCACGAGATTACAACAAAAAGGTAGCATAGATGAATTTACGCATCAACGGGAAGCTCTCTCCACCTGATTATTTGGACTATATGATGATCAATTACTCCAGTCTTACATGGGTGGTCTCAAACCACATATCCAAGATGATTTAAGATTACATGAGGTTACTACGGTAGAAATAGAAATACACAAGGCAAAAGCTGCAGAAGAAAAACTAGAAGGCCAATCAAGATTCAAAAAGGTTAACTCAAGAAGATATAAGAATAAGTTTAGAGTCCCAAAGGATAAAATAAGGAAAATGTAAATGATGTGGAGAGAAATGGGACCCTAGACATAGATGCCAAATTGAAGATCACTCAAAAAAATTGTACACTTGTGAAGCAGAGAAAGACGATGAATCAAACTCAACAGAATAAATAAATGAAGAAATGGAAAATTTCCAAAATGAAACTTTAGAACTCATAGAAGAAGACACATGAAGAATATTGCTCGCAACCATCACAGACATTACCCAACCACAAACTCTAAAATTAAAAGGACATATCAAAAATGATAATGTCATTGTACTAATCGACATTGGAAGTACTCACAATTTCCTCGATATCAAGTTTGCAAGGAAAATCAAATTATTTGTGTATCCAGTTCCAGATATGAAAGTAATGGTTACAGATGGAAAAAAAATGGAAATGTCAGAAAATTCCATAAGGTGAAACTCCAAATCCAAGATTTCAATTTGGAATCAAAACTTTACACCATCCCTCTGGGAGGAGTAGATGTGGTTTTAGGATTCCAATGGTTACAAAGCATGGGCACATACTCAGTTAATCACCAGGAACATTTCATCCAATTCAAGTGGCAAGGGAAAAGTTATAAATTAAGTGGTTTTCAACCTCCACAAACACAGGTTGTGTCGTCACAACAAATGAAAAAAATGATCCGAAAAGGAGAAATTGCATACTTCATCCAATGCCACAACATACAAATACAATAATATGAACATGATGACTCTAGAACATTAGACGTCCAAGATCTAATTCAAAAAAATAAGAAGGTATTTCAATACCTTCCCATGGAGTTACCACCTCAAAGAAGAATTGAACATATAATTGAAGTTAAACCAAGATCAAGCCTAGTCAAGGTTAGACCATACAGATACCCTCATCACCACAAAACAAAGATAGAAATATTAGTCCAAGACCTATTAAAATGTGGTGTCATAATGAAAAGAAGAAGTCCATATGAAGCTCCAGTAGTGTTAGTTCAAAAGAAAGATGGATCTTGCAGATTATGCATAGATTACCGAGGGCTAAACAAAATAACAATTAAAAATAAATTTCCCATCCCCTTTATTTGATGAAATGTTGGATGAAGTTCACGTAGCAAGATATTTTTCAAAACTTGATTTAAGATATGGGTAGTATCGGATTAGAGTCAGACTAGAATATGTAGCCAAGACTACTTTCCAGACACACGAAGGACACTATGAATTCAAGGTGATTCCTTTTGGGCTAACTAATGCCCCGACCACTTTCCAAGTGACAATGAATGAATTATTTCACCCATACTTACGAAAACATGTCTTAGTCTTCTTCGATGATATCTTAGTGTACAGTAAAACATGGGAGGAGCATATGAAACATTTGGGACAAGTATTATCACTTCTGGAGGAAAATAAATTCTATGCCAAAATGTCAAAATGTACATTTGGCAAGGAGGAAGTAGAGTACCTTGGTCACATCATATCCAAAAAAGGAGTCAAGTTAAACCCCAAGAAAATTAGGGCAATCACAAAATGTCCTAAACCCAAAAACATATCCAAGTTACAAGGATTTCTAGCATTGGTAGGATACTATCGAAGATTCGTCAAGAATTATGCTCATTTAACTGCCCCTATAACAAATCTCCTTAAGAAAAATGCTTTCCAATGGAATGTGGAAGCACAAAAATGTTTTGAAAACTTAAAAAACATTATGTCCACAACCCCGGTATTAACAACACCTGATTTCTCCAAACCCTTCATCATTGAGTGTGAAGCATCAGGTTTTGGAACTGGAGAAATATTGATGCAAGATGGGCATCCAATAAATTTTGAGAGTAGGAAATTAAATCAAACAAAATGCTTAATATTATAACCTAGGTCTACACCCCTTCCCTTTTCCCTCCTTTACCCCATACATTCATCAATTTGATTTTTGTGGTTGCTTTCTTAGCTCATTCTCCACTGTTTAATTCTTCAGCTTCATGGCCCATGTTTGTCGTTGCTTATTTGCACCATCATTTTGCCTTTGATAGAGGGTCACATGTTCTGGTTTGTGTTTCGAACACTCATCATCATATTTTCCACTAACTGAGCATGTAGTAGTTCCACCTTGTCTTTCGTGTGTGTGCAGAAGATATCCAGGCTCGACAAATCCATTGAAATCTCAGTAAGCTTCCACAGAATCTAGCAATGAATCAGATTAGGCCATGTCAGACTCAAAATACACGCAAACAACGAGATGACTCGATAGATGATGAATATTTCGCATTGATGTAAGATCGATGGTTCCCGTGGCATTCGGGGTTTCATAATTTGGAAAAAATACTTTTTGTCATGGAGTTCCTAACTCTCATGTTAATCGCCATCGACAACATCCCCATCCTCCAGATAAACATTCTTCACATGATTTCGGACCCCCCCAACCGTTCTACCTTTAATGGTGGGGCGAGGGGGGGTTCTAGAATGACGGTTTCCCAGTTGCGGGTCCCACCTAACGTGGTGCCCTTTCATGAGTTCGGACCCCCCCCCCCCTCTCTAATCTGCTTACCACCTAACCCCCCCTCTGGAATCCTGCCAAATTGCCTCTTGATATCGCCCCTCTCACCATGCACCATATGTCCCCCACTCACCTCCACTCACTACTCCTGCCTCTCACCACCTTACACATGTCTTCCACCCACACTCCCACTACCTTCCACCTCTCCACATCTACTCTTCCTCTCATCACATGCCACTTATTACCTCCTGCATCCAAGTAATCCACGTCAACTCATCCCATCCTCCTATTGGATGCTTGTCTCCATGTCCTCCTATTGGATTCTTGCCTCCACGTCCCCCTCTATGACCATTGTGCCAATAGTCATTCCAATGAAGCTATTTACAGGTATAACTAGTAGCTAACAAGTCAAAATGAAGTGCACTTAACGGTCGAGAACTCAGACACACACAAAGGGTTATGTCTCGGTCTCGGTTACAGATCGATCCAGAAGTTCAATGAAGAAGTAGGTCAAGTGAAGATCTTCCCATACAATCGGTTACCCTCTAGAAGCATCAAACAACTCACATGCATGCCACGAATCGACACATAACCCTATTCTGTCACTCCTAGTTTTTCTGCCAATCACAGTTCATCCAGCGCATGCATCAACTCAGTCTCATAGACAGTATCAGTTTTTAGTTGTTTGATTCCAGGATTCGGTTAGATTAAATAAATGAGTGGTGTTCTATGTGTGATAAGAACCACTCTTGTTGATTAAGTCTAGTGTGAAGTATACATGTTGTACTCCATGCAAATTTTTTAGTTAAGTTAATGATTTGTTCTACAATTAGTTATCTAGGGTTAAGTCTCAATCCCAGATGGACGAGAACCTCTGTAACTCTATTAAATATGCATTCTTTGTATGTTTTAAGGGTTGGGAGTTTTTTTAAGGAAAGTAGAAGCAGTAGAAGAATTGGACCTGCTCAGTTAATTGTAATTTTTTCTACCTAGTGAATATATGTTGATGACAGTTGTGTTCTCTTACTCGAATCTATATGTGTTGATTCTTATTTTGAATGAAGATTTTGTGATGTGTGCAATGTACATTTTCTTATTCTTTCGGCTATTGTTTTAGTTTATCTTTTGTTGATTATGCAACATGTTATACATCTATTGTTCAATGAAAGATCCACTATTTTGCAACATGTTGAATGATTTGTATCTAGATGTTTGTCTAAGTATTGAGATATTATTTTAGGTCTTAGTTTTCACACAACAAGTGATTCATTGCATTGCTTGTTGTTCTTGTCTTTTTTTGTCTTTTCATACCCTCAATTGTCATTTAATACCCATACCATAGCAAAGGATAACCTACTTTTATACTATGTGGCATGTCCTACCAGAGCACCATCTTTGAAAACCTGTCCTTGAGCTTACCAACAAAACCTACTTGTAAAAAACCAATCATTACAAACTTGAGGTGGCCTAGCTTTTCCCTTTAGCAGTAAGGTGCAGACCTTAGGACCAACACTTACAATCCACTTACAAAAAGGAAATTTTTTCCATCATGCATGCATTAACAAAATGGCGCCAATATCTATTGGGAAGTAAGTTCTTGATATGCACAGATCATAACAGTCTCCAGTACCTGTTACAACAAAAAACAATGTGAACCAAACAACAAAAGTGGATAGAGAAAATTTCCACGTTTGATATGGAAATTATACATAAAAGAGGAAAAGACAACGTCGTAGTTGATGCCCTATCATGAAAATATGAATAAACACAAGTTTTTGCAATATCAATAGCCATTCCAAAATGGTTGGATGAAATCCGAACTGAGTATGAAAAAAAACCAGAGACTTGCTCTATAATCAACAATTTAAATCAATATCGTAAGTTCGAATGGAAAAACGACATCTTATGGTATAAAGTGAGAATCTACTTAAATACCAACTCAAGATTTAAAACCAAGGTTCTTCAAGAATCTCATGATTGCCTAGCTGCAGGTCATGTAGGATTTTTCAAAACATACTATAATGCAGGAAGATCATTTTTTTGGAAAGGGATGAGTGCAGATATTCAAAAATATGTAGTAGAATGTGATCTCTGTCAAAGGAACAAGAATGAAAATGTATCAACCCTTGGGTTACTCCACCCGTTACACATTCCCAACCAAAAATGGGAATAAATTTCAATGGATTTCATTGAAGGAATACCCATATCCGATGGAAAAGATAAAATATTAGTAGTAGTAGACATACTAACTAAGTATGCACACTTTATTGGAGTAAGGAAAATTTATTCAGAAAAAAAATGGCTGAAATATTATGTAAAAATATTTACAAACTACATGGGTTCCCTAAGGTTATCGTCAGCGATAGAGATGCCAAATTTAAAGGGAATTTTTGGAGATAATTTTACAAACAGATCGGAACCTATCTCAATATGATCTCAACTTACGACCCTCAAACAGATGCTCAAACAGAAGTCGTCAATAAATGTTTAGAAACCTATCTTCGCTGGTTTATCTCTGACAAACAAAATAAATGGTTTCAATGGTTGCACCTTGATGAGTGGTGGTATAATTCCACTTATCACACATCAGCTAAAATGACACCTTTCCAAGCTCTTTATGATTACGAACCTCCATCATGGAAGGAGTTGGCTACCAACCACATAAAAGTTGCATCAATAAAAGACCATTTAGACGAAAGTCAGAAAATCCTTCAGTTACTCAAAGAAAAATTAACAGTTGCAAGGAACCGAATGAAGCAACAAGCTAACCAAAACCAAACATAAAGAGAGTTCAAAGTAGGAGACTAGGTATTTGTGAGACTTCAACCTTACAAACAGTTATCCCTTAAACAACATGGGAAGAATAAATTGGCTCCAAAATTTTATGACCATATCAAATAAATAGAAAAATTAGTCACATAGCCTACCAGTTGGATTTACCAGATAAAAGTTGTATCCACAACGTATTTCATGTATCATGACTAAAGAGAGTCTTCGGACAACAACACAATGCACAAACTATACTTCCTATGTTGGATGAGGAAGGAAGAATCATTTTAGAGCCCGAAGCCATTATCGCCACCCGAGAAAAGAGATTACGTTCTCGAGTAATCAATGAATATCTGATTAAATGGAAAAATCTATCGAAAGAAGACGTTGCATGGGAGTCAGAGCACTTTCTCCACTTAAATCCTTCTTTATCATTGCTTTGAGGACAAATCAAAATTTAAGCGAAGGGAAATGTCACAATAAATAAATAATATAATATAGAGATATTAAAATAATAAATAAAATTAAAATTAAACATTCATGTAATAAAAGGTCATGACTCTTCATAAAACCATAAAGGGAATATATATAGGAAGGCCCTATCTTTGTAATATCATCATCTATTATCAATTATTATTATATATAAATCTTATTATGGATTCTGAGTAAGTTGTTCATTACGAAATTTTTGTGTCTCTCATAGAAGAGCAAGGGCCCAAAAACAAAAATGTTTCAGAGAAGAAATATTCAAATTCAAAAACAGAAAATAAAGCTTCTAAAGGGTCTGCAAAATCAAGAGGAAATTCCCCTCTAGCTACAAGAACCAGATCTCAAAAAATAAATCTCCAGATTTGACCAGAAACTAAGATCGAACCACAAAGTGAAACCCCTGCTCCAAGATATGAGTCCAAAGGTGTTAACAAAGTATATACCAGAAGATAAATAAAGAAAAAAATTGAACAGACAACAGAGAGATATGATGAACCTGTAGCAAAGATTAAGGATAAAAAATAAAGCATGAAATGAATGGGCAAGAAAATACTAGTTATAAAAGCAGACCTAAAACCAGGGCAACTAATAAACTTAGGCTCAATTCTAAATCCTTCTTCAATCCTTCTCTTAAGAAGAATAATTTGATTATATTGGATGATGGTACATTGGAGGAGACTAAAGAAGAAAAGGAACAGTCACCAATAATTGTTTTAGAATATTTTGAAGCTAAGTTAAAAGTGGAACCAACCTATGAGATGTCAGATCCAAATACAACATCAGCCTAGAGTTTAGAGAAATTTGTGACTGAGGGGATGACCATGAATTCATATTCAGATGTACAAATATATGAATTCAGAGCTAGAACGACAAAGATATATATATAGATCTAAATAACCATGCACTTGAGGAAAATTCTAAGAAATGTAAAGAGAAAGTAAATAATAAATCAAAGCAAAAAATCAAGAAGTTGCAAGCAACTGCAAAGAAACTGGAGCAAGAGAAATCAGCACTAGAACATTGGAATGCTAAGCTGATTGAAATGGTACAGAAACTAAAAGATAATAATAAGATGAAAAGAGAACAATTCATAAAACTGAGGAAATTGAATATCAAACTCTACTGACATAATGTTGTTCTCAAGACCAAGATAAACCAGGAGCAGAATAGCGGTTCTTCTTCATCTTCACAGTGAATATTCTTGGATCAAAGCATCATTCAATTTTGAATTTTGTTAACAGAAGAAGTGCTTACATCTAAACAATGGAGAAACTCTAAAACTGATACACACAGGTAGGGTATTTTTTCATATTGAAAGTGAATACAGTGATTCAACTTTTACAACTAATGAGGACCTTTTCAACAGACTGTTGTAGTCTTATTTTCACCACTCGCTGAAGTAATTCAAGTCAATTAAGGCTATGCCTATTACAACATTTGTGTTCACATTTTATGCCGGTTTTCAAGGACCATCTCAACATCAGTTTCAACACCATATTTTGTGGGATTTGAATATCTTATCAAATCAGAACTAGTCAAATGTCAAGTCATATATCTAAAGGCTAGGTCGTGGAGATTCGAATGCATATATGTAGAAGGATATGTCTCCTAGGTTCTAGATAGGAAATAGGATCATATCGAAACTATAACTAGAAAGTAGGATCTTTTGAATCTAATTGTTGTGTATAAAAAGGGAATTGGTTGATAGAAGAAAGGGTTGGAGGTGGATATATCAAAACTATGTTTTTATCTGTAAGGATTGGAATATGTTTCATTTTTCACTAATTGAAATGGTTATCTGATGGTTAGATTTATTTTTTGTCTTCTATTCTTTCTTTGTCTTACTTGAATGTATGTCTATTTTTGCAAAATGAAAATTGGTCTTTTCTGTTTATGATATGAGTCAGTGAAAATGTTGTTGATTACTTATTCATGTATTGTTTTATGTTAAAGTACAAGTTTCTTATTCTTAAATTATATTTAGGAAATACGAATTTTCATATGTGAGTGGACAAATTGGAAACCCACATACCTCTGTCCTGGTTTTTGAAACCTCTTGTTTAACTCATGAGATTGACAACCAGTTACTAAGCAAAGTGTGATCAGAACATGTTCTTGTGATAAGAAACTGATATTACTTTTTACCACTACTTAACCTTCAAACCAATTACAAAAAACCAAACCATCTTTATTCATAAAAACCATTGCAATAAATTGATGATGCCCTAGCTTTCCCTTTAGTATTCAAGTGCAACTTTAGGGACTAACACTATCCAATCAAGTTACTTAAAAAACTAATGTTTTTTTATGCCCAAGTACATGAATTAAAAATTAGTTGAATTCTTTACTTTGATTAGGCCATTTTCATTTCAAAAAGAACAAGTTAGCAATTTCACTTACAAATTCACTCACTCACTACTATCCCAGAACCCTAGTAGACCCTTTGGAACCCCGACATTCTCGAAACCAACAGGGCCTCCCACTAATATTGGGAGGTATTCCAAGTCTTACTACTTTGCCAATTCAACATTCCCTTCCACAACCACCCTTGAGCGCAATAGTGCATGGATCAACCTTGCTTAGATCAACTTTTCTAGGCACGACTTCTCAAAACCACCCATCTAGTATCCCTTCCTCATCAAGATCTGGCCCTCAAGCCTCAGGAAAAATGTAAGGTACACCTAATATACCATACATGGATTTGTTAAGTATTCCCAATTTAATGAAGCTAACCAACAATCCTACATGATCCAACCTCTCCACCCATGTCAAGAAAGCTCCCTTGAGATATCCCCAAATTTCTATCAGTATTCACAAGTTTTAGTATTGTATGGTTTATGTAGGTTTTCGATGGAGTCTTTGATAAGAGAGCGCATAGGATTGTTTAATAGGTATAAATTGCATAGGCCACATCGATTTCTAATCTCTTCAACAATCGATCATCTTAGCATGCAAAAGGTGAATAATTTTTTTCCAAATTAACAATACTACCATTTTCTAAAGTAAAAGGA
Source organism: Picea engelmannii (assembly GCA_009831015.1). NCBI lineage: Eukaryota > Viridiplantae > Streptophyta > Pinopsida > Pinales > Pinaceae > Picea > Picea engelmannii. The sequence goes on along the minus strand of ML781881.1, from coordinate 357,625 downwards.
CTAAAAAACTTGTTGATTCCTAGGCAGAGGTCTACTACATTCATCAATATTACCAAAATCTAAAGTAATTTTTCCATCAAAATATTTGGCACTCAAGTCTAGAAACCTGTAAGCAAGACCTAACTTTTGGATCATATTGCCAGATAATGGATTAGTGCTCAATACTATCTCTTCTAGGTCTCTTGTCTCTTGATAGAAGAATGAATTCCTTAGGGATTAATCTAATTTCTTCCATATATTAGGACACTTACTCTTGTGAAAAATCATGCAACTGCCAAAAAAACACAGTTAGCATCAAGCTTGTTTTACACAAAATAGATACTATATGTGTTTTGGTACAAAATAGATCTATTTTTGTACAACAAGAAATGTATTGTATCCAACTTGGAAATGAATTACCTTAATAGAGAGGACCATGGTGAACATCAAGAGAGGAATGAGAGTAAATTGAACTACATAATCGATGAGATCAATAGTATGAAGACCAACTTCTTCTTTGCATTTTCTTAATGGACTGATTTTGTTACTGCCCAAGAAGGTGAAGGAAAGAAGAATATGCTAGAGTTGGAGGAGAGTCATTAGGAAGGGGGGAAATGATGTTCAGGTTTTGTTATTTTAGGTTCCTATCCACTAGTTTATGTTTGACTATGTTTTTATGTCAACTTAACTATGTCATAACCTATTTCACAATCGGTTGTTGTAAAATTTTGTTTTTGGAATGTTTGAATATATGTTTTTACCAAGAGACTTCTCCAGTGATAGGCTTTGGATAGTCCCATAGTCTAGATTTTTAGCTTGTTTATAAAACACTCATTTAGTTAGGCTCCAAAATCTCTCCCTATCTCGAGTCCTTTTGTAACATTGTATTTTTAAAAGAATCTTTCTGCATACCAAAAAAAACATTATTAAAATGCTTATTTGTGCTTGAATAACTAAAAGCATGGGAAATAAATTCTAAGTCTTAAAATATAATCAATGTTTAAATCTTCAACTCATAATAATAATTGTGCTAACTCTATAGGAAAATGTGTCAAACATAATTCCTTATAGATCTATGAAGGTTAGGTATCTAGTGTAATTCTTAACAAATTTGAGAATAAGGTAGTTGTGTCAATGTGTACATATTGATCTTGTTCCACAATTTTAGCTTCAGAGTGTTGGTGTGAAGGAGTAACATTGTATTGAATATGTGGAAAAGTATAGAAAACATAATCTTGGTCAAAAAAAAAAATCTCTTTACTTGAATTCATAACTTCATGAATGGCAGTGGAAACAAAACCATTGATTTGCTCTTTAATTTATTAAAGTAGATGCAAAGCTCTTGGTATATTTATATGCCCTAAAAAACACAAGTAAAACCAAATTGTAGTGTATTTTATTGTAGATGTAATAATATTTATATGCATAAAGTTTTCCTAAGACGAGGATAGGGGATTCTACAGTTGTAGAAACATTTTTTCCTTCATATCATATGTAAATTTATTTTTACACTCACATGTGCCTAACAATAGGCATGCATAGAGAAGGAGAGGAGAATTAGACTAATAAACAAGTTGCAACACTAAAGAGAGGGGAATCAAACTGAAACTACATGGAACTAATGATAATGGACTCAAATTAATGTATGGTCTAGTGACACAATCAATACTCTCTTACAACACTCTAGAATTGATCTAAAAATGCAGAAGACTTGAATTCTTGGAATTATTTGCAAGATTTAATTTATGTGTTAAAATGCAAATGGATCAATTTGCAACACAACTTTTATAGAAATTACTCATCAAAGATGCATATAAACAGTAGCAATAAACAGTGAACATAAAACACATAACACAGCAAATGATAAAGGAGTTCACCCCTCTCTTGGGCTACATCTCCTAGTCCAGCTTCCAATGGATCTTTCGTATTATTTGCTCAAAGTGCTTAAAAATATGCTTTGCAATGATAAAAATGCCAAATAGATGGCTCCAATGGCTCCAGAATGTCCAAAAACCCCTAGCTGGGCTTTTTCGACACCTCGTTTGGCCAAAAATTGAAGAAGATAGGCTTCCTAGAAGTCCTCCTTTAAACTTGTTGTCTCTGCATCGACAAATTGCACCCTTGTTGGATCAACCTAGCCCCCACGCATATTTAAGCGTTAAAACTCAGCACTGGACACAACCGCACAAACGGTAGGAACTGTAGGACGGTTACGGGTGCACCTAGCCCCTAACCGGCAAGGCTATGGTCGTGTGGCCCATGTGACCACGCACAAACTCAAACGGAGCTCCATCCAAAGGCGAATAGAAAAGAGACAAGTGGCGGGTCGTTGGTTTTAAAAACCGTTTGAACCATATACAAAACCAAATCGTGCGCACGCCAACCGATGGTCGTGGTACCCATGGTATGGTCATATGTTATTGTATTATACGACCGGGGGCTGGGGCTAGGCCCCAACCCGGGCCCTGCGCCAACCACACATTAACTCAAACTTAAATAAATACAAATCCATTACATAGTAAGAACTACTATGGTGGCACATTGGTGGCGCAGACTTTGCAAAGACTATGCATGTGGGTGGAGGTCACGGGGTCGAATTTGGTGGACTCCAATAATATTTTATACAAGCAACCAATAACAAGGTGCCACATGGCAACCCATGACTGGGCCACGTGGCACGTTACAACCAACCAAATACTGCCACATGTCACAATGTCATTCACCCACATCTGCCAATTATCGGCCACTCAGCTCTACCACGTGTCATACGGACTGCTACGTCAGTAGTTCTACGGACTGTACGGACTGTACAGTCAGCATCCCTTTTTTTTTTGCTTGTTTGTCATTTTGAACAGAACACGATATCTCTCGCTCCTGACGTCCGTTTGAACCCAAACGAGTTGCGTTGGGTTCGTAACGACAAGGCCTACACTCCTGTTTGATTTGAAGCAATTCTGAGCACTTTGAATTTTTGAGCAAAATTTGATCCCCTGGATCAAGAATGTAGAAGAACGTTGGCCTTCGATAGTGTTGTTGTGAACTGTATTTTCATCACCCAACAAACATGTGAAATTTGATTGGGATTTTGGAATGCCAACAACACCCAAAATAGTGTCTTTGATGGATAGGAGTGTTCCCACAATGTCCATCATAGTAGGTCGTCCTTCACGAGAATCTTTTGTGCAGAGCAAAGAGATACTTATGGATTGATTGAGGCAGTTGAGATCCTTATTAGGCTTTGGATAGTCCCATAGTCCATATTTTTATATTGTTTATAAAACACTCATTTAGTTAGGCTCCAAAATCTCTCCCTATCTCGAGTCCTTTTGTAACATTATATTTTTAAAAGAATCTTTCTGCATACCAAAAAAAACATTATTAAAATGCTTATTTGTGCTTAAATAACTGAAAGCATGGGAAATCAATTATAAGTCTTAAAATATAATCAATGTCTAAATATTCAACTCATAATAATAATTGTACTAACTCTATAGGAAAATGTGTCAAACATAATTCCTTATAGATCTATGAAAGTTAGGTGTCTAGTGTAATTCTTAACAAATTTGAGAATAAGGTAGTTGTGTCAATGTGTACATATTGACCTTGTTCCACAATTTTAGCTTCAGAGTGTTGGTGTGAAGGAGTAACATTGTATTGAATATGTGGAAAAGTATAGAAAACATAATCTTGGTCAAAATCTTTTTGCTCTTTGCTTGAATTGATAACTTCATGAATGACAATGGAAACAAAACCATTGATTTTCTCTTTCATTTCTTAAAGTAGATACAAATCTCTTGGTATATTTATATTCCCTAATAAACACAAGTAAAACCAAATTGTAGCGTTTTTATTGTATATGTAATAATATTTACATGCATAACGTTTTCCTAAGACGAGGATAGGGGATTCTATAGTTGTAGAAACATTTTTTCTTCATAGAATATGTAACTTTATTTTTACACTCATGTGTGCCTAACAATAGGCATGCACAGAGAAGGAGAGGAGAATCAGACTAATAAACAAGTTGCAACACTAAAGAGAGGGGAATCAAACTCAAACTACATGGAACTAATGACAATGGACTCAAATTACTATATGGTCTAGTGACACAATCAATACTCTCTTACAACACTCTAGAATGTAGAAGAACTTTGGCCTTTGGTAGTGTTGTTGTGAGATGTATTTGCATCACCCAAAAAACATGTGAAATTTGATTGGGATTTTGGAATGCCAACAACGCCCAAAATAGTGTCTTTGATGGATAGGAGTGTTCCCACAATGTCCATCATAGTAGGTCATCCTTCAGGAGAATCTTTTGTGTAGAGCAAAGCCATACTTATGGATTTATTGAGGTAGTTGAGATCTTTATATGCTTGAGTGCTCGTACTAGTCCTTCTCAATAAACTCTTGTCCACTACTTCCCCTAGTTGATTTGGAAAAATGCCCCCACCCATTTTTGCAAGGTCATTCCTTCCACAAACATGTTGTGGGTAGGCTTATTTCTAGTTAACATCTCCAATAACACTATTCCATAGCTATAAACATCACCTTTTGTTGTGACACTTCCAGCCAATCCATATTCTGCATTCAAACATGCTCATCATAAGGTTTGTAATTCAAAATGTTTAATAAAAATATGAAACTCGAGACATTGTCTAACATGCCATCTAGTTCAAATAATACCTAGAGGAATGTAGCCTACAGATCCCTTAAGTGCAAGTGTAGAAATGAAAGTTGAATCCTCATCATTTGAAAAACATATGGTCGCAATCCCAAAGTCTATTAAATGTGCCATAATATCTTCACCAAGAAGCACATTGTTTTATTTCAAATCGCAATGGATCACTTGCATGAAACAATGGTGATGGAGATACATCATGCCTTGGGCAATGTCTATTGCTATATTCAACCTTTGAATCAATGTTAAACCACTTTCTACGTCACCATCAGGATATAACCACTTCTCTAAGATTCCATTTGGAATAAATGGAAATATCAAAGCTTTCATTTGGAGATCTGAATAAGAGGTTATGACTCTAATTAGATTTTGGTGCCTAACTCTACCCAATACTTTGCACTCCTTTTTAAAACTTTTGTGAGCCTCTTCATTTTCCAAATTGAGAATCTTGACAGCAACAATTGTGCCATCATTCAGAACCCCTTGTACACTTTCCCAAAACTACCCACTCTTAACAAGTTGGAATCACTAAATCTGTTCGTTGCAGTGATGAGCTCTGCAAAGGAAATTATTTGGTGCCCCACATCCAAGGATGCCCCAACTTCTATAGGAATATTCCTCTTGCGATTTTGTCTCCATAAGAGTCCCATAAATAAACATGATACTACAATGACTGCATCTACAACAATAGGTATGATAACTCTTTTCAAATGCGAAACACTTTTATGTTTGTGAACAGAGCATGGAGATAGACTTACTCAAGGTCCACATAGACCAAGATTTCCCATAAATGTTGTGGCACCAAGATTTTTGAAAAATCCACCTTTTGGGACTTGTCCTGATAAGTTGTTGAAAGAGAAATTCAATTGGTTGAGCATTTTGAGATTTTCCAATGACGTGGGTATTCCACCTGAAAAATTGTTGGAGGATTAATCCATGTGCTGAAGTCTCTGAAGTTCACCGAGTGAATCTGGGATTAGACCTTCAAGTGCATTGCAAGAAAGATTTAGATATTCTATTTCTTTGCAACTTCCAAGCCCACTTGGAATATAACTAGTTAACCAATTTGCAGAAATATCTATAGCTTGAAGCATAGTCATCTTGCTTAGCTCCAAAGGTAGGGGGGCCTCTAATAAATTGTTTGAAAGGTTGAAATAGAAAGATAAATTTGCAAGATCTGCAATCTCTCGAGGTATCTCACCACTGAGCATGTTGTATGAAAGGTCTAGTAGTAGTAAGTTCACACATTTCCCTAGACCTACGGGTATTTTACCTGATAATTGGTTCATAAAAAGGTCTAGATATCTTAGTTGCTCGAGGCTAGCAATAGAATCAGGTATTCTTCCAGAGAGATTATTTTCATAGATTTGGAGGAGCCCTAAGCTTTTGAGTTTCCCAATTTCCATTGGGATGTTTCCTTGTAAATTTTTGTGTCCGATAGCTAACCTTCCAACTTTTGAGTCATTTTAAGTGTAGCCGGGATTTTCCCCATAAAAGAATTATATTGCAAACTAAGCAGTGCTAAACTAGATAAATTTCCAATCTGTGGAGGTATTTCCCCTGCAAATCCATTTACTTCCAAGTTTATAAAGTATATTTCTCTAGAGAGGAAGCCTATAGAAAAGGGAAAATGTCTCGTGAGATTATTAGTGCCTAAATCTAACACTTGTAGGGTGGAACAATTAGTAAGCATAGTAAGAATGGGCAAGTTTGTGGTGTTGCCGCTAACCAGTTGATTCATAGCTAAGTCAAGTTTTTGGAGCTGCGTCAACTTACCTAACTCCATGAGAGAATATGAAGGTTCGTACAATTGAAGAGGGAAGCAGGAATGCTGCCACTCAACTAATTACCATCCAGATAGATTTCAGTGATCTGCATGTTCTTGCGACACAAGTCCACGGGAATGTGACCAGTCAACTGGTTAGCAGTGATAGCCAATACTCAAAGATTTGTGAATTTAGAAAAGGAAGATGGAATTTGTTCGGTCATATGGTTACATTGCAGAGATATAATGGTTACCTAGCTTAGCATACCCAATTCGGAAGGAATACTCCCGTGAAAGTTGTTGTTAGACAACTCTATCTTGTCCAAAGAGGTTATGTTTCCCAAGCAAGTCGAAATTGTTCCTGTCAAATTGTTAAGTCCTAAGTAAATGATTTCCAAGTTGGGGAGAACACATAGTTCTGAGGGAATACTTCCTGACAGATTGTTATAGGTCAAAGACAATTTCCATAAACTATGGCAATGACCAAGAGTGGGTGGAATAGAACCTTGGAGTTGATTCCCATATAGGAAAAGCCTTTTTAAGCGAAACAAATTTCCCAATTGATAGGGAATGTGACCATGAAAACTGTTATTTCCAAGCTCAAGTATTCTAAGAAAGGAGATATTGTCAAGAAGAGGAGAGATTGTACCTTGAAATCCCATGCCTGACACATTGAGTGAAACCACTCTCTGTCTGTGCTGACTGCATCTGACACCTGTCCACTCACAGAACGAAACATTTGGTTTCCACATAGTGGTTAGTGATTGAGATGGATCATATGTGATTCGAGACAAAAATCCAAGAAGAGCCTCTCGATCAGAAGCATTTCTGATATGGGGATGATGGCGGTCTGATATTTGAACGATGGAAACTATGAGAGGACTAACAAAGAGAATGAAAAAGGAAAAGGGAAAAAGTATTCTCGTAAGAGAAGGAACGTTACAGATCTCCATCTTCAAGTGAATGGGAATGGTTCGAGTTTCTTCGTCAATTTATAGAAATTCATCTTTGAATTATGAATTTATTACGCGCAGATACAAATGGTTTGAGTAGCTACCAACGTACTCATGGTAGCTATTGTTGGGTTTCAACTTGCAACCTAATAATTTCTAAGGATCACATGAGGTTGGGTGATGAACTACACTACAAGGTAGAACTTATCACTCTATTATCTTATCACACAAACTTTGTATTATAAATGCACCTCTTTTTTAGATTGATCCAACTACAAATCATGGTTTCATACTAAATTTGTATTGACCCCATTAAGCAGAAATGAGTGATGAACCTTTGGGATGACCAAATTTGATTCTTTCCTAGAAAAATATATATCTTCCAAAGAAAACCTCATAGAGAAACCCAAGGATGCTTCACCCATCGACATAGATTAATACGCCTCACCTAAGGGAATTTGAATGAAGGACTCATTGGCACAAAACTAGCCAAATGTCCAACAATATTGGTAACAATTGATTGAGGTGACTCACATGATATGTGTGTGTGTGTTAAAGAGAAATGATCAAATGAACTGAAAAATTGGAAAACCTTGGTCCCATCTTGTTGGCATTTTTAAGTTTGAGGATGAGGTCATAGGTTCTAAGTGAGTGAAAATTACTTATTAGATTCCTACAGGCTAAAGCATGACAATGAAAATGATTGACACAAATCCAAATAAGGCACAAATTTGGGTACATCTATTAGAGCACATTCTCAACAAAGGAACCCTAGCCACAATTGCTATAGCCCATGCAAGGTTGGAGCTAGCTTACCAGGATTTGAATCTAGCTCATCTTCACTGCAACTAGTCGAAATTGTTGTTAGACAATAGCTTGACAGGGTGTGGTCTAGTGGTAATTGTTATGACAATGACCTAGGTTCAAAGCATGATTTGCATGCTTGTCCCTTGCGTGAGATTTGCAGGATGTGGCTAATACTAGATGTTTCCTTAGTTCCTTCTTAGCCTAGTTATTATTAACTTCTTATGAGTAGATGTTGTCTTAGTGACTTCTCATGCTAGTAATTACTAACTTCTCTCCCATTTGAGTTCATCATAATTTTATCGAGATTCAATTTAAGAATATAAATGTAGTTTCTATACTTTGATAATCACCTTTATGAAGCATATGAAGTTGAAGTATAATCCTCAATTTAAGTTTGTTAAGATTTAATAATGTTTCCTCTCATATAAACACTTTGTCCCCACCATTAGACCACAACCAAACTGTACAATTGAAGAGGTAAACATGCTATGTGTATGTGTATGCATTATCTTTGCTAGAGAAAAAAAAACATAAGCATGCTTTTGCTTTCATTTATTTTTCATTTTGCTAAGAATGTAGGGAGATGTAGGGGGGAGAACAAACATAATTTAGATAAACATGAACAATTTGAGTTACCAATTTCAATTTCTATGTTTCAATATTTGGCAATCAATGTGCAACATTGCAATAGTTCTTCCACATTCAACTCTTTCAATGTGTGCAATGTTGGGTTTTGTGTTGTTCTTATTTCATTTATTAATCATTTTTGTTTATTAATTGATTATTTATTGTAATATTTTTCCTAAAGATTCAATTTGTAATAAGAATAGAAAAATGTCGATTCTCAACCTTAGGAATGTTGAGCTTGAAATCCAAAAATCAAATACTCCAAACATTGACAACGTGGAGGCTAAAAATGAAAACTCAAGCAAACTAGGAAACCTCTAACCACCTCAATATTGAAACATTGATGTCCTTGCTAACATTGGAATTTGAGATGACTTTGTGTAGTTTTTAGTGTTGAAGAACCTCTTCATTGATCACTTGATGAAGCATTTGATTCCATTATTCACAGGATTTCTACATAACAAATTTTATTATACAATATTAACTACATATAGGGATTGAAGAGGTATTCAATTGGGTTGAGTTATCAAGAGGTGAAGGATTTAGAAATAATAAAAACTCACATGACTGAGTTGTTTATTGATCATCTCCTTGTATTAATCAAGAACATTTTTGTATTGATTGGTGTGCACACCATGTCATCATTGATAATAAGATGGATCGTTGGTATAGTTTTTTATAATCCTCCACATGGTAATATGGAGTTGTGATTATACTTTTTATCAATATCATATGTAGAGTCCATAATGAGATGTCATCATGTGAAATATTTTGATGTGTAATAGTTTTAAGGGTTCATTAGGGAGCCCCATGATATAGACTACATGGTATATGATCCATCATTATTTTCCCAAAATTAGACATAATCTTCATGTATAGATTTTACCTACACACTTTGTTATAGGATACTCAATTTAAATTGGCCACATAGATAATTGATGTAGGGCTACCATTCATTCTATTTGGTCTGTTAGGGTGACTGTTAGGTGTTTTTAGATTAAACACTTTTAGAGTGATTTTAGATATTTTCCATCTATTTTTCTCCCAATTTTTTCTAAATAAAGTTCTAACCCTTGTCATGTTGTTCTCCTTAGTGTAAAATTTTTAACAAGTTATTGTATACTCAATTTTGAATTTAAAATGAAAAACTATGAACTCAGTAACATTTCCACTCAATGCACATAATTGCATCCAAAGACAATCTGGTATGAGGGAGATGTGTAATTCTTTCTATGATCAACATGGAGTTGACAAGTGACATTTAAAAAAATATTAATAACAAAAATATATTTGAGTATCTCATAAATAAAATATTTCAATATCAACTTTACACACACATATGAGGGAGATGTGTAATTCCTTATGTGCTCAACATGGAGTTGACAAGTGACATTTAAAATAAATATTAATAAAAAAAATATTTCAATATGGATCATAATAATTAAAAGTAAAATATTACTTATGGTTAAAACATTTCAGTGGTGTGTTCCTCAGTGTGAGGGAGATGTGTATCATCCACCTAGTTTGCAACTTTGAGGGATTTGATCCCTCTCAACTCATGACAAATCAAGAATTAAGATGAATCTTTCATAACCTTGCAATATTTAATTTCATATAATTCTTATCTTTTTTGTGTTTTCATTTACATGTATAAAAAGATTTCATCGTTTCTTTTGATTAATTAATTTTAAAAATATTGTTATTTTTTTTAAATTAATTAATTTAATTTAAAAATTATTATTGTTTTTTAAATTAATTCATTAAAATAAACATTATCTTTCTCTTTTAAATTTCCAAAATCAAACTCATTAAAAATAAATATTAAAATTAGTTTTACAAAATTCATATTTCTTTCACTCTCATATGTGCTATTGAGAAGTTAAGTCACTCTTGTATCCACACATTTTCTTCGGTTAAAAGTTTACATGCATTTACTAAGGTGCTTATTTCAAAGTTTAATCTAAATAATTTAAATAATATTTTTCTTCAAAGTTAATAAAATTAACTTGTGATTTATGATAACATTTTTCTTAGAAGTTAATAAAATTAACTTGTGATTTATGATTTTTTGGTTTTGAGTAAATGATTTTAATTAATATTATTTTATTATAAAGTATTTTAATAAAAATAATTAATAAGTTGTCGAAATTACATTTTGTTTTCCAATTTCGATTGCCCATCCGCACGGAAAATTAGTATCTCTCAACCATTGTGCGGAACATTTGAGAGTGGTTGGTGAGACTACTCGTCTCCATAATTTCTTTGTAATTTGATTGAACATGGTGTGGGCACGATGGGATTATGAAACACGAGTCCCACCACTTTCTCATATATGTAGTTAAGTCCCACCCACCCATCCTTCATAAAGCGTGTTATTTTAACTTCATAAAGCATGTTATTTTATTTTAAAATAATAATGGAGGCAATGGTCATGAGCTTTTTATATGTACCTTCAAATATTTCTTTTGACTTGGAAGTTTTGTAGAGGAATTTGGGTTGGCTAACTTTTAAACACAACTTTCGAATTTAATAAATAAATAAAAAGAGATTTTCCAACTAGTATCTCTCAATCATTAGTATCTCCTATGCGGAATGAATAAGTGATTTCTTCGTGGACCACCAAATCTGTAGTTAAGTCCCACCACTTTGTCATGTAAGCGCGGATATATGTAGTTATGTCCCATCCCACCCATGCTTGATAAAGCAATGTTATTTTTAAATAATTAGATATGAATTTAGTGAAGAAAAAGAAAAAGAATGGGAATGGTTGGAGTTTCTTCGTTTATTTATATAAATTTAGTGCGCGCCTAGAAGTATCAGAAATTAAAATGTAAATCCAAATGAAATCTTGTCAATTCCTATGGCGGGCTAGCTTTACAAAGCGAAGTATGGCACTTCCATTAAATTAACCAAAAGAATACCGCACTTAGATAAAACAAATCAGAAAAATACTGCTCTTCCATTAGATTAATTAAAAGAATACTGCACTTAAGATAAAAACAAATCAGAAAAATACTGCACTTCGGTGTGTTTAATTCAAATCACAGTTTGGCCCATGACTTTGAAGTCCTGCATTCAAACTTTACAAATGGACAAATTTTGTAAAAATATCCTGGTGGGCTAATTTCATCTATTGACTTTACACGTATTCTGGTGGGCTAAACGTACACGGAAGAAATCTTGTAAAATCCCCGGCGGGTGGGCGGGCTAGTATGGCACTTCTATTAAAGTAATCAAAAGAATACTGCTCTTCCATTATATTAATCAAAAGAATACCGCACTTCGATGAAACAAATAAGAAAATACTGCGCTTCGATATGTTTAATCAAAAGCATTGTTTGGCCTGTGACTTTTAAGCCCTACATTCAGACTTTACAAATGGACAAATTTTGTAAAGATATTATGGCTATTACGATCCTAGAAGGATCGAGAAATTCAAACATAACACTACGAGCTAAACCTAAACGCAAGAAGCCAAAAGAATACCGCTCCGACGTGCTAGTTTTTCGGGACGAAGTACGACACTTCCATTAAATTAACCAAAAGAATACCGCTCTTCCATTAAATTAATCAAAAGAAGACCTCTCTTCCATTAGATTAATCAAAAGAATACCGCACTGTGATAAAACAAATCAGAAAAATACCGCACTTCAAATGGAAAGCATTGGCTTCAAACTTCACTAAAGTAATTTTTTTTAGTGAAGAAAAAGAATTTTTAAAGAGTTTTTAGTTGGCTAAATTTCTATAGAACTTTTGAATTTAAACGTTTCATATTGTATCTCCATAAAATTAATAGGAAAACATTGATGAAGATGATGTGCATTTAATGAAGAAAAACAATTTTTAAATATATTTTGGTTTACTATTTTTTAGAGAACTTTTGACTTAAAATGTTTTATATTGCACCTTCATAAAATTAATATGAAAACATTAATGATGTTGTATCTAATGAAGAAAAATAATTTTTAAATATATTTTGGTTTGTTAATTTTCTAAAGAACTTTTGACTTTAAACGTTTTATATTGCACCTTAATATAATTAATAGGAAAACATTGATGATGTGTATCTAATGAATAAAAATAATTTTTAAATATATTTTGGTTTTTTATTTTTCTAGAGATTTTTTTTACTTTAAACAATTTATATTACAGCTCCATAAAATTAATAGGAAAATATTGATGATGTGCATCTAATGAAGAAAAAGAATTTTTAAAGATATTTTGGATGTGCATCTAATGAAGAAAAAAAATCTAAATATATTTCCATTAGCTAATTTTTTCTAGAGAACTTCTGACTTTAAGCGTTTTATATTGCACCTCCATAAAAATGATGTCTATCTAGTGAAGAAAAACAATTGTTTTTTTTTTTGTAAATAAAAAGGGCAGGACCTGTTATATTACTTTAACCAAAATGTACAAAAAGAAGGGGCTACTTGGGGTGCCAGTTGTCCCGCCTACATAGGAAACCGGGACAGCTGGACACCCCCTGCCAAATGTCACCCTGGTCTCAAAATATCTAAGTGTTTCCCTGCTACGTCCCGCCCGGAGGAAACCAGGACGCGCAGGGTTGCATAAGCCACTAAATATCATAAGTTTTCTAACCAAACTATATGCTAGAAGGCTCGTAGCCATACTAATAACTATATAAGAAAACATAACCAAGTCTGAGCTGCCAGTAACCTGCTATCCATCGCATTTGAGCTGGTCCTCTGTGATCTTCCATCCGGCCGGGAAGGCGTATGGACGCGCGCAGGTGGGGCATTGGCGCCTCGGATGTGTCCGGGAGTGAGCTGCGAAGTACATGTCCAGGCGTTGTTCTATCCTTGCGAGCCGAAAGTTTTGATCGCCCATCAGGCTTCTAATCTCAAAGATGAGACTGAGACAGTCCCAGTTGGTTGAGGGCTCCTGGTCCTGACCGCTGCCTTCATTGGAATTCTTGTCGTGGCCCTTTGGCTTTTCTTTCTCCTCCTCTTGGGGTGGGTCGGGGGGTATATCCTCTTCGATATAGCATGGCGGAGGTAGTGCTTCAGAGCTGCCAACTTGAGGGACTGTATTGTCGCCACCGGATAAGGGCCACCGTTCCTGGTTGAAATCTGAGGGCGGGTGCCAATTTTCAGGTACCATGAACAGCAGGTGTTCTGGAATGCTCTCTGGTATGCCGCCTTCTGGAATCTCCTCGACCGCGTATGCCATGGGTAGTGTGCGCGGCCGCGCTTTCCGCCGTCGAGTGGCCATGGCGAGGGCTGCCTCGATTTGTTGTTTTCTCTTTCTCCTGGATTTCGCGGCGTACCATGCCGCTCCTCTTCTTGGCGTCCCGCGCAGTCTTGGCATGGTGTAGGTCTGATAAAATTGCCAATCGCTCGGGCTGTTGCCTATCGCTTCGGGGATGCGATGATAAGTTGCTGGCACCTTCAAGTTCGCGGGGAGGCGGCAGTAGTAATGTTGTTCTGCGAGAGCGGAAGCTACCCAGAACAGTTGGTGCTTCGCTCCAACACTCCAAGCGATGAAGAATAGCATGAGCCGAGCCTTCATGGCTATAATGTCCATTTGAATTGCGCTGTCCAGACTGGTACAAGTCCCGCGAGCGAGAGGCCTCGTCAGGTTAATGCAGACGCGAGGATTCATGGTGGAATTGAATGGTGAGGGGACGCCGGCCGGTAGTTATATTAATGGGGATGTCCCGGCTGGCTCCCGCGTGGCTCCCCTTCCCGACGTGTCACCCCATTCGGGGCGTGAAGAAAAACAATTGTTAAATATATTTTAATCTGTTAATTTTCTAGAGAACTTTTGACTTTAAACATTTTATATTGCACCTCCTTAAAATTAATAGGAAAATATTGATGATGTGCATCTAATGAAGAAAAAGACTTTTTAAAGATATTTTGCTAATTTTCTAGAGAACTTTTGACTTTAAACGTTTTATTTAACACCTCCATAGCAAAATATTTGGTAAGCTAACTTTCTAGAGAAAATTTGACTTTAAACGTTTTATTTGACACCTCCATAAAATTAATAGGAAAATATTGATGATATGCATCTAATGAAGAAAAATAAATTTTAAAGATATTTTGGTCCACTAATTTTCTAGAGAATTTTTTACTTGAAACATTTTATATTGCACCTCCATAAAATTAGGAAAACGTTGATGATGTGCATCTAATGAAGAAAAATAATTAAAAAATAAATAAAGTTAATATTCAATCAATTATTCACATGGTTAGCATGTACTCTACTATCTTATGGTATATAAAATTTCTTTCATACATTTTTTTTTGGGATTAATTTTGCATAGATTATGGTTTCATAATGAATTTTCATTGATTTTAATGAGAAGAATGTGTATTTTGTGAGAAACGTGTTTTTTTCTTTTTCATCAAGAGTTTATCTAGATAGTCATTTTGATCTAGTTCTCTTGTAATCACAAATAAGCCATTCATTTCCATTTAGGGGCCACTACTTTTGTATCCTTAATCTAATATGAGACTCGTCACAATTGGCTTGAAGTAGACCACATGTTCCTAGTGGCACCCAAGGTACTTGTTAGTGCTAGAAGTTGCCCCTAGACTGCTATAGGGTCAAGCCTAGCACATATTTGATTATTGCAATGATTTTATGAATAAATGTGTATGGCTTTTTGCAAAGGTTGGAGGTTTCGGCAGTAAATGAAGAAAGAGAATATCAATCTCTGATGGTAAACAAGGGCTGATCCCACTTACTTAGTCAATGGTAGTCAATTTAATAAAGAAGATAAAACCATAAGATGAAAGAGATATGCAAATTTCCAATCTGTTCACTCACATAGGAAGATTCCTGATCCTAAATGTCATTCAGAAACAAAAAAAACAAGGTACTTAAAAACAAGTCTGGGAATGTGAAAGAAAACAGTGAAATCTTCACTGCCTTATCAAAATAACAAGATAATTTCAATGCATTGCAGAGATAACATGTTTTACAAGTAAGAAACAGAAGAAAGAGATTAGAGGAGAAAGTCTGCTCATCAAAAAGGTTGTAGCATTGAGTCTAAAATGGAAAAATTCCTGTGTTACAATGAAAAAGAATCTCAATCCTGCATCCCAATCTTTTCCTGAACCTTCTCGCTCCCCCCCCCCCTCTTCTTCCTTTCCAATGATAACTTAAATAACCAAGTTAAATAAACAAACTCTTCCTATATCTCCTCAAACAATCATAGCTTCTAAACTCAAAAATAATCTATGGTCTTTTCAATAAATCTAAGATAACTGCAGTGGAATCCTTGGAATTATGATCTGGAATCATCTTGCTACTTATATGCCTAAGAATCTTGAAAAAATCATCTTGCTATCTGTCTGCCTGAGAATCTTGAACAAATATTTTGATATCTGTCTAGAACTTCTCTGTCATCCAAATGTGTGATTGATTGACATCGTTTGCCAATCCCTTCGAATCTGGAACTATTAATGAGATCCTTTGGAATGCCCTGCCCCTAATCACATTTGACTCTTAATTAGTTACCACTTATGTACTCTGATTGCCCATGAATTTTAGAAGGAATTCCTCAAAATCTGCAATGAAATCTTTGACAACTAGAAATAGGAAATTGAAGATTTAATGCTAACTGCAAGTTGAATTTCCTCCATAAATCTTGATACTCTGTCCTTCAAACGAATGCATTCTAAGTGGATTTCAGGTATACTCTGTCCTTTATAAGCTAAATATTGAGAGATGCCATGATAGCTATAGCTATAATTCCCGCTGCTCTCATCGTCACTCTCTGGATTTTCCTGGCACTTTTGGCAAGCTCCTTTATAAAATGTGGAAGCTGCAATAAGAAAGAATTGTGTTCCCAAAGACCTTGGGTAACCATCTGAGTCAATTCCATTTCTGCAATAGCTAAATTCAACCAATCAATACTAGAAATAACATCCACCATTGAATGAAGAAGCCAACTTGAATACAACCCCCAACACTTTAAACTGCTTGCAACAGACACCTGAATTGCCCCTGAACTAAACAACTGAGTAACTAATTCTTTTTCCATTTAACTGATACCTTCATGTAGATACCAAACACCATGAGTCAAGACATGAATCAAAGTAGATTCTTTAACTTTTTCATTGAAAGGTGCCAGATACTCTTTAGTACATTGAAGAAATTGGGATCTCTCTCCGCCATATGCATTTGAGTATGTGACCAAATCAAGATCAGTAAGTCGTGCATGTTTCCGAGTTGGCACAAATACTAGAGTTGGTTTGCCTTCCTTTGCAAGTTGAACCGTTGATGTGTATGTTGGCCTTAGTCATTGCCTACATTCAAGCCTCAAAATTGGCTATATCAATCCCCTGAATGTGAATCTCAATTGGTACAAGATGCACACCAAGTGGAAAATTGAAAAGCCCATGTGCAGCAACACCAATCCACTCTCCAAAATATTTAGTGTTTGCAAGTGATGTAGAAATAACAATAATACGGATACGATTTTCAATTTGGATTGAAATATATCTCATTTTGGATATGATTACCTCCAGGATTGGACCACCCTCTCTGCTAATTAATTGAAGTTCGTTCGGGGTAGCATTTGTCTGTTATCACCTTTTCATCAACAGAAATAAGTCTCTGCGTTACAATGTCTATGACTTCACGATATGTGAGAGCATATTTCAGCCTGTTATGGGCTTAAATGCTCCTGATGCTAGCTGTCTCGATGCCTGAGATTACCTGAAGGCCCCTTCCTTGTGGCGCCTTGTGTTGAGTGCTGAGCATTTTCCTTGACATCTAGCGTTCTTTTGTTGCTTAATCATCAGCGCCTTGCTCCATAATCATAAGAATTACCTTTTGATCATACATTTTATAGGTTTTATAAAGACTTCAAAACAAACCATGTTGTTGCAACTGAGGATCCATATGATGGAGCCAAATAAAACCAAGATTGAAAATTCCCTATGAACCCACTTGGCATTAACCCTCTTTCAATTCCAATATTAAAAACTAATGTTGCCTCCCGACACCTTTTCGATATTCAAGCATCCACCATCGTTATTTGCACATGTTGCCATACCATAGCTAGTACTTTTTATACTCTATGTGTTGTTATGCATTGCTTGGCTCTTGGTCTGATGTTGTCGATGTGTGAATACATAAATTAATCAAATACACAGCAAGATGAATATATGGTTGCGCTGCCTTTTTACCTTAACACCTGGATTCTGGAAATTTGCCCTCAAGCCAATATTTTTGCTGGAATGAACATGAAAACAAACTGACATTTTCCCAATGTTAACTCTTGGCTGTATCTGACGCATGTGCTGCAGGAATAACACTTCTCGGTGCTACGGGAATAACCCCATTCCTGTAACAAGGAGAAAATTGAAAACTTAGTATCTGGATACTAACATTGGCTCCTTCTGGGGAATGATGCTCTCCCTGTGAGGCATCAAGAACTTGTAGACCACTGTGCCTTTTCCTCTATTCATTCGTGCAATGCTACCTGCAAACCTTCCGCTCTATAGACATCCACAACTTCTGTGTTGTGCCTAGTCCATTGGGTTATGGAGTCAGCCAATATCATTCCATTTTGGCCCAAACTTCTGCAACTTTGCTCCTCATTTGAAGCTTAAACTACTCCTGCCAATAGTGCCTCATATGCATTGGGCATGGGGTCTTTATTTCAAAACTGAAACCAAATTTTCTGTTGCAAACTAACAGTCTGAAAAGAATCTACCTGCTCATATGACGAACTTATTTTACACACTATCTACACTATCCAACTGCTTTTATTAGATCATGTATAAACATGCTTCCAATGAAGCCATACTAGTATTTTGCTAATTGGTGAAATTCTTGATCTAGTTCTGACAAATAAAAAGACTCATAGCATATCAAAGTGAAAAGGAAAAGTGAAGCAAACCCAACCTTCGTTGAGTAAGAATAATTTTCTGTTTGAAGTGCTTGAAAACTCCATATAATCAGCAAAAGGATCATGAAAGAGACAGAGAAAAACCTCTTCCTGTTGTTTCAGCGGAAGATCAAAAGGTCTCCGCATATCTTATTTTTTATAATGGCTGCCTCCTTCCGCTATTTGCAAATCTGAACATGACTGTAAGTTGATTTCACTGCTGCTCGATTCTTGTTTGATATCATCTCTGTAAGTGATACCAATATTCTGTTCATGAGATATTGAACTGAATTCTTCAATAATCTCAATCCCAATCTGCTTAATATCTTCTGAAGATAGCGAACCATTAATATCAGATATTGGTTTGTTGACTTCTAGAAAATAATCTGTTACAGCTAGTGAAGGAATAGGTTTAGTAATTTGTTCATAAAACTGCTTCAGGTCCCCATCTTTGCCTTCCTCAACTTCGGATGTATAGTTGTCATAAAGTGGCTTACTGCTGAAGTTTTCATTATGTGTTGATGTGAAAATTTTCCCTCCACTTGAACCATGACTATCAAGGAGAGAATCTAAATTTTTGTTGTGATACAGCTGTTGATCAAAGGCCTTAGAGAGAAAATATGAGATCTGTTTTTCATAGAAATTATCATCATCTTTAGAATTATAATACTCATCATAGATAGGTGAGCCAAAAACCTTTGTGTCTTGCATAGAAGGACGAGCAGCCTCATGCTATAAAATAGATTTAGAAGAAGATTCGGAAGAGGATGAAACATCTTCTCCTTCCTCAACATAATCATCCTCTATATCATAGTAAAAATTACTAGAAACATTTGAACAAAGGACAAATGTGTCTACAGTATGGTTGTCACCAACATCCTTACAAACAGAAGAAATACTAACAGAATGTTGAATGTCAAACTCAAATTCTTTACAACAGTTATCAAAAGGAAAATCAACTGGATAAATGTTTTTGTAATAATGATGAAAGACAGTATGAAACTCCTTCAAAGAATGAATGCTAGCAGCAAGAAGGGATTGACATCATTCATGAGCATGTTCTTCTAACGAAAATCTGAACATCTTGATTAAGACATCCTCGTGAACAAAATTATGTTCAAGCATGCATCTATGAAAATTTGATAAATGCTCACCGGGATGATCATCGTTGCATCCTCTAAATCTAGGAAGATAGTCATCCCATTCAGATATTGTGGGTACTGGATGTGGAAAACCAACTATGTTGGTGAAATCACAAAATGCATACCTCCAAGCCAAAATAATTTCCATGGCCATCATGGATCTTCAACCAGTGGAGTCGCCTATGAATCTCGGGACAATGGAGTCACCATGGTGAAAGATGTGCAGTCATGTATCTGCCCTCTTCCTGTTCACCATCAAGAAGCGGATCTGATCGTTATCGTTCTCCCAGGGAAGATATCTTCGTTGCTTCATCCCCGGCAATGGCGCTAAAGGATGTTAGTGCTAGAAGTTACCCCTAGACTGCTATAGGGTCAACCCTAGCACATCTTTGATTATTGCAATGATTTTATGAATAAATGTTTATGGTTTTTTGCAAAGGTAGCACATCTTTGATTATTGCAATGATTTTATGAATAAATGTTTATGGTTTTTTGCAAAGGTTGGAGGTTTCGACAGTAAATGAAGAAAGAGAATATCAATCTATGATGGTAAACAAGGGTTGATCCCACTTACTTATTCAATGGTATTCAATTTAATAAAGCAGATAAAACCATAAGATGAAAGAAATATGCAAATTTCCAATCTGTTCACTCACATAGGAAGATTCCTGATCCTAAATGTCATTCAAAAACAGAAAACAAGGTACTTAAAAACAAGTCTGGGAATGTGAAAGAAAACAGTGAAATATTCATTGCCTTATCAACATAACAAGATAATTTCAATGCATTGTAGAGATAACATGTTTTACAAGTAAGAAACAGAAGAAAGAGATTAGAGGAGAAAGTCTGCTGGTCAAAAAGGTTGTAGCATTGAGTGTAAAATGGAAAAATTCCTACGTTACAATGAAAAAAATCTCAGTCCTGCATCCCAGTCTTTTCCTGAACCTTCTCGCTTCCCCCCCCCTCTCTTCTTCCTTTCCAATGATAACTTAAATAACCAAGTAAAATAAACAAACTCTTCATATATCTCCTCAAACAATCATAACTTCTAAACTCAAAAATAATCTATGGTCTTTTCAATAAATCTGAGATAACTGCAGTCGAATCCTTGGAATTATGATCTGGAATCATCTTGCTACTTATCTTCTTGAGAATCTTGAACAAATCATCTTTCTATCTGTCTGCCTGAGAATCTTGAACAAATATTTTGATATCTGTCTAGAACTGCTCTGTCATCCAAATGTGTGATTGATTGACATCGTTTGACAATCCCTTCGAATCTGGAACTATTAATGAGATCCTTTGGAATGCCTTGCCCCTAATCACATTTGATTCTTAATTAGTTACCACTTGTCTACTCTGATTGCCCATGAATTTTGGAAGGAATTCCTCAAAATCTGCAAGGAAAGCTTTGACAACTACAAATAGGAAATTGAAGATTAATGCTAACTGCAAGTTGAATTTCCTCCATAAATCTTGATACTCTGTCCTTCAAACGAATTCATTCGAAGTGGCTTTCAGGTATACTCTATCCTTAATAAGCTAAATCTTAAGATATGCCATGATAGCTATAGCTATAATTCCTGGTGCTCTCATCGTCACTCTCTGGATTTTCCTGGCACTTTTGGTAAGCTCCTTTGTAAAATGTGGAAGCTGCAATAAGACAGAATCGTGTTCCCAAAGACCTTGGGTAACCATATGAGTCAATTCCATTTCTGCAATAGCTGGGTTCAACCAACCAATACTAGAAATAACATCCACCATTGAATGAAGAAGCCAACTTGAAGACAACCCCCAACACTTTAAACTGCTTGCAACAGACACCTGAATTGCCCCTGAACTAAACAACTGAGTGACCAATTCTTTTTCAATTTAACTGATACCTTCATGTAGATACCAAACACCATGAGTCAAGACATGAATCAAAGTAGATTCTTTAACTTTTTCACTGAAAGGTGCCAGATACTCTTTAGAACATTGAAGAAATTGGGATCTCTGTCTGCCATCTGCATTTGAGTATGTGACCAAATCAAGATCAGTAAGTCATGCATGTTTCCGAGTTGGCACAAACACTAGAGTTGGTTTGCCTTCCTTTGCAACTTGAACTGTTGATGTGTATGTTGGCTTAGTCATTGCCTACATTCAAGCCTCAAAATTGGCTATATCAATCCCATGAATGTGAATCTCAATTGGTACAAGATGCACACCAAGTGGAAAATTTAAAAGCCCATGTGCAGCAACACCAATCCACTCTCCAAGATATTTAGCATTTGCAAGTGATGTAGAAATAACAATAATACGGATACGATTTTCAATTTGGATTGAAATATATCTCATTCTGGATACGATTACCTCCAGGATTGGACCACCCTCTCTGCTAATTAATTGAAGTTCGTTCGGGGTAGCATTTGTCTGTTATCACCTTTCTATCAACAGAAATAAGTCTCTGCGTTACAATGTCTATGACTTCACAGTGTGTGAGAGCATATTTCAGCTTGTTATGGGCTTAAATGCTCCCGTACTAGCTGTCTCGATGCCTGAGATTACCTGAAGGCCCCTTCCTTGTGGTGCCTTGTGTTGAGTGCTGAGTATTTTCCTCGACATCTGGCGTTCTTTTGTTGCTTAATCATCAGCGCTTTGCTCCATAATCATAAGAATTACCTTTTGATCATACATTTTATAGGCTTTATAAAGACTTCAAAACAAACCCTGTTGCTGCAACTGAGGATCCATATGATAGAGCCAAATAAAACCAAGATTGAAAATGCCCCGTGAACCCACTTGGCATTAACCCTCTTTCAATTCCAATATTAAAAACTAATGTTGCCTCCCGACACCTTTTCAATATTCAAGCATCCACCTTCGTTATTTGCACATGTTTCCATACCATAGCTGGTACTTTCTATACTCTATGCATTGTTGTGCATTGCTTGGCTCTTGGTCTGATGTTGTCGATGTGTGAATACATAAATTAATCAAATACACAGCGAGATGAATATATGGTTGCACTGCCTTTTTACCTTAACACCTGGATTCTGGAAATTTGCCCTCAGGCCAATATTTTTGCCGGAATGAACATGAAAACAGACTGACATTTTCCCAATGTTAACTCTTGGTTGTATCTGACGTATGTGTTGTAGGAATAACACTTCTCAGTGCTACGGGAATAACCCCATTCCTGTAACAAGGAGAAAATTGAAAATTTGGTATCTAGATACTAACAGTAATCATGGTAGCCATTGTTGGGTTTAAACTTGCAGCCAAAGTCTAAGGATCAGAGGAGGTCGGGTGATCAACTACACTACAAGGTGGAACCTAGCACTCTATTACCTTATCACACACAAACTTTGTCTTATAAATGCACCTCTTTTTTAGATTGATCCAACTATAAATCATGGTTTCACGCTAAATCTTGATTGATCCTATTAGGAAGAAAGGACCGATGAACCTTTGGGATGACCAAATTTGATTCTTTCCTAGAAAAATATATATATACCAAGGAAAACCTCACAGGGAAACCCAAGGATGCTTCACCCATCGATGTAGACTAGTACGCCTTGCCTAAAAGAATTTGAACTAAGAACCCATTAGCACAAAACTAGCCATATGTCCAACAATATTGGTGACAATTGATTGAGCTAACTCATATTGTGTGTGTGTGTGTGTGTGTGTGTGTGTTAAAGAGAAACAATCAAATGAACTGAAAACTTGGAAAACCTTGGCATTTTTAAGTGTGAGGATGAGGTCGTAGGTTTTAAGTGAGTGAAAATTACATATTACATTAATGTAGGTTAAAACAAAGCAAGAATAAGTTGATTGGCACAAATCCCGAGAAGGAACAAATTGTGGGTACATCTATTAAAGCACATTCTCAACAAAGGCGACTTAGACACAAGCCACAATTGGTAGAGCCCATGTAGGGTAGGAGCTAGCTTACCAAGATTTGAATCTGGGTCATCTTCACCACAACTACTCCAAATTGTTGCTAGACCACAACTTGACAGGGTGTGGTCTAGTGATAATTGTTATGACAATGACCTAGGTTCAAATTATGATGTGCATGTTTGTCCTTGCATGAGATTTACAGGATGTGGCTATTACTAGATGTTTCATTAGTTCCTTCTTAGCCTAGTCATTATTAACTTCTTATGACTAGATGGTGCCTTAGTGAATTCTCATTCTAGTAATTAGTAACTTCTCTCCCATTTGAGTTCATCATAATTTCATCAAGATTGAACTTAAGAATATAAATGTAGTTTCTGTACTTTGATAATCACCTTTGTGAAACATATGAATTTGAAGTATAATCCTCAATTTAAGTTTATTAAGATTTAACTATGATTCCTCTCATAGCAACACTTTGTCCCCACCATTAGATCACAACCAAACATGCTTCATAACTTTATATGTAAGGTCTTCAAAATGCACATTCAAAAAAAATGGCTAGTTTATTGACACTGCCATGATAATTGACATGGTTGAATATTTAATGTTTTCTATGAAAGCCCAACTCAATATGATTTGCTAATAATTTATATTGTGGGTAGGATATCATAGGAGAATATAATAGAATTTTGGATTAAGAATGCCCAAGAGAAACATCACTAATAAATCTAAGGCAATGGAAATTGAACATGGGGTTGTTCCCTCTAAATGTGTATTAAAATTTCAACAGTTGTTTTCAAATTGTCAATTGAGTCTCATCACAAAGATGTGTCACACATTATAGTAATGGGTATGATCTATAGGTAAAGATACCATTGTCTTAAAGAGGACACTCTGAATGTAATGTCTCCTTTGCTACATGAGTTGTAAACTTCTGTGGATATTCCATTGGAAAGTTCGTCACAACAAATCTAATAAAAATACTAAAATATTTATTCTGAAGGTTAATTTTCTTTAGATCTCAGATTTTTTAAATACTATTTTTCTACTTAAATGTATGAAATAGTTGAAATGTGAAAAATAAAGAACATAAATATATACTCTCACACCATCCAAAATTAAATAAAATATATGACGTGGGAAACCCGATATGGGAGAAAACCTAACTAGAAGGCGAGGCTGCTCTGCTCTCTTTTCTTCAAATTCAAGTACAAAGAAAGAGGCACTCTCTGTGGAGCTTCCTTTGACACTGTGGATTTTATGGATTCTCTAGAATCTCTCTTCCTCTGTTGTGCTCAAAAATTTCCACTCTCAGATGTTTTTCTTAGCTATGGAACAAGATACAATACAAAAGAATGGAACCCCTTCTCCTCCTAGTATCCCAATATTGAACATAGCTCGATAACCATCTAGGGTTAGGGTTTTGACTTCCTCATTCCCCAATTAGTGATTTGGTTTGGACCTTCTAGAATCTTCTAGAAAACCCAGTACGTGGATAGCCCCACACGTTTAAGTAATGGAGGTTGACGTGGCATCCAGTCATACCATGGTGGTCAACACATTAGGTCAACTTGTAGGAGGCATAACTTTTTCATACAAGCTCCGATTGAGGTGTTTGATGCACCATTGGAAACGTATCAGAGTGTTGAACATAGGATCTTACTTGATAGTAAGGTTTAGACCATAAAAAGTGTTGTTTGATGCCTAAAAAATGGCTCCAAAATATTTCATACATTTTTTTGGACCCAAATTTCCAAATTGGGACCAATCGCTAAAATGCATCTGGAAGTTGATTCCTTTAATTTTTTCCACCCAAAAAGTACTGAGATTGATGAAAAATAATATAATGATCCAATACAGATCATACCTACCTATTTAGCGAGGATTTTGGTCCCAAAAATATTTATCAAATGAGGTGAGTAAAGTTTTCCTCTACCTTCTTCCTAGAGTACCACTTTGCTTTGCTTGGAATTTTTCCTTTCAACCCAATTTGCAAAAGGTCATGTTTCCCTTGTCTTGTAGCTCAGGACTGCTTTTGCAAAACCATGTCCTCTTCCAAATCTTCATGAGGATCTGGTGCTAAGTACTATATGGAAGATAGTACTTGTTCCTCCTCCTGATCCAACAAGCAAGGCTCCTAGAGTTTGAGATTCTCCACATTCACTATTGAGTAAATGCACATGTATGGGGGTAGAATGAGTTTGTAGGTGTTATCTCCCACCTTCTCCAATATCCCGAAAGGTCCATACCAAAAATCCTTGATATTCTTACTAGGACCCTGTAGTATTTCCTTGTTCAACTGTACCCAAACTCTATCTACCACTTTGAATGAATTCTCAATTCTGTGTTGATCATGCCCGACCTTGTATTTTTCCTA
Source organism: Picea engelmannii (assembly GCA_009831015.1). Lineage (NCBI taxonomy): Eukaryota > Viridiplantae > Streptophyta > Pinopsida > Pinales > Pinaceae > Picea > Picea engelmannii. The sequence continues at coordinate 331,541 of ML781881.1, read as the reverse complement.
TGACTTCTTTAGCATCTATGTTGGTTATTACTCTACTTTACCCTATGAGTTATTGACCTAGGGTTCATGTCATTTAGGTTTCCAACAAATCCTCTAAAACTATCGGCCCTCCTGGTAAACCAGAAGTCAACACAACACACAGAATGCGCTGCACAGTCTCACCCGAGATAGCTTTAAATGGGTGGTTGTAAGACTCAGGTGTTTATAGCTTAGGAACGAGTAGGAGATAGGTGTTTGTTATTCAGATCCCTCTACTACAACGTGTGATTATAATCTATTGTATTCATGGCTACGCATTACCTTCAACATTTTTATTCTCTTGACAACACAATCATGTTTCATAGAAATATAATAACTCATTCATTCATTAAGCATAACAATTACTATTGAAAGAAGATAATGACATACATGCATTCATCACATTACACATATATTACCGTGGTTCACTCCCTCCCGGGCTATGTCCACAAAGATTTGGCTCTTGGCTATTTTATTATGGCAGTTCTGCGTCTCCAGCGACACACTTACAATTCTCCTCAAATGGGTAAAATCTATATGAGGCAAACTAGATCGCACCAGGCTCCTCAGCCTACAATCTAATCCTCAGATCTTCCTTCTCCCTTCTCCTCTAGCTCAAGATCTTACAAAATAGTTCATAACCTCATTACATATCGCCTCAACTCGTACCTATCTATGATGAAACAATAATGTAAAACAAGGAATCGAACCGAACCAATTCCAACCGAATCTTACTAAAACTGACTGAACTCCTCTATGACACCTACGTATCTATATTTATACATTTCGGGCTCTTCAGGTGTTTACAATACCTTACCAAAACCCTAACCCTACTGATGTTAGGTCTTCTTCCCATGCGCATGTGTTGTTATTCCTCTAGCTATCACTTTCCTTGTGCACACTATCTTGCATGCACACGTGCTGTGTTTCCCTCCAGCCGTTACTTCAGTTTCTGCACACTTTCTTTCCTCACGATCATCCTTCTATCCACTTGGGCATGCTGCCAACGGGCCCCCAACACTGACGTTGGCTCGTCCTGAGCCACTCAATCCTTTTGAACTTCCTTGATCTCCTTGGTGATCGTCTGGAACTTTTTTGTGAGCTCTGTTGCTTTTGTCAGTGCCTGCGTGGTCTTCTCCTTGATTGTGTCCACTGCCTGGATTGCTACTTCATCACTGATCAATCCTACACATTCTGCTTGGTTCTGTGATATCTGTGTCTTAACTACCTCTGCCTATGCGAGTACTTCTGCTACCCATTCCTGTAATGGCTCTATTTGAGCCTGGTGCTCCTGTTTCTGCATTTGCACAGTGAAGAGTTCTACCTGTATCTTCTTCATCTCCTGCATCCCTTTGACTCATTCTGGGATTGGTAAGGTCTTCTGCTTCTGCTTGAGTTCTTGGATCGCTACATTGATCCTTTCCTCTGCCTTGTCCCACCGTTGGACCTGTGGATCCTCCTCCAACCTTGTTCAAAGCTGCTTTGCTTTATCGAATAAGTCAACTGTTGTGTTAACATGCTTCTCTATCTCCTGCAGCTGCGCTATTTTTTCTTGCTTCCTTTGCTCCTTTACTACTGGTGGATTAGATGGTATGAGCTGTTCTCGGAGATTCCCGATCTCCTTCTGATATTGATCGATTGTTTGCGCAATCTGATCAATCTTTTTCGCTACTGGAAGTTCATTCCCTTGCACGGTGTTTGAAAGTTTATCAAACATTCCTCCTATTCTCCGTTCCAGTTCGTTCCTGCATTCTCTTTCCTCCTGCGTTTCGAACTTGGCCTACTCACAAACGTTTTCCAGCGCCTCCCACTTCTTTGTCGCTTGTTGTAATTCAACTAAGTCTCTGTTTGTGCGAGACTGTACCTCGTGGTCGACACTAACCTGCAACTTGTGTAGTGCCCTTGATGGCATCCACGTTAATACCAATTGGATGTGATTTAAATCCTTCAAGGGTGTCTGCCCCACGATTTCATCCATGTGCAACATGCTAGGTGTGATGTAGACCGTTGCATTTGCATGTGGAAATGAGTGGACTGGATCTCTCTCTTCTACCTCCACTCTTTTGTCGGTCTATGGTGTTGATGGCTCTACGCTCCTCCTGCTACTTTCTATCTGTACTTCCCCAAATTTCTTAAGGAACTGTCCCATTTCTGCCAGCTCTTTTTGCAGTTTGTCTCTATGATGTGCTGCATGGTCGAAGTCTTCTGTTAGACAATCCTGGACCATTATGGCGATCATTTCGCCATCGTCCTCTGTGATCGTGTAGTCTGGCGATGTTAGTTGTGCCTTTGATTTCTTGCACCTGCCTCCTTCCTGCATGGTTGGTCACTTATTTCCCCCTAGTTCCTGTGTGTTGGGATTTGAGGCGGTCTCTTGTGCATGCTCAAACTGCTTCTGCGCTCTCTCAGCCTGCTTTTGCTATCTCTTGGGTTGTTGTGTGCTCTCCTTCTTCACTTTTTGGGTCTCTGTCTTATTTGGCCCTTCGTCTGTCTATGTCGGCTTGCCTTGGCCCGTTCTTGGTCTCTTGGGCACTTGGATTTTCGGCGGCTGCGTTTCTCCCTGCTCTGCCTCTTCCTTTGTTGTTCTTTGTGGTACTTCTTGGGTAATGGATGGGATCCTCTATTCGTTGGGCCATTTGCTGATGACCATGTCGATATCACCCTCTGTGATACAATAACACATTTGTAGCTACTGTTTAGCTGGATCCTACCTTGCTTGTATCCACATTGTCTATCATATCGCCTGGAAATTGGCGATTTCTGCATATCACACGACGACCTCTGGTATTATTCTCCACGATATGTTGATGGCTTCCTGCAAGTCATGTAGGTATGCTTCAAATATGATCCCATTCTCCCTCTTATTCCTAGCATTTGACCCGACTCTCAACAATAGATACCTCGCTCCCTCAGGCTTTGGTCTGATACGAAAAACTAGGTACTTTGGTTCTCACCGTCCCATGAAGGCTATTAAGGTGATCATCCATGAGTAATGGAACTTTGTGCCTAGGTCCTCCGCATCCTTGCATTCCTCCTGGAATAAGTTCAGTAAATATGGCACCCAACTCATTGAAGTGCCTTCTACGCATTGGGCTGCAACTGCAATGACTCCAGTTGGTACTTCCTCTCTACGACATTTTCTTAGCAACTTGCAGGCTAAGATTTTTGCACCCAATTGTGTGGCTACATTATTGATCCGTTTGATGATGATGCCTCTTGTTCCCCTGATGGTGCCATACTTCTTCTTCCAGTGCTTTGTCCTTGGATTTGTGGTCCAGAACCAATGCGGGATCCATACCTCGAATTGGTAACCCTGTTATTTGCGCAATAAGCTCAACGGTTATATGGACGAGTTTATCCAACCATATGTCCCCTCCATGTGTGACTGCTAACAACTATTTGACACATGTTGTTGCATATTGGCCTCTGCCAAAATGGGGTGGGTTTAGCAAACCTAAGATTCCTGTTTTCACCATCCCAGTTACCCATTGGTATGGTTGGTTAATCATTTCTCCCAGCTGAGTTGTTCCTATGGTCTGTATAAAGACCCTCTGCGCAAGTTCCTGGAACTTGGTTTCGTCTGCTACGTCATGGTCTGAATATTTGAGTTTCCTGACATGGCCCAGTAACTTTGGTCCTTCATGTACTCTAGCTGGTATGCGTGGTAGAACAATCTCTGTTGTAGATTTCTTGTGGGCTGAGCTCGGTATATGTACTTTGTCTTTCTGCTACAGTGGCTAGCTCAAAGTTGTAGCAGCTTCTGGTTGCTCCCCCATAAGCCATTCCAGCCAAGCCAAGGCATCTTCTGCGGTCTCCCCTGCTGGGTGTTTTGAGATGGTCGTTTGAGACTCGTCTGGCTCCACTGTTGCTTCTGGATTCTACGTCGTTCCATTAACTTATGGGGTTGTTTTGGTGCTCTCTGTTTTCACTTCCTTGAGGGTTTCTGCTTCTAGGTTCTGAGGCTGTTGCGCCGCTGCTGGCGTATCTACTTTCATGGACTCTACTTCTGGATGCAGAATTTCTTACAGTATCGATGTGGGATTTACCGGTATCATCTCTGGGGATGGGATTTCATCAATATTGACAATCTCCGGTGATTGTTGTTCACCTTCTTCCACCGGTGCTCGGGACCTGGTTTGAACTGTGGTTCTTTTGGCAGTCTGGCTTGCTTCTGCTGGCTTCGGTGGTTCCATAGTGGTGAATGTCAATTGTCTACTAGACTTGGATGGTCTGGGTGATCTTTGTGCACTCACTCTGTGCGTTCTAGCTTTTATTTCTCTCTATCTGTTCTCTTTTCGCGAATAGACTAGTTGCTCTCGTGCCCGTGTGTTGTATCGGCTTCCCATGAAGCTTGTCAAGGACGCTTCCTCCATTTTGTATTTAATGCACCATAATTGTGGGTTCAATGCATCTGTGGTGGTTTCATACTTTCCATTAATCTTTCTTTTCCGTCTCCAGTTGGCGCGATTAATGTGATGTCCCATCAGTCCTTACCGTCCTTTAATTCTTCCTAGTTTTGTTCTATCATCCTACTTTTGTCGGCTTTCCTTTTCTTGCTTGTTTCCCTTTGTATGTAACCATTGTCCTTCTTCTTGCTGAATTCATGTTTCTAAATTTGTGTGGCCTTTCGATCTCTGGCTCACTTCTCCCTCTTTAGTTTTGTTTCATTTTTGTTCGATTTTTTTTTACTGCGCGGTGGATGGTCGACTGTCCTTATACAGCTTCAGTCGGCTCCCATTGATCATTCCTCTGAGTTATGCACCTGCTAAATCTCTTAATTGTGCATCTCCTCCGTCTGTGACATATTTTACTTCGTATGCTCCTAACTAATGCATTATGAGATTTCTCGGGTGTTGTAGCGATTTGTTGTCATACATCAATACTAGATCTCCTTCCTTAAACATTTTCTTCTTGATGTGTCTATTGTGCCAAGCTTTGTCTCTTGCTTTCTACACTTGTTGATGGAATCCTGCCAAGATTTGGTCTTCCTCGATGTTCAATAACTGATTTAGTCTCTCTTGTTCTATGCCTCGTTCTGTCATTTGTGTAATAGTTGCTATGCGCAAGATGGGTACTAAAAATTCTAATGGCACTACTGCTTCTTGGACATAAACCATTTTAAATGGAGTGTGCCCCATCAAATATTTGCATGTGGTCCTGTATGCCTACAATATTGTTGGTACTTTGAGGTCCCGGTCTTCCTTATTGATGTTACAGATCTTTTCCAGTGTGTTCTCCATAATTTTGTTGAAGGCTTCCACTGTGCCATTTGCCTGTGGATGGTACAGAGTGATCTTCTGATGATGGACTTCAAACTCTTCATTCATCGCACGAATGGTGTTTTTTATGAAGTGTGTGCCTTGGTGACTCATCAAAACTCTTGGGCACCCAAATCTAGTTATTACTTGTTCAAACAAAAAGTTCATTGTTGTCTCTGCGCTGCAATATTTTACTGGTGCGACTTCTTCCCATCTTGTTAAGCATTCCATTGCGGTGATAATATACCTAGCTCCTATTCTCTTTGTTGGTGGGTTGATTGGTCCCAAAAAGTCTATTTCCCACTTGTCAAATGCCTGTAATGTTACTTATGGTCATAATTGCATCTCGTCCCTTCTGTTGGGTTTGCCTACCCTTTGACATACATCGTATTTTTGACAGTACTCCTTCGAATCTCTGTGAATCGTTGGCCACCAAATTCCTACGCACAATACCTTCTGCATGGTATCTTTACTTGCATAATTTCCTCCTGTTATTCCCTCGTGGGCTTCTACTAAAATTCTTGGTCTTTCGTGCTCTAACACGTATCTTCGCAAGATGTTATCTGCGCCCATTTTATACAACTGTCCTGCAATCAGTTGATAGTTGGCAGCGCAGACTACCAGGTTCTTCTTCTATGCGGTGGTATATTCTTGTGGCACAGTACCTATACTCAAGTACTGAATGATATCTGCAAAGTATTCATCAACAATCTGTACTGAGAATAGTTGTGCATCCATAAATTTGTCTTCCAAATTCATAGGTTCTTCTCCATTTGTGACCCTTGATAGGTGGTTAGGTCCTGCATTCAATTTCCTGTTTAACTATTACTTCAAAGTCGAATTCTTGAAATAACAGTAACCATCGACAGATTCTCCCCCCAACACTGGCTTGTTGACTAGGTACTTCAGGGTTGAGTGATCTGTGAACATCTTAAAGTGTTTTCCTAATAAGTAATGCCTAAACTTATGCGGTGCATAGACCATGGATAGGCCTTCTCTTTCTGTCGTGTAATAATTTTGTTCTGAGTCCGATAAATTTCTGCTTGCAAATGCGATTGGGTGATCCAAGTCTCCCACTCCTGGCTGCACTAAGATAGCTCCAAGTGCTATCGTTGATGCATCTACATGCACATGGAATGTATTTTCCCAGTCTAGAAATACTAATATCGGTGCGGTAACCATCTTTTCCTTCAAGGTATCTAGACCATGATGACACTTGTCGTTCCACTGAAACTTTGTGTCCTTCCTTAATATCTTTTCCAATGGTCTTGTGATCTGCGCATATCCTTTGATGAATTTCCTGTAGTATCTTGTGTGTCCTAATGTCACTTTGAGCTGATAGACTGTTTTTGGTGCTAGTAGGTTAACAATGACTGCGATTTTTGCTGGATCTACTAATAAAACTTGTTTGCATACTATGTGGCCCAATAGTATCTGAAATGATGTTCCAAATATGCATTTCTTTATGTTCAGTGATATCTGGCATTGTCTACATCTTTCTAACATCAGTTGTAAAACTTCCACATGGTTTTTCAACAGACTATACTGTCCAATCATCTAGGTATACTTCAAGAAACTGATGGATTAATTCCTTAAATGTTGCGATGACCACTCCGGAAAATATTGCGGGTGCATTCTTCAGGCCAAACGGCATGACTGTGTACTGATAAGATCCCCATTCTATAGTGAACATGGTCTTGTGTCTGTCCTCCTATGCTATCTTAGTCTGATGGTAGCCCGAGAATCCATCAGTGAATGAGTAAGCTTCATGTCCTCCCACATTCTCTAACACTTATATGTGAATGGTGTAGGGAATGGGTCATGTAGGCATGCATCATTCAACTACCTCAAGTCGATGCATATCCTGATTCCTCTTCCTTGTTTCTTGTCCTGTACTACCATCAGACTTATCCATTCTGACTCCTAAACTGGTTCTATGATTCCGGCTTCAAGCATCCTGTCAATCTCATCTTTAACTTTCTATTTATATATGGGGTTCAGTATGTACGGTCGTTGTCTAATAGGTCTTGCTTCAGGTCTGAGTCGTATCTTCATTTCTCCCAGTTCTCTGGCTATCCCCTTCATCTCTATGAATATTGTTGGAAAGAGGTCACTGTATTCGCATAGAAATTCTATGATGCTTTCTACTGTTTGCTTGTCCCAGTAATCTCTGATGCTGGCCATTTTGGGCTACTCAGCTGTCCCGATGTTAACTTTCTTTACCTTGATCGACGCGGAAATGAATTCTAATTCTATGGGTGGTCCTTCCACATCTCTTTCTCCCTCTACTTATTCAATATAAATATCACGCGGATCATCTCCATCCAGTGCTTCCTCCTATACATGGTAACAAGACAACAAGTCCTTGACTATCTGTTTATTCCGTTGTTGCTCTTCTGTGATCAATTATACTTCTAGTTCTTTAATGAATATCACTCCTCCGATCCATTTAAGGGATGCATCTATGTTGGGGTTCTCATGTTCCAATGAGAAAGTGATTGAGAAATGTTGTTGCAATATTGTCCAAGTCATAGTTTCTTTGCACAATTCTTGGTCTGTGTACCAATTCGCTGGTATCCCTTCAAGAGTGTGTATGAAGTGATGGGGCCATTCTTCTGGGGGTGTCAATTTCCATAGTGTTCTACACTTCCCCAAGTGTTATGTTGGTGCCCCTTGTCTATGATACTTATGTTGTTTCATGTTCTTCTATTCTGTGTTGAACCTTATGCGCAGTAACTGCTTATATTGGTACCAGTCTGTGATTGTCTCTTTGTGCGCGCCCCACTATCTTGTGGATGTGGCCTTGAGTGCTAAGTAAAGCACTAAAGTATCTGGTTTTCTAACACTGCATCTTTGTACTATGTCAAGAATGTTTCCAAATCATTTAGCCCATGGAAATTGGGTGGTTCTCTGATTTTTGTGCCTACCCATCTCACTACGCGGTTTATTCTTGCACATCTTTGCATGGATACTTCGTGTAGCCTCTGTTGCCAGTTCTCTAAACTGGTGTCTGAATTTGTTGCACATGAAGTGATGCTCTACCAACTGAGTACCCCATCTATAGTTGGGTTCACGTAATCCTCATCGTGCACAGTTGTTATGTACAACTGGTCGATTTCCTCTAAGTCTAAACAAGTGGGTTCTACAAACCTCTCCCCTTCGGATGGGTCTAATGGTGCGATGACCCTGTATTCTCCAGACTCAAATGTCAGTTTCCTGGTTTTCAAATTGATGATGGCCTGGTTGTCAAACGCCCAATCCAAACCAAGAAACGTTGGGTAAGGTGTTGTGCCCTCCACTATTTCAATGACTTCAAAGTCTGATTTGGTGCGCACTCCATCTAGATCTAATGTCACTCCTTTTAGTCTATCGATTGGTAGGAATCTATGTTGGTTTGCTAGTTTCAATTGAACAGGTGAGTATCCTAATGTTGGCTCTCCCATGCACTGCCATGTCATCTTTGGTAGTACATTCACTTCAGATCCTAGATCTAGTATAATGTCTCCCATATTAAAATCCTCATTGTTAGCATTCAGTCTAAATTCCCTACTCATTCTTCTTTTTGTGTGTAGGTGATTAACTGTTTTTGGGTATAGATTTTATTCCGTCTCGCTGCTACATTTTTCTAGTATGTTTTGCAATGTTTTCACAGATGATGGATCACTTAATACTTTTACACAGGATTGTAAAAATCCTTTGATTGTACTTACTTGTCCCATGGATTGCATCTCATTGGTATGATCCAATGATGGAGGCATCGCATATTCTGGTGCTTGCTTGTTTTGCTATGCAGTTGAAGTCAATGCCTTGTTCTCCTTCTAAAATTCTTGTCTGGCCTCTTTAAAAATCTACTTTTCCTTATTTCCGTTGAACTGCTTCCTTGGTTTGGTGTTTTTCTTTACCCACTGATTGTGTTCTGGTTCCTATCGAACTGCGTCGGTGCCTATTTTAGAGCCTCCACGAGTGACTATGTTGATGTTTCATCCATCCTCCCTTGCTTTGGCTAAAATCCACTGAACATTTTGATTGTTCTGGTTCCTCTTTTCCTAAATCTTTACTAGTAATGTCAGACATTCCTCTGTATTGTGGTCCGATGCGTGACAATACATACAAGTCGTTGGTGGATGTGGACATTCCCTTGCATAATGTCTCAGTTGTTGACAATTGTGACATGTGACTGGTCCTCTACCTCATCTGAAACCTCCTATGGCTCATACTCCTCCTTTGTAGCCTACTCGATCACCCCTTGGTGCGTTATATTGTGGTTCCTGATTGTACAACACGGTATTGTATTGGGGTTGTGTCAGGTTGTACTACGGCTGTGTGTTATTGTACAGTTGTTGCGTAATATTATACTCTTGTTGTGCAATGTTGTATGGAGCTGGAACCTGATTGAACTATGGTGCAGCTTGCCTAGTCATCATTTAGGCCTACACTCTATATGCATCTGATGTCCTTTCCCTCATCAACTCCATAGTTCTGCAATCTTTATCGTCATGCCCCACTGACTTGCAAAAGGTGCAATATGAACTCTTTGGGACTGTCTAGTATTTTTGCATCATTGTGCAGTGATAAGGGTCATGACCTGGTTTCTTGCATAGTTCGCACCATAATCCTCTCGTTGGTAAGGGATTTGGCATACATGCTTCCATATACTGCACGAACATTGGGAGTTCGTTCTTGTGGTGTCCTTCCGTCCTACATGTGGTACACCAAACATCTTCTCGTTTGTCCTTGTTCTTATACTGGTTTAGCCAAAATGTTATATTCTTCAAATCTTCCTTCAATTCTTCGATAGTTGGGTCCGTCTGCTGGTACTGGTTCTCTTCTAGTTGCAAGGCCACCTGCAGAGCCTCTACCTGCATCTAAAATTTCTATTGTCATAACATATATTTTAAGTGTGGGAGTAGTGAGTTGACAAATAGGTGTCGATGTTGCATATCGGTCATGAGGTATTTTAACTTTCCCTTCAGTCACTTAAATCTCTGATCAATCTCCCATACAGACTCTCCTGGTTTCTGTCTTATTTCAATAATCTCATTCATGTACTGATCCTCTGAGCTTGGCTTCTGGAACTCATTTAGTAGTATCTTCTTAATGTTGGCTAGTTTCCTTGTCATTCCAGGGGCACTGTTTGTGTCTAGACTCATGTACTAGTCTAGTGTGCAGTCTCTTAGTGTAATTGCTAGCTGCGTGAGTTTGGTATCTTCATCCATGATCTGTTTTGCTTCCCAGATATTTGCACAAATGAACAGATGCTTCTCATGGTCTTTTGTTGCTTCTCCCCTAAATTCTCGTAACCTGATGATTGGGTCGTGTGCTTCCATTCTGAATATTGAGCTACTACCTCCTCCATGTGGTGTAGATACTTGACTACTGCTGCCTGAACTGGCTCCTCCAGTTGTTGCTCCTTGTGTAGATGTACTTCCCACTGTCAGACTTCCTCTGAACTTTGGTTGTCTAAATGGTGGTGTTATCTTTGGTGTATTAGTCGCACATAGGTTTATGGGTTCCACACTGACATTAATATGGACAGGATGGCTTCCTTCTCCTCCCGTTCTTGGACCTCTTGTTTTCCTCTCATATGTTGCACATAGGATTTCCTCAATCTACTCCACATCCCAGAGATCCTATACCACTTCTTCATCACTCACCAAGCCTTCCCTCGCGGCTACAACTCTCTTCTTGGTATTCATCTTATATTGGTAGGGTACTCTACTACACTTCTTTCCCATTGACGCCAAGATCCACTTGATCTGTTCGTCATCCACCATGATCGGGTCCAAGGGTTCCTCCTCTTTCTTGCCTTTATCCTTACCTCCTTCCATTTTCTCCTTGCCCTATCAGTACTTCCCCCCTTCCCCCATGCATGTAGGGAAGTTTAGCTGTCTGATTCCATTGTCATTATACCTTTCTTATATAGAAGTATCTTAATAGAAGTATACAGTGATTGAATGTACCTTCCTCGAGGTCCGTGTAGAAATTATTTCTCTGTTGCGCTGCACAACTTCACCGTGTTAACTGAAAACTCTGTTGTGAACCCTGCAACAATGTTGTCAAGCCAAACATCTACTATGTGGGTGAACTTGTTGTTCACCTATTGTAACTGCTCAATCTGTACTGGGGTCTAATCTAGCTTTCGAATCCGGTTCGTCGCGTGGTTATCCTTCAACCTTAGTATCCACTCCTACAGTAGATGTGGAAAATCACAGAAAAAGACTTCGTGTAAATCAATAAACACATATTTGTCCAGATATTTATGGGGTGTGATTCTAGGGTTTCTATTATATTTCTATGCAAACTCTAGGTCTTTTTTTCTCAACTAGCTATTTCTTCTTTCGTAGGGTTCCACGGTCTCAACATTCCCTTCTAATGGCTCATTTCTCCCTTCTTTTCTTTGCTCTTTTCTTGCTCACTCTATCTCTTTTACTCAATCCTCTCTTGTTCCTACCAACGTGGAAAAAAAACCATTTGTTGATTATTACTCTACTTTACCCTCTAAGTTATTGACCCAAGGTTCATGTCATTCGGGTTTCCAACAAAGACTCTAAAACTATCGGCCCTCCTTGTAAACCAGAAGGAAACACAACAAACAGAATGCGTTGTGCAGTCTCACCCGAGATAGCTTTAAATGGGTGGTTGTAAGACTCAGGTGTTTACAGCCTAGGATCAAGTAGGAGATAGGTGTTTGCTATTCAGAGCCCTCTACTACAACATGTGATTATAATCTAATGTATTCATGTCTATGCATTACCTTCAATAGTTTTATTATGTTGACAACACAATCATATTTCATAGCAATATAATAACTCATTCATTCATTAAGCATAACAATTACTACTGAAAGAAGATAATGACATACATGCATTCATCACATTACATAGATATTACCGTGGTTCACCCCCTCATAGGCTATGTCCACAAAGATTTGGCTCTTGGCTCTTTTATTGTGGTAGTTTTGCATCTCCAACGTCACATGCTTACAATTCTCCTTAGATGGGTAAGATCTATATGAGGCAAACTAGATCTCATCAGGCTCCTCAGCCTGCGATCTAATCCTCAGATATTCCTTCTCCCTTCTTCTCTAGCTCAACAACTTACAAAATAGTTCATAACCTCATTACATATCGCCTCAACTCATACCTATCTATGATGAAACAATAATGAAAAACAAGGAGCCGAACCGAACCGATTCCTACCGAATCTTACTAAAACTGACTGAACTCCTCTATGATACCTACGTATCTATATTTATACATTTCAAGCTCTTCAGCCATTTACAATACCTTACCAAAACCCTAACCCTACCGACCTTAGGTCTTCCTCCCATGCGCATGTGTTGTTCTTCCTCCAGCTGTCGCTTTCCTTGTGCACGCTTTCTTTCATGCGCACGTGTTGTGTTTCCCTCCAGCTGTTACTTCAGTTTTTGCACACTTTCTTTCATGTGCACGTGCTGTGTTTCCCTCCAGCTGTTACTTCAGTTTGTGCATGCTTTCTTTCCCCACGATCATCCTTCTTTCCACTTCGGCCTGTTGCAAACAATATCCTATACTTGCAAATGGATTTTCCTAATCTTCTCAACTATTTTTTCTTCTCTCAATGCATCTCATGTGAGGTCCTCCCTCACTCCTCTTTACTGTCCATATACAACATCCAAAGGTGAAGGTGGAAAATATCCAAAGAAAGTTTCAAAAGCTGACTTACCAGTAGAAGTGTGAACTGCTCTATTATAAGAGTGTTGTATGTAGACCAGATTTTCATCCTAGGTATTCGAATGCTTTTGATTGTAACCCCTCACAAGATGCACCAAAGTCATATTGACTACTTTTGTCTACCCATTTGTGTGTGGATGGAATGTTGTATATATATTCAACTTAATTTACATATTCTCCCATGATGTAGTCCAAAATGTACTAATAAATATGGTATTCCTATTTGAGATGATCCTCCTTGGTATCCCAAAGTGCACCAAGACTTTCTCAAAGAACATGTTTGCTACTTCTTGTCATTTGATGGTCTTTTTACAAGGCATGAGAATGCAGATCTTGTTGAACTTATCAACCACCTGTTGATACACTTTTGTTAATCAATGTTATTGCATATTGGTCCATCCATAATCATTTTTCTTGTTCCTTATATATCCTATACTTAGCCATTTTCCTTTAAAATGTGAGTTGCAAAGCGGGCTATCACCAAGACACCAAGCCCGTAAGTTCACAAGCCTATACTTAGTTTAAAATCCTAATACTTAGCCTTTTCCTTTGTTGCAGAACATTAAGCCATCTCTCACCCCAAAAATACTGATGTCCAACAACACGCAATCCCGCAACACTCAAAAAGACCCTTCCCATTTCTGCATCACTCATAATGCACCTTTTTACGTTTCGACACTTAATCGATTTCATGAATGCGGATGGGAGGTCCTCCCTTTGTTTCCATTTACCTTTCCCTAGACCTACAACCCCACTTCCCACATTTTTGTGTACTCCAAAATGATTCACATATTTCCACAACCCACAAAATCAACCTTTCTGGTACTTAGTATATTTCTTGAATGTGGATGTAGGAGACCACTCATATCTCCCCTTCTGTTCTCCATATCCCGCAATATCACATCCCGTATTTCCGCAATAACCATAATGCACTTTCCATCCCTCACTTTACACCTCCATACTTAACCATTTTCCATACTCCCCGATACAATATCACGATTCCTGATGACATTTATTTCCCATCGCCATATCAACCACCACTTCTATGAATTGAATATTGTTATTATGTGGCATGAGTTTTGTAAAAGCTTTGCCATAAATCTAAAATCATACCATGAAATTGACAACTTCAAATTATGATTCAGGTGTATATCAATGACCACCCACCTATTCCACTGGCTTAAGGCACAATTTTCCATTTTGGTAGCTTTTCTACACTTTTTCGGGTCCTGAACTTTCGGGACCATTTTGAGGCCTTAAACAACGTTTCCTGGTCATGAAAATGCTCAGACGATAGACAAAGGCATGGTTTGGGCTGAATGGAATGTGTACTTCTTGTCTATACCTTTCCAATGGGCTATCGAGCGTGCCAAATGGAGATTGTATGTAAAAACTACGACCCCGAGAAGTTGGCATACCAACTAACCCCATCGAGGCCCACAAGCCTTTTAGAATTTATTCTCCTAGGGTTAGGTTTTTGGATGTTTAGGGTTTCCTCATTCCTTCTTTATGATAAAAATTCATTTCGGTCTCATTGTAATGTGCTCTAGTGAATTCACATAGCCATCACACCTCTTCTCAGAGATAAGCTACCACCATTCGAGTGAGTTTGCTTCATTCTACATTTTTACAATTCAACACATTCCATTTATTAATGGAAATCAATTTTCACTATATATCTGTGTTTTTGTTATGAGGTTTATTTCATTTCATTCCATTTATGAATCCAGATCAGTGGTATTAGAGTGGTTTTATTTTTATATGTTTCTGTAGTATACCTAGGGAGGTAATATGGGGTACCTAGGGAGGTACCCAATGGGAATGTGGTTATGTATTATTAGTGGAAGTGATTTAATATATGAGAATGTGGTCATTCAATGTAAGGTGGACTAGTTCCACTATATTAATAAAGGCCCACTATGGTAGTTAGATGTAATAAATGTGAGAAGGCTCTCTAGAAGCTTCCTAGGAGATAAAGAGAGCTATATAAATAAGTGTAAGCAATGTAATAGAGCATAGTGAAGAATATTGTGAATGTATCAAGCATTTCTTGAGGAGTGTTATCCTTCCTTAAGGATTAATATATGGTGTTATTCTACCTCAAGGGTTTTCTCTATTTCGTGTTCAATATTTGTTGAATGGTTTGGATTATTCTTGTTGGGATTCTTGGTTATTTTGAGATTATTGGTTTATTCTTGGTTATTTATGAAGTATATTTGCAGATATATTCAGGAACTTAACAATTGGTATCAAAGCACTTTCCTTGGCCAATGAAGGGAATAATACTTTACTCTTTTTGCAGATTTTGTTTTCTAGGGAAAAAAGAGGGCGGCACACTTCAGGTTCAGATATGAAACTTTATATGTATAATTTGGCCAAACAAATTGGATATTTGAATTCATCTCAGAAAAATACCCACTTTCAAAAAACAAATCGACTGAAACGGAGTCTGGGAAGTAAATTTATGAGCATTTTAAATTGAACAGTTTTTCAGGGTTTTTTCTAGAAAAAGCCGCGATTTTTTGTAGTGATTTATTTTTAAAACCTTTGTTTTATTTTTGGGGTTTTTCATAGAAAGATGTATTTTATAGGGAAATGTGATGGCCCTAGTATTTAATCATTCATTAAAGAAAGAAATTTAGCATGGGAAGAGAATTGGCCCCATTGGGTAGCTCAAAAATTACAAGGTGTTGCTACCATTTGGTGGAAATCGCTTGATTAGAAGGAGATGATGACACTCTCCAATGGAGAATTTGAACCAATATTGTTAGATAGGTGGTATCATGGAAAAAATAAGGATACAAAGTGCACCAAGGGTTTATTTGCATATGGAAAATCTATATTACAAGTTCATGGTTGTATTCATAAAGAAAATGTCATTGTTTCTATTAACCCTAGTTGCAAACAAAATTTTATCAATATTCAATTGGTTAATAGATTGCAAATTCCGGCAAATAATATTCAAAGAACATAGGTTGCAGGTGAAAATGTGAAATTTTTTAAATATTTGAAGCTCAGTATGGATAAATATGTGTTGCATTTAGATTTTGAGGCTCTAGATATGGGTGATGAAGAGATTGTTTTGGGATATCCTTGGATAGAATCAGTGGGTACCATTAATATTAATGTGCAAAAGAAGTGTCTAAAGCTTTGGTACAAGAAAAAGAAAATTACATTGTAGGATGTGTCTCTTAGTAAGAAAGATGGGCCCATGGAAGCTAGCAAAGAATTTATTGTTGAGTCTGAAGTTGAATCAGAGGCAGAGTCTACAAAAGGAGATGAAGGAAAACTACAAGAAGGACATAATCAGAAAGCTAAGGAGGTCATTGACTCAAAGGCACAAAGTGTTGCATATTTGAAGAAAAAATAACAGATTCCTACAGTTGTTGTATATTGCCATCCACATCATATAGAGACACAACAATCATCAATGCAAGGGTGTGTGCATCAACACATTTATGCACCAACAGGGCACCAGATAGGAAACTGATAAAGAGGTGCATGGAGGACTACCGACACTACGGGAAGAGCTCAGGCTATAGAAACAATCCCATGGCAACCTCGACATGATGTAGAGAAAGATCAGGGTGGCAAGGCAACAGATGGACATCATGTTCGAATTCCATTGGGATGGATGGATGGTCGTACTTGGTACCAATTGACTACATTGCTTATACGGTCATATTGTATGGTTTTTTCTCGTGTTTTGAGGAAGAAACATGTGAAGGGGGATGAAATGTAGTATACCTAGGGAGGTAATATGGGGTACCTAGGGAGGTACCCAATGGGAATGTGGTTATGTATTATTAGTGGAAGTGATTTAATATATGAAAATATGGTCATTCAATGTAAGGTGGACTAGGTCCACTATATTAATAAAGTCCCACTATGGTAGTTAGATGTAATAAATGTGAGAAGGCTCTCTAGAAGGTTCCTAGGAGATAGAGAGAGGTATATAAAGAAGTGTAAGCAATGTAATGGAGCATAGTGAAGAATATTGTGAATGTTTCAACCATTGCTTGAGGAGTGTTATCCTTCCTTAAGGATTAATATATGGTGTTACCCTACCTCAAGGGTTTTCTCTATTTCTTGTGTTCAATATTTGGTGAATGGTTTGGATTATTATTGTTGATATTCTTGGTTATTTTGAGATTTTTCTTCAGATCTATTCAGGATCTTAACAATTTCTTCGTGCATGTCCCCAATGAGGTTAGGGTATAAGGATTTGGGACTCAAACTAGTTGAGCCTTTGCAGGACCATCCTTTCCAACCTCGATGACCTCCCATGGTTGAAGAAAAGAGAGATGATGGAGTAGGAGATATTATTAAATTGTTGCTCAAGGAATCCATCACGTGACAAAGGAATGGGATGATGGATAATTTTTCCTAGATCCTTCGACGACTGCCAACAACTAACCCATCTTCGTCAAGCAACCACTTTGGAGGCACTAGCCCCTTCAAGGTACAAGTTAGTTTTGATATCCCTATATTTGGAGGTTATATAGACGTAGATGCCCTATATAAATTGTTGAATCTTCTAGAAGGGTATTTTTCTATCCATAATTTTTCCAATAGCGAAAATATCACCTTTGTGCTCCTTAAGGTTGTCCCCCATGTCAAGGATTTGTGGGATACTTACTGTGAGAAAAAGGCCATGAAGAAATCCGCACTATTTGCAGTCATACCCAGTTGGGATTCTTTCATAGATGCTATTAAGAAATAATATTACGTTGTTGGAAGCTACTATGACTAGTATACAAAATGGACCACACTATGGTAGGAAAGGGACCAAATAGTGCCAGAGTTAAAAAATGTATTCCATACCCTATGCACCAACTTGGGTATCAAAGACTCTAAATGACACCTGGTGCTCAAGTACTGTGGAAGTTTGCATCAATACATCCAGACAGAAATGGAGATTTTGGACATCTCATCACTAGGAATGGCTTATCGATATGTCGTCAAAACCGAGAAGAAATTTAAATAGAATAAGCAAGAGTTTGGATCTGCTAATTTCTCACAATAGAAGTAGGGAAAAGGCAGCCCCAACCCACAAAACAAAAGACAGAGAAAGGATGGCCCACCACAGGACAACCAGTCCAAGCCGCCAACAAATAAGGGTAGTGGGAAGACAAAGAAAGACATTAGAAAGTGGTGTAAATTCCATAAAGTCCCTGGCATAACAATGATGAATGTCACTCAAAACAGTCATTGGTGGCCGATATGAAATCCTTGAAGTTAGATGCGGGTTTTGACTCAGAATCAGAACTAAACAAGGGAAAGTGAATCATTGATGTAGAACCCAGTGCCACTGTTGCTAACACCAAGGTCTAGCCAAGTGAACCTGAAGAACCAGAGGAAGGTAAGCACATTTTCCACTCACAGATGTGGGTGAAGGGTGCTCTGCTACACTTCATTGTCGATAGAGGAAGTCAAAAGAACCTCATCTCAGCAGAGTTCACCAAGTGGTTGGACCTTCCAACAACACCACATTCGTAGCCTTACACCATCGGGTGTCTCCACCAAGGGAGAGATCTACGAGTCAACCAATAATGTCGCTTTCTCTACGAAATAAATCCCTTCAAGGATGAGGTATTGTGTGATATTTCCCCTCTTGAAGTTTATGATTTTATTTTAGGCCAACCTTACTTGTGGAAATTTCATGTTATATATGAGTCTAGACCTCACAATGTTATTATTACTTTGGAAAAAATATTGTACATGATATCAGAGGTAGCTCCACCTACTGCCATTTCTTTGATCGTTGTTAAGCAATGCAAGAAGGTCATCTATCAGACCAGGAAATTTGTCTTCTTTATGATTCATAGTCAAAGTGAACAGAAGGTCAAAGCCACATCCATACATGGCCTCTCCACATCACATAAGTAGGTGGATAAGGTCATGGAGGAATACAAAGACATATTCTCCTCACCCATTAGGGTACCTATACATTTTCACGTCAAGCATTCAATCGATTCGACCCCTGACACAAATCTACCCAACGGGCCAGTCTATCACCACTCTCTTATGGAAAATGAGGAAATCAAGCACCATATCCAAGATATGCTAAAAAATGGGCAGATATGACGAAGCTCTTATTGGCACTCGATGAAGTTTTGAGGAAACCTTGGTCAGGTTTGACCACTTTTTGGACTTCGACAGGCTGGTCAAAGATGGAGCACCCAGGCAGAGTTGAGATCGCAAAAATCACTTGTTTTGCAGGCTATGTGGACCCAACAAGGGGTTCACTAGGGTTTTTGTAATGGGTTATGGGATGTCGACCCAAGGTTTCTCCCATGTTTAGGCCTTATTGTAAAAGTATAAATAAGTAAAGATGTAATGTAGAAAGGCGGGCCTTAGAATGAAAAGTCTAAGTGGCTAAGTGCAAGTAGTTGTGAGTTTCTTTGTGCAACAAAATGTGTATGTAAGTCTTGTGCTCAATAGGGGATTTGGCTCTATGCCTCGACCTAGTTTTGGGAAGGAGGATTCGGTGCTCATTGTGTAGATCTCCTGTCCTATGTGAAGCTTGGATCTGTGGCTTAGTGCACAAAAGCAACTGAATGTAAGAGATTGAAGAATAATAAAGAAGACGAAGTAGTTGGTGGACATAGCCCCACATTGGGGTGAACCACATATATATTGTGTCTTTGGTTTTCTTTGAGCTATGATATTTATGTATTGATTTGCTTAGTCCCTTGATTAAAATGTAAGATAGATAGATCTGTTGATTCTTAGTCCTTTAATTAAAGATGAATGAATGTTATATCTAACATAATTCTATGTGCTAAGTGGTTGAAGTGTTTATCCTTTTTTATTACTACGCCGATATGTATTAGGGTTTGTTCTGCAATGTTAAGGAAGCTCATGAACTAATGCATATTATATTCTAAGTGTTGCTAGATTACTCTGTGAAGTATTGTAATCACATATTTGTGTCCCAGCTTGGTTACAGATACTTGAGTCTTGTAAACCCCCCTTCTTCTACCTCAGGTGAGACTTCACCTGCTTTGCAGGTGTTTCTGAAAGGGTCAGTAGTTAGGGTTTTGTTGGTGCAGTGTTGAAGTGTTGAACCCTGGGTCTGCCCCTGTGCCAACAAATGGTTCCATTGTCGGGACCTTAAACAATGATTTCTAGGAACTGAAGTAAAGAAAAGAGAATATCATGTTGGACAACCAAGAGGGGGGGTGAATCAGTTGTTACTGTGCTTAAACAATTATACCCATTTTAAACTCTTCACAGAACACTCAATGATGATCACAATGATGCAGGGAAGTAAGCAATAGAATATTAAACATCAATCACTCACATGAAATACACAGAGACAAATATTTCTTGAGGAAACCCATAAAGGGAAAAACCTCTTCTTCTTGATATGATAAGTAATCTTTATTTTATTTACATTATCATTCTTATGAGCACCAGCTCATTGTGAGGCTACTACCTCTATTTTGCAAGATGCAACTTGCTAAGAGATCCAACTCTTTGGATTCTCTAGCACCCACTAGAAGGAAGCACCAACTCCCTAAGTGTTCCAACACCAACTAGATGGAAGCACCAACTTCCAGTCACACAAGCACTGACCTGTATAACAAAGAACAATAGTTCTCCCTTGCACCACCCTGCCACCCTGGTTTTTCTGGCTGCAACTAGATGGAAGCTACAACTCCTTGTGTTCAAGCACCCACTTGAAACTCTGAGGACAACAGTCCTCCATGGCACCTCCCTACCACCTTGATTATAAATCTTTGCTACTGAAACTTATTACAGTGATACAATGTTCATCAATGGCTTACCAGTCTCATCACTGTTCTGATACACTACTCTACTCTGCCAACCTCAGTATCTTCCTTCTCGAATTCTTCTTTGAGATTTTTTTTCTTCTGCTTTGTCTCTGCATGCGCACCTCGACTTCCTCTTCCTCTCTTATATATCCATCTCTGTTCTATGCACTACACATATTCTATGCATTTTGGTTGCTTCCCATAGCATGTTTTTTCCGTGTGAAATTACTCTCAACAGAAGCTGTTGGAAGATTGGTTGTTGTCATTGATGTCAACCCTAGTCATGGGTTTTGGACCAGAAGATTGATGAAGTTATTTGGACATGAAGGAAAATGAAAATGAAGATACAACACCCATGGATGGATAGTATACATCATTCT